>JBBCBC010000021.1:14993598-15184209 GCA_037126765.1 Stenogyne calaminthoides | reverse complement strand
TAAATAAGAAAATCCAAATTTGATTTATGAACCATGGTGTGGCAAGAAGCCAACTTTTACACATATCAAACATGGGGTTGCCCCGTGATTTTGAAAAGGATGCTTACCGAGAAGTTGGAATCCAAAGATGAAAAGCGTTACTTTGTGGGATATCCTGAGGAAAATAAAGGATATTAATTCTATCTACCTGAGAAATAATCAGTGATTGTTTCCAGGCAGACCGAGTTCCTTGAAGAAGACTATGTCTTCAAAGAACAAGGTCGTAAGCTGATAGAACTTGAAAAAATTCAAGAACCACAAATTAACAAAGAGAGTGATATCTTATCAAAGAAACATGACAAGGAATTAGTGGGAGCATTCAACAACTTTCACGGTCAGAGTCTTTCATTAGGTGATCGTCTTTCAGCCAGTGGGAGCGTAATTGGGGTATGCTTGCCAGTGCAAGAACCTACAAGTGGGCTGAATGAGAACAACATAGTTCAAACTCCCGCCCAAGAGGCATCTGAAAGTGTAGCTCTTGAGGACTCTCTGAACATTGATGAAATTGATGCACCACAAAATTTTAACGATCAGAATGTACAACCTTCACAACCACAACTTTGTAAGTCAATTAGAAATTGTAATCCGCCCATTAGGTACAATTACCTCTTTGGGGAACTCGATAATATGGACATGCCGGATAAGGACAATCCTAATACTTATTCTGAAGTAATATCAGATAGTGATTCAGGGAAGTGGCATGAAGCCATGAAATTCGAGATGGACTCGATGTACACAAATTAAGTCTGGGATTTGGTTGAGTTGCCTAAAGGGGTTAGACCCATATGTTGCAATTGGGTCTTCAAGCGTAAGACTGATGCAAATGGCAAAGTACAAACCTACAAAGCAAGGTTGATAACGAAGGGTTATAGTCAATGAGAAAGCACTGACTGTGATGAGACCTTCTCACCAGTTACAAAGATCAAGTCAATTCGAATTTTACTTGCAATAGCAGCACACTTTGATTATGAGATTTGACAGATTGATGTCAAAACAACTTTCCTCAATGGAAACATTGATAAGGAAGTGTTTATGACTCAGCCTGAAGGTTTTACATCTAAGTCAAATTCTAATCTAGTATGCAAGCTAAAGATATCCATTTATGGATTGAAGCAAGCTTTTAAGAGTTAGAATATCCGATTTGATGAAGTTATCAAGCCTTTTTGACTTTATCAGAAATTCGAAAGATCCTTGCGTTTATTGTAAACACGACGGGAAGAATATTATTTTCATAATCGTATATGTCGATGACATAATGATTTTGAGAACCAATATCCCGTTAATGCAGTCCCTTAAAGGTTGGTTGTCAAAGACCTTCGCGATGAATGATCTTTGTGAAGCCTGCTACATCCTAGGGATCAATATCCACAGGGATAGATCCAAGAGGATGTTGAGGCTGTCACAGTCCACCCATATAGACAAGGTGTTGAAGCTTTTTGCGATGGACAACTCTAAGAGAGGGTCTCCATCGGCAAGTCATGAGATTAAGTTGTCAAAGAGAGGGTCTAGTGAAGCTGATATCAAGCACATGAAAGATGTTCCATATGCATTTGCAATTGGGTCAATCATGTACGCTATGACTTGCACTAGGCCCAATGTGGTCTACGCTGCCAGCGTCATTGGTAGATACCAACAAAATCTGGATGAATCTTACTGGATTGTTGTCAAAATCATTCTGAAGTATCTTAGACGAACTAAAGAATGTTTGCTTGTCTATGTTGGACAGTCAGAACTAGTAATGACTGGTTAAGCTGACGCAAGTTTCCAATCCGACTGTAAAACACAGTCAGGTTACGTTTAACTCTCAATGATGAGGCGGTCAGTTGGAATAGTTCCAAGCATGTCGACCGCAGATTCAATAGCCAAAGTTGAGTACATTGTTGTATCAGAAGCCTCAAGAAGGCTCTCTAGATTTTATAGTTCTCAAGAGAACTAGGGGTAGTTTCGAGTGCCAGTTGTCTAATAAAGTTGTATTAGGACAACGTTGGTGCGAATGCGCAAGCAAAGGAACCGAGATAAGCAAACAGAAACAAGCATGTACCTAGACTTATCATTTGATCCGAGAGATCATAAGGATAGGAGAAATAGAATTAAAATGTATTCCCACGTATTTAAATTTGGAAGATCATTTCACCAAAACACTGAGTGTTCATGTACACACTAGACACTTGATGGTCTAGGGGTTAGACATGTAGGTGATTGACTCTAGTCCAAGTGAGAGATTGTTAGTGTTAGTGTCCTAGAGATAATCTATTGTAAGGACATAATACTATATGATATTCAGTTTGACTTAATATTATAATTCATTTAATATTAATGTATGACAATACACTTGTTTGAATATTATGTTTGATTGTTTGTATTTATTCGTACAAGTATTCCCACGAGTCATTGATGTCATTGAGGTTGTGAGAACTCAGATGACTTAAGCATGATTCTCAAATGGCCCCGATGAAGGATCATCGAGAATGGGATATTGATGATGCAATTGAGATTGGTGTGCGATCTGCATCATACTTTTAGAGAGTGTAGTAAGATCTCACTTACTTCGAGATACTAGGTATCTCATGATGGATGCACAAATACCTTAGAGGGTATTGGTATACCCATCCGAGAAACCGTTTGATGTAAGTCCATGATATGTGTCTACGGGTGTCTCGGTTAGTGGGAGCGATGCGATACTCCTTTGACTTGAGTTCAATACACACGACATGTGTGGAGTGATGAACTTTGACCATGACCGACGCTTGCACCCTTCCATGGGTAGATATGGCTTGGATTGGGTTCATCACGAAGTGCATGTGCGTGGTAGTTGAGCCAAGAATATGATTCATTCCTCAATGTGGATTTAGAGAGAATACTCACCTTCTCATCATAATTAGATCAAAGTCATCGGCCGATGCACGTTAACTTAGACTTTGTGACTAAGTGTGACATACATGATCGATTAATGATTAGAGATAATATGATTAAGTTATTTGAATAGACATTTCATCATGTTCAAGGCTTAATCGAGTATTCGCGAATGAAAGGAGGAAATCATAATAGCCCATGTTTCAGTTACAGGTAGTTGCACGTTTCTCGCAACGTACCTCATATATTGAGAATGTCTGATTTATTGTCTAGGGTTCAATTAAGACCGTTAGTTTGACTAATCGCTCGATATATGAGGGTCTATGGGTCACACAACAAGTAGTTCCCTTTTATGGATGTTGGTTGATTAAATGTTAAATTGAATTTAATATTTAATTTATGGAGAATTAATTAATAATAGATTAATTTTGAATTAATTATTATTAATATTTAATTAAATTGGATTTAATTAAATAGGATTCCCAATAATAATATATGGAATATTATTATAGGATTTAATATATATGGAATCAAATCCGTAGAGATTTGATATACATGAGAATTAAATCCGTAGATATTTTATATATGGGAAATAAATCTAATAGATTTTTTTATAAGATTAGGGATTTTATTTCCTAATTAGGTTAGCTTAAGATTTAAGTTGGGTCACTCCCTATATATATGAGCTCTTGGGAATTCACAAACAACGTTAATTCATATTTTCTCCATAAAAACTAGAATAGGAATTTTCCTAGCAAATTCCGTCTCAGATTCAACGACTGGCAAATCTGTGCAAGTCCGTGAATGAGGATTACGTGGATACCATAGTAGATAAATATGCGTACGATTTACTTTAATGTTTCTCTTTATGTTTATATGTATTCAATTATGCAATTACGTGTTCGTTGTTGGTGAACTGTTTATTTACGGTGCGCATGTATTACGTGTTTACGTGCCTCTACATTCCAACAATGCTTAACTCTAGATGACCTCCTAAGAACATCCTGATCAATAGTGTTCTGAGAAGAAGTTGTAATTTCCTCATGTAATTCTGTATGGCTATCATCAATGAGATAAGCAATATATGAAGGGTTTCAGTAACATTTTCTACAGTAGTATGATTAGTTTGAGAAACAGGAACAGTGGGCACATAAAATGGTATGTCACATACAATATCATCAGGAGGCATAACATTTCCATTAGAAATCTCAGTGTTGTGATCAACAGAACCAGGAGATAGTGCATTGGTGTGATCAGCAGAAAGTGATTTAGCTGAAAAAGGATAAATGTTTTCGTGAAAAATCACATTTCTAGAAACACATATTTTGCCAGTAGACAACTCAAGAAGTCTGTATCCTTTTGTACCAAATGGATAACCCAGAAAAACACATTTGGTAGCTCTAGGATCAAACTTATTTCTATATGCAGATAGAGTATTAGCAAAGCACAAACATCCAAAATTTCTCAAATAGCTATAATCAGGCAATTTGTTGTGCAATATCTCAAAGGGAGTTTTATTTTGCAAAACTGACGAGGGAAATCTGTTGATTAAATGAGCAGCAGTTTGAATACACAGATTCCAGTATTGCAAAGGTAAACAAGACTGAAAAAGCAAACATCTAGCCACTTGAAGTAAATGTTGGTGTTTTCTTTCAACTAAACCATTTTGTTGGGGTGTTTCAACACAAGTGGTTTGATGAATAATTCCCAACTCATGATTAAATTTTGTCAAAATGAACTCAGTGCCATTATCACTCCTCAAAACTTTGATCTTGCTATCAAATTGAGTATTCACCATTTTACTAAAATTTTCAAGGGCTAATCTAACATCACACTTAGCTTTAAGCAAATAGACCCAAGTACATCTACTAAAGTCATCAACAATAGTTAAGAAATATTTTGCCCAGAAACAGATTCAGTGGAGAAAGGTCCCCAAACATCACAGTAAATCAATTGAAAAACAGAAGTAGAAGTAGAAGTACTAGTAGGAAAAGACAACCTCTTTTGCTTAGCCATAGGGCAAACATCACACACTTTATTGACCACAGAAGAGTTGTTTACATTTAATTGTTTTATTTGAAACAACTTCTTAACAAAAATGTGACCTAGCCTAGTATGCCAGATAGAGAAATCAGTAGGTTTACTAACTGAATGAGAAATTTTGTGAGACTGTGGTTGAGCCTTCAAGCAGTACAAGCCTCCACTTTATTCAACAAAACCAATCACCGTCAATGTGGTGTTGTCCTGCAAAACACCGTGTTAAGACAAGAATCTAACAGAGCAATTGGAATATCTTGTTAGATGTGAGATGAATAAGAGGTTGAAACTGAAATCAGGGACATATAACACATTGTATAGTGTCAAAAATTCATTGAGAACAACAATACCAATGAAAGTAGCAGTTAAAATGGTGTTGTTAGGCTATTTAATCTAGATATTAGATGGCTCAGGGGTGGAAGTAAACATAGCTAGATCATAAATCATATTATCAGTAGCCCCTGTGTTTAAAATCCATGAAAATCTATCAAAAGACAGACTATTAAAGCACATATGCATACCTGAAGTACCTTGATCAACAAAGGCACCAGCAGTAGTAAGGGTCCCATCACCATTCTTGTGCAACATTGTGAAGTTCAGAAACTGCTCAAACAACTCTTGATTCACTAAAGGATTTGAAGCAGGCAAATCACCCTCAGGATGATCAGTTCTCACTGAAACATTGCTAGCAAGAGTGTCAGACTTCTTAGGAGGGCTCTAGGGCCTTTCCACCAAGGTGGATAACCAATAATTTGAAAACATCTGTCCACAGTGTGGCCAGGGCCATCACAGTGGCTACATTTCAGAGTTTTCTTCCTATCTTTAAAGTACTTTCCATTCTTAACCATCATAGCAATGGAATCAGACTGAACAGACTGTATAGAATCATATTTAAGACCTCTCCGAGACTCTTCTTGTAATAAAAGAGAGTAAATCTTAGCCAAATAAATGTTAGATGACTGCATAAGTATCTAAGACCGAATTGCAGCATAAGAGTCATCCAACCCAATAAGAAACTTCACAATGACATCACGTTCTTGAACCTTAGCTACTTTATTAGACAATTCACAAGTGCAATTGAGCATTCCTCCACAACCACAAGTCAAAGCAGGTCTAAAACTAAGCCATTCATCCCACAACGACTTAAACATGTTATAATACGAAACCATAGATTGAGTACCTTTAGAAATCGCACTCAGAGACTTCTCTAACTCATACACTCTAGTGTCATCAGATTGAGTGTATCTGACGTGCAGCTCATCCCACATATCCTTCGCACTAGTGAAATACTCCAGTGTCTTCTTGATCTCTGGCTTAATGGAATTGAGAATCCACATTAACACCAAATCATTCACGCGAACACAGGCGCCATACACAACCCGATCGTCGTCACCAGGAACGGGTATAGAACCATCAATGAGCGAGGCCTTATTCTTGACACTGAGAGCCCGCTTTGCCGCGAGGCTCCAAGAAATGAAGTTTGAGCCGTCTAAGGGATCAAGCACGATGGACACCGCCGAATTGTCGTTTGGGTGCAGGGCAAGTGGGGAAAGTGGATTTTCCACAGGATTCAAAGAACCACCATTAAACGCCATTGCAGAGAACGAATTCTTGATAGACACGAAGAACTGAGCGTAAAACTCAAAGGAAACATCGAAAATCGATCGAAGAAAGCATCGGAAAAGAATTCGATTCTCAGAGAAGAATCGAACAAAAAAACGGATCGAGAAATCAACTGAAAATGATTGAAAACCTAAAGAAATTACCAGTGAATTCGAGAATTACGAATTGATTACTGATACCATATCAAAAATACAAAGAATTCATGAAATTGAATCTTGTTCATATCAACAAATTGAAATGGGAAACTAACTGTATACAACTAACTGAGAAAAATGAAAGAAACAAGTAAGTGAACAGTAGCCCTAGTACTCCTATTTATAAGGCACAACTAATGAAACAATATTAATTGTGCTAAATAAAAGTATTAGTTGTTCAGAAACTTTTTTGACTTTACTTAAGTCTTTATAATAATTCCACGCAATAATTAACATCAACTATCAACTAGCAATAAAACAAGCAACTTGTTGAATCAATCATCAACCATTACTTATCTCCTCGTCTTTTAAAAGCAATTGTGTCATGTAGTGATGCAGCCTATCCAAAGGTCAAATTTATACATGACAAATTAATTAATGTTCTAATCCTTGATGATGATGATGATAATCAACAAATTACACATGCTCAAATCTATTGGCTCACATCCCTTCCTTCTTAGCTGTTCATTGGCGCTCTTAATTTTGGATACGATCTTCCAACAAAAATGGTTTTCCGTATATATGGCCGAACATTATCTTTTTATGGAGTTGGTATGCTGTGAAATTTGTTCACCGTGAAATTGATTTTTTTTTCAGGCATACTCTTTAGTAGTATAAGTCACACTCTTTAATAATATAAGTCACACCCTTCAGTTATTACTACGATATTCTTTGCTATAATATAAGTCACCCCCTTCGCTTCTATGAGTGATACCCTTTATAGTAAAAAATCACACTCTTTATAGTAAAAAATTACACTCTTTAGTAATATAAGTCACACTCTTTAACCTGTTTTACAAATTTCACGGTAAAACATTACTTGGTCGGATTTTTAGCGTGCAAAGATAAATATTTTTCTTGCTACTCCCCCGCAAGTGCACCGGATCGTCGTAGTAGAAAATGGAGTATAGGGACCAAGTAGTATCAAACCACGGAATTTAGGAGTACGGTGTGGCCCTAGTGCTATGTGTAGTCATGCTATTGTAATTGCGAACGAGATGCGAAAAAATAAAAACGAGCAAGTAAACAACAAAAATAATAAAAGGGGCACCCGACTAGGTAGGATAAAGGAAAGAGGAACGTGAACTAAGACGATGATCAAATTGCAAAAATTAAACAAATGAATCAATAAAACTATCCTAGTTTATTCTCAATTGTGTTGTAGGGACTAATCACCAAGCTACTAATAAGCACGATAGAGTAAAAAGCTATAGAGGACAACTGTTTCCTTTCAGGTAATATAGCCTTGCAATAAGGTGTTCCCAAGCCCGGTAGTAAAGTCTTCCTCCTATCCCTCACTTTTCGCTACTTAATTTTAAGCTGAAGTGTCTAACTTATGGGGGTTCTAACACTAAATACCCTCTCTCGAATGGATAAGAAGTATAATTAACTCATTTAATCAATTCTCAACTCACAAATTTGCATTTAATCGCACTCACGCAACTCTCGTTTATAGCAAGTATGATTTCACACAAAAATTAATAAAAGATAACCAATCAAAGCACCATAAAATCCATAGTAGAATCAACATCAACCAAGAAATAAACTAAAAATAACTAAATTAAAACGTAAGTCCTATATTCACAAAATCTCAACACCAAAAGACACAAGAGTACTAGCCCATCAATTTACATCTCAAATTCTTGCAAGATAAAGTTCAATAAACTATGAGACTATTAATTGAAATCCAAAATAAAAAAATCAAACCCTAGAATACATCTTGAGGTTGAAGTTCTTGAATTTTGAAACCAAAAATACTCATTCCTCATTCTCCCGCCTAGTGGGTAGGAATTTTTGTGGAGACTCTCAAACCCTAACTCTAAAAATCACCTCACTCAAAATGAGACAAATGTGGAAACGTGTTCTGGAATTTTTGGATTGGTTCCCAACGAGCTGCTGCCCCTGTTTTTATCTTCACCAATTTGATTTTGCTAATGGGCCTTTACTTACTTGTATTGGGCTGAACATTAAAATTGGAAAAGCCCAACTCATTTTCCTTTAATCAATTCGGAGCTTTTGATGTAGATTTGAATGGTGGGGACATGGAAATTAAAACTCAACTGCTTGCTTAATTCCCCAACTTCATGCACTGTAATGGCTAAATTAGGAGTTGGGCCTCAAATAAGTAGGGTACCTGCTTGCTTCCAATTAATTAAATGTGCCATGAGCCTTGGGCTTTCTTTTCTTTTCTTTTTGACTCGACTCTCGATTTTCTTCTTCTATTGACCTCAAAATATATTAGGCTCGTGTTTTGCTCCAAAAATTCTAATTTCACCTATAAAATAACAAAACACTACCTTTCTCGACAATTAAGCACAATTAATCAATTTAGTATAAAAAATGCATGAAACTCTATCAAATTAAGCTAATAAAGAGCAAGAATTTCGAGCAATTTTCACACTAATCATCCTCCGCTCTAAGTTTTTCTTGTTTCTTCTCCCCTTTTTGTTGTTTTGTTCCCAAATGTGATTTGCCCCCAAGATCCTAAACCCCCGACTTCTTCTGCTGCCGTTCTCGCCCACATGTCGGACGACAATTCATCCATCACCCAAGGCGACGCCGCCTCCAGCGCTTCGCCCCTCCCTCCCTAACCTAATTACCCGTACATCTCACATCCTCCAACTATGTCTTGTCCGTCATCTACCCTCCGACCCTATTATGTCCGTCAACTATATCTTCTCTCTGAGTTTCGTGTCTCGTATATTTCCACTCACAACCAGCTAGCCGATATTCTAACCACGTCTTTATCTTCATCTAAGTTTAATATGTTTCATTCCAAGATTGGTGTCTCCTATGGATCCTCCATCTTGCGGGGGCCTATTAGAGATACTGCAAGTAATGATCAGGTCTCGAAAGATACTCTATTAAAGTCCGAAGATTCACGACTATTGAAGTCAAGATCCTGAAGATATTTTACATTAATTGTTGAGATATTTTTTTCCATTGTTGAGATATTATTTCCTTATATATATTAAATATAATAGTGGTAGATTCTGTAACGATACAATGTAATTGTATATATACCCTGTAGCATTAATGAAATAAAGTGGGCAAATCAATATATTTTTCTCAATATATATTACTCAGAGCTGGAATCCATTCTTTTTTGTTTTTTTTAAAGGTTCGAGCATTCTCCGTCTTGAGAGAGTAGGAAAAAAAGGACCACTAGAGAGAGATTCTACAATTGTTTTGTTAAGATTTAAATTTGAATAATTGAATCCATCCAGAATGAGAAGGAAAAGAAAAAAGAAAAATGGTACGAAGCGAACCAGGAAAAGTGCATCTCGAAAGGAAGAGAGAAAAGAAACTAGGTAGAAGAATAATTTGTAATTTTTTGAACTAAATCTATATAAATTATAAATAAAGTCTTAAAAATATTCAAACAAAACATAATTTTATCAATCAAATAATAACTAATGTAAAATCTTAAAAATCAAACAATATAAATAGTCTTTATATTAAATATATTTTTATAAATTTTAATTTTAAAATATTCTAATAAACAATGAATTATAAGTTAATTATATAATTTTTTTAAAGTAAATAATAATTTATATTTAAAAAATTTATTTTTTGGGACCAAAAGTGTAACTAACGGCGCGTGTATACCACTTCCGTTAGAAATGGACGGAAAAATTTTATGGGACCAAATTTATCGAAAAAAAGACCATTTTAAATTCGATCCATTCACATGGAACCAAAAGTGCAATTAACCCTAAACAGACTTAAGGGCTCAGAACGTGTGCCTAGATAAATTGGATTAAGCCCTCCAACCATTTGATCATACGATTGTTAAATGTATATTTGTAAAGTTCTATAAATATAAGGAGTATATAATATATATATATATAATTTTGGACCCTTAAAAATACTCGAAATTTTTGGGCCTGAGTCGGTCGACTCGTTGGACTCATAAGAAGCACGGCTCATGGCGATCGGCTTCCCCTCCTGGACATATTTTGAATTTGCACATCTCAAGCTCTATCGAAATACACATTCATTGTTGAAGGAAAAACATATTATGTGCCTTCATCAAGTGTAAGCGATTGAGAGATAAATTAGGGTCTTCATCAAGTGTAATAAATGGAGAAATGAATTAGGCATTTATTATATTCCTTGTACACCCTATATAAAGGGACTGTTGTATAGAATAATATGCAGATGACGTAGTGAAATCTTCTGGCTTGGTACGCCCCTAGACGTAGTCGTTCTCGACGAACTGGGTCAACAGATGATTGTCTCTATTATCATTCAACTCGTTATCAGCACGAGTGTTCTATCAATTAGTTTTCAGAATTCCAATTCCTCCTTTCAAAAATCGATTTAGAATATATTCACCAGATCTCAATTCTGGACTCACGCGGCGTAATGATATACAATATCAATTCGGTAAACCATTCTGTTCTTATAAACCCCTCTTTCTACATATTCTTATATTTAAGAGTTGAGGTGTGGCTGCCATCATTACTTTCAACCATGTAAATTGTCTTAAGAATTAATTTATTGGTTTATGAGAACTAGATATTGGTCTTTTCAAGTTTTATTATTTGGTTCATGGAGTAAATTGGAAATATTTCTCGTCTTTTTCCCATGAGTCAGGTATTAAATTATTATCCTAGAAAGCATCGATATTTGGTTCAGAGTATTATCATATAAGAATGTACTCCCTCCATCTTATGATTATTGCAACATAAAAAATGGACTGTGTTGGAAAACGAGGGATAGGAAATCACCAACCTCTATTTCAGAATTGCAGCGGAAAGAAGAACCCGGTTGAATTCTACTTATAGACTGTGATCCTTGTTGTCAGGAATTCAATCACGCGAATTGATTCACTATTCACAATGAGTGCCTTTGATTTAGTGTATACATGAGGAAGAAATCACCATATCATATTTCTTTTTGCTTTTTGGAGTGGGGAAGAGGGAGAGCAAGAGAATCCTTAATTCTCAATAATTCCCGTTACATTGAATTGCCCAGAGAAACAAAAATCTCACCCTTTAATATCTCTGGAAGTTAACCAACTTCCTAAATTCAATATTATCCACTTCATGGGTGGATTTAATTTTTAAATTAAATTAATATATTAATTAATTAATTTAATAACTTTCATCTCCCACTCATACATGAAGTTTGATTCTTACACTCATTTGTTTCACCTCTTTACATCATCACATAATGTCTTTTCATACAGACAAATAAATCGTGTGACCCTCAAGAATATGAGTTTTCATGCTATGTAACGTGTTAATGATATATAGCAACTCAACTAGTTTTGTATGAAGAATTCAAAACTCGTTATACCCTAGAACTCTTTCAGTTAACACAAGTTGACATATCTCTTTCAATCCCTTGAAATTATTATAGCATATTCAATTCTTTATCAAATCTATGCATTCATAATCAAGTTCTCAGCTCGATTGACCAGTCAATAAACACAATATAGAACGTGTTAATAAAGATGTTCTTCCTTTCACATAAAATATCTACAGACTCCCACTATAGCTGCTTTCCTAGACATGTACAACATTGCTGCATTAATCGTACCTATTGGTAGCATGCTAAAGTAGCAACACTAAAGTGAAGACTTAGAAATCTAGTAGAAAGTCTTAAGGGTACTTCTAAGAGGCTTATCAAAACCTCAAGGCTTCATACAATGAGAAAATATGGACATCTTTCTCATTTCCTTATGGTCAATTTAGCACATGTGGTATGAAACACATGTCACGATGTTTTAACTTCTCAGGATGGAAGCGTATGTCATTTTATTTATTAGACATCGTGTAAATCACAGTTCAAGCATATCATCGATACTTAACTTGGATTTCCTCCTTCTATTGTCTAGGAATCCATTGATTTAGCTTTGTAACAAGTCAAATATATTTTTGGTAAAATCTATTGTGATTATCTATAATATAATCTCATCTCTGCACATATCTCGATGTCAGAGGTGATTACTCGTATGAGAGAGCCAATCAACTTGTCGACATATTATTATATGAACCTTTCATATAATTCACAATACATAAATGTCTAGTGACATTAAAAACTACTTTGTAGTCCATTTAAATACATACAAACCCAAGATCTTAAGATATCTTACACATCTCAGTAATTAGGTTTGATAACAAATCTGCTAACATCAAGTCAGCATAAATTTATTCAAGAATCACTCTTTCTTCTTTGTAACGTCTTTACAAAGTCAAACTTTTCATGATACTTGGAATCTTTAGAGTAAAATTTATTTGCTTTAATTACTACGATGAATCGTAACAGCTCCCACTGGAGTATTTGATTTCACAATTAATCTTTACAACTCCCACTGGAGTGTTTGATTCCAGAATCAATCTTTACAACTCTCATTGAAGTATAAATATCCATAATTAATGGCTACAACTCCCATTGAAGTGTTTAATTCTAGAGTGAATCGATATATCCCTTTTGAAGCATTTCATTCCACAACGAATCACTACAACTCCCATTTAAGTGTTTGATTCTATAATGAATCGATAATTCCCACTAGAATGCCACATACGTTAATGAATCGTTACAACTCCCACTAGAGTGTTTAATTCACAATGGATCATTATAGGTCTCAATTGAGTGCTTACTCATTCCAAATATTTCATGAAAACACTTAACCAAAATTTTCATTTGACTGCAGGTGCACATGCCACAAGTTTAGTTTTGATAGTGTTCACAGACTTATTTCATGTTATACCACGAGATTACTTTCTTATTAAGGAAGAAGGTATAACTAGAATTTGACTTAACGCATCTAAATCATAATTCCCGTTAGTGTCTGTATACTCTCTAAGTTTAGATTATATCCTTGAGATAATAATCTGTAGTATCCTTCAGATATCTCAAAAATCTCACACACTATCTTTTAGTGTCTCTTTTCGGATTAATTGATATCTGCTAACCAAACCAACAACTTAACAAATGTCTGGATGTGCGCACAACTTAGCATACATTAGACATCCAATTGAATTTGTTTATGGTACATTTGACATTTAATCTTCAGTCTTCGGACATTCATCATAATTCAGTGACTCGTTCTTTTATAACATGAGAATCAACATGCTTTTATACATTCATTTGAATCGTTTTAGAAGTCTTACTACATAAGTCTGCTAAGACTATCCAAGTAACTTCTTTGAACGATCTTTATGAAAATTTCACCAAAAGATTTCAACAATGTATTAACATATAATAATAGAATTACAGAACTATCTTTGGACTGTTAAACATAAACACAGTGGTCTTTGTCTAACAAAGTTAATATGAGACAATTATAGTATGAAGTCTCAAGTACCACTGTCTTGAAGATTGCTTAAGTTTGTAAATCAACTTCTTCAATTTACAAACATTATCCCCTTCTTTGAATTCTACATTGAGAAAATCAACGTCCATTTTTTGATGTAATTCTATATCTATACTTGATACTATAGCCAAAAAGTGAATGAATCGAGGTAAATCCCACAACAGATGAAGAAAGTTCAAATATCCCTTTCTGAGTATAATATTTTGTTGGGGTTATACTGAAAAGTATGCTTTTACTTTGTATAGCCAAACTGAGTTTTTCTCATTCATTTACTGAAATAAATTATTAATCACTGTTGCATTTAAATATGAATGAATGTTATATATATTTATTGCAAACTCGTTCAATAAAGTCAATACGTATTACGTTGTAGTTAATTTGGTGATACCAGATCACAGAAGATCAAATTAACAGCTCCTCGTAAGAGCGACACGTGTATTATTTAAATATTACATGCCCAATGGACAAGTATTCGCCACTCAGGTCAGGAAAAAAGGAATCAGATGAGCTAAGTCAAGAAGGCCATGAGCAAATGAGGACTCGAGCGCCAAAATACTCGAATCTCCGAAGACCTCAGATATCCTGAGGGTCAGTATGTTCGAAGACCTCAGATATCTTGAGGGTCAGTATGTTCGCGCCTCAGATATCCTGAGGGTCAGTATGTTCGCGCCTCAGATATCCTGAGGGTCAGTATGTTCGCACCTCAGATATCCTGAGGGTCAGTATGTTCGAAGACCTCAGATATCCTGAGGGTCAGTATGTTCAAAGACCTCAGATATCCTGAGGGTCAATATGTTCGCACCTCAAATATCCTGAGGATCAGTATGTCCGAAGACCTCAGGTATCCCGAAGGGTCAGAGTGTTCGACACTCAGATATCCCGAAGACCAACATCCCCGAGGGCTCGATTATTGGTGCTCGAGGAGGAAAATGATCCAAAGATAAACCGACATGGTTAAAGGGGCGAACAAAGCATCCAACCGAGTAAAAGATTAATTTGGACGACCAAAAGAGTGCTTTACAAACAAGTAAGTTCCAAGATCAACCAAGAAGACGAAGTTGAAAACGTGGCAGCATTCCGTGAGTTCTTGCATGACCCGAAGTCTCCAGCTCATGCTTGCCAACCCAGCTCATGCTTGCCGGAGTGCTATAGAAGGAAGAAAAAAGAAGAAGAGAAAGGTTCAGAAAAATCTCCCAAAAAGTGATACCCACGCTTGAGAGGTTAGGAACAAAAATAAAATAAAATCGAGTGATCATTTATCCCTACTAGAAACCCTAGCACCCGGAGGCGAATTCTCCAAATTATCTTCATCTGTAATGATTCATCTTCATAAGGTGTATCAAATATTGTACGTGTAAAGCTCGCAATACCACATCCTGGCTTGGTATGCCCCCAGAGTAGTCGTTTCCCGACGAACTGGGTCAACAAATTCATCTTATTTACAACTTATCGTACGCGTGCATGTTTTGTTCGCGAGTTGTTATCAAATTAGCCACATAATACTCTCCGAATAAAACGACTCACGACAACTGGCGCTAGAAGGAAGGTGCTTCACCCAAAAACCAACCCATATACGAACCCTTAGAGAGCCGAGGTAGAAAAAATAAATAAAATGCCTCAATCTAGGAATACACAAATGGAGAGGTCAGGACAAAGCCGACCACATGACCGGAAAGAGGCTCAGTGCCAGCCTCATAAAGATCAGGGAGTGGAGATTACCAATCTCGAGGATATTGTGAATGATCCGGCGGCCACAACCAGGGCCATCACTTTCTTACTGCGAGCGCAGAAAGAGAGGGCTGAGAAAGAATTGGCCAAATTAGAAACTCAAGATCGTGAAGAGCGACGCTCACGTACACCTGATAGTGAGCAAGTTAAAAAGAAAATTATGAAGCGGGCAAGTAAAAAAGCCGATGACACGTCTGATGACGAACAGCCTCAAGGATCTAGACCATCAGTGTTTGGACGTTTGAGGCTCTCCGCCAAAGACCGAATCGGCAATAATAGGTGACATGATCTAGGAAAGGAACAACCAATAAAAATACCCGCACCTTCAGATCTTCATGATCATCCGCATGCCGAACAAAAATCGGCGGAACAAAATTGTCTATCCATCATCGATTGGGTAGTCAAGGATGAACTTGGAGAGGGGGACTACCCCATCACGAGCATGACCCACTGGGTCCTCATGATGGGAAACAACCCCAATCTAAGTTGTCAATCCCATAAAATTTGAGGAAATGCAAAAGGCCATCGAGGATTTACAGGCCAACCTGGCCGCGACCAAAGGCCACCTCGAGCGAGCACAATACCCTGCTCGCCATTGTCACCGGCGATCATGGTGGCTGAAATACAGGAGAAAGTGGCGAAGTCTCGACTGCCAATTCCCATATTGATGCTGAGTTTGACCCTCATGTCCATCTCAGCAAGTTTTCAGACTTTATGATCGCGATGGGGGCCACAGACGCGACGCAATGCTGATCATTCCCCATGGCTTTGGGTGATCGGGCACATCGGTGATTTTCTACTTTTCCCGTTGCGTCGATCACATCTTTCGCTCAATTGGGACAACAATTTCTATTCCACTTTTCGTCCATGTGTGCTCGCCCAGCGCCAAAACAAAGATTGGCGCATTTTTCCCAATTAAAAGGTGAGTCTGATTGAGCGTACATAGAAAGATTCGATAAATGTCTATATGATGGGGCCCCAGTTGAAGAGGACGCCAAAATCCTTGCAGTGGTCGGGGGCCTGACTCTAAATACTGATATGTGGAAGGCCATGCATCAAGACTGGCCGAACACATATTCAGAGTTCCGAGAGCGAGCAGCTAAAATTATAACCATGCAAGATTTGCTCGCCCAATCACGATTGGGTCAGGAACCAACCACTAGAAGAGTTTTTGGGAAGAAAGTGATGAATGAAGGGGGGTACAAACCCCCAGGCTCTTTCAAACCATTCGAAGAAAGAGCAGAAGCAAATGCCCTACGAAGTCTTTTGGGCGTTTCAGCGGAGACAATCTTTAACCAAATCAGAGATCGGGACATGTTGGAAAGGCCGAGAAGAATTATAATGGATAAACATCGGCTCAACGCTTCCAAATATTGTAACTACCACGAGTACATCGGGCACAACACTGAAGAGTGTCGCGATTTACTCCGCCAACTTTGGAAGCTATACGAAGATAATCGTCTTACCCAATTCTTAAAAAAGCCGGTGAGCAGAGACTCCCGAACTGAAAAAACAGAAGATCGAAGGGGTAAGCGAAAAGCCGAACAAACGTCTGACAGTGATCCCGAAGAATCACGAAAAAGGACTGAAATACCCAAAAGAGGGCCTCCTACTGTGGGAAGAGGTCGAGACAGTCAAGAGATTCACATGATACGTCCTGAATATGGTCCAGTGGGTGGATGTTACCAGGCACCAACATTATCGAACAGACGAAAAAAGATGGAGATGCGTGCCATGCAAAACATCCATCAAGTGAAGGTGGCGAGCACATCAGCTAGCACGCCACCCTCACACCAAATCATGTTTTCAGAGGACGATCTCGACGGAATCATAACTCCCCACAATGACTCCTTAACCATCAGTGCTCGTCTCCTCGGGTTGAAGGTGCACCGCCTCCTAGTTGACACTGGAGCTTATGCGAACATTTTGTTCGTCAATACCCTTCGCCAGATGGAAAAACAAGTTGGAGACTTGAGCAGTTATATTGAACCATGTAATCATACCATAATGGGTTTTGGGGAATCTGTAACCCGACCCTATGGCATGATTAGGTTAGGAGTCGAGTTAGAATCAACTCTGAATCCGGACATCCGACGAACTAGAATGCTAGATTTTGTAATCGTCGATGCTCCGTCTACTTATAACGGGTTCCTAGGTCGCCCGTTTATTCAGGAATTTAAAGCGGCCTGTTCTACGTATTACTATTGTGTAAAATTTCCGACATAAGAGGGAACATGAAGCGTAAAAGGAGATCAGAAGAAAGCTCGAGATTGTTTGCTATCATGTGAACCAGAAAAACAAAGCATCGTCAATATGATGGAGCAAACATGGGAGGTTGGTGAGCCAAGCCAGCGAGCAAATACCTTGCCTAAAGATCTTCCGACGAACATAAGTTCGACGAGCACAGAATGCGCGAACACAGACTCCAGGGTGACAACTAATTCCCCAGATCTCCTAGATCAAATGAATATTGATCAGCCGAACGAGCAAACGGACCTAGAGCCTCGCATAGGTTTTGAACCCATGGAGGTTGATGACGAGCACCGGGGGTCCATCCAAGATCCTCGGTGGAAGTAAAAAAGAAAGCGAGCAACACCTGTCGAACAACTGGAGACATCAAAATCAACCCGAACAGACCCGAGTTAGAAGTGTTCATTGGTTCAGAATTACCTGAACCAATTCGAACAGAAATTATTGCTTATCTTCAAGCAAACTTGGATGTGTTTGCATGGTCGCACGAAGACATGGTTGGCATTGATCCAAAGCATGCATGCCACTCCCTCAACCTTGATCCAATACAAACTCCAGTTGTCCAGAAACGCAGAAAGTTTAGTTCGAAAAAATATGCGGCAATGAATGGTGAAATCAAAAAGTTTCTCGACAACAAACTGATTCGAGAGGTGAAATGCCCAAGATGGCTTGCGAATCCTGTGCTCGTCCGCAAGTCTAATGGATCTTGGAGGTTATGTATTGATTTCATGGATTTAAACAAGGCGTGTCCGAAAGATAACTTCCCGATGCCGCATATCGATTATTTGGTCGATAATACAGTAGGCCATGAACTTATGACTTTTATGGATGCATTTGCTGGTTATCACCAAATACCTATGCACCCGGATGATCAAAAGAATACGACATTCTACAGTGAAAAGAACATGTACTGTTGGCAACGCATGCCGTTCGGATTAAAGAATGCCGGAGCAACATATCAACGTTTGGTGAACAAAATGTTCGACGAACATATCGGTCAAACAATTGAGGTATATATTGATGATGTTGTGGTTAAGAGTGAACACAAGGAAGACCACATCACCCACCTCGCACAAACGTTCGATATACTCAGGAAGTACAATATGAAGCTAAATCCGAAAAAATGTAGCTTTGGGGTTCACTCAGGAAAATTCCTCGGACATATGGTCAGTCAACGAGGGATCGAAGCGAACCCAACAAAGATTCAAGCCATGCTCGATATGCAAGCTCCCAGAAATGTGAAAGAAGTCCAAAAGTTAACCAGACATTTAGCTTCCGTAAGCCGGTTTATATCACGAACTGGAGACAAATGCAAACCTTTCTTCGACACATTGAAGAAAGGGAAATTCCAGTGGACCGAGCATTGCCAAAATGCATTCGAATCATTAAAAGCGAAACCTTTGCGGATACTTTCGGACCGCTCTAAGCTTTGTTGTAGGCGAACAACTCTATCTCATCTTTATCGCATCCGAGCATCGCGATCGATCTTGTACTTTCGTGATGCAGAAAGGGACTATACACTTGCCCATTTACTATGTAAGCCAAGTGCTTAAAGAAGCCGAGCTCCGGTACCCTCCATTGGAAAAATTAGCATATGCCCTCGTCATGAGTGTTTGAAAATTATGACCATATTTTTTCGACCACTCAGTCGAGGTACTGACCACTTTCCCATTGTGCCAAGTCCTCCACCGAATCTTTTCGCCGTGATTAAAAAGTGGGCGGTGGAGTTAGGATACCGGTCGGCATTACGTTCGCTCCACGAACAGCAATGAAGGGCCAAGCTATGGCCGATTTCATGGTCGAGTTGACATATCCTCAAATGCTCAAAAAAAAAAGCTCGGCCAACCGGCGGCATATGTATGTTGATGGTTCATCAACAAGTTCAAGAGCCGGAGCAGGCGTAGTTCTCATCAGCCCAACCAGACAAACATTCACAACAACCATCCGTTTTGATTTCCCAGCTACAAATAATGAAGCCGAATATGAAGCTTTGATCGCTGGACTACAGATGGCAATGACAATGGGAATCCAGAGGCTAATGATCTATAGTGATTCTCAGATAATCGTTTATCAAGTGACAGGCGAGTACGAGGCCCGAGGCGAACAAATGGCACAATATCAACAGCTAGCAAAAGAATTGCTCGAGCATTTTGAACAAGTTTTCATTGAACAATTACCACGATTGGGTAATTCGTTCGCTGATGCTTTGGCACGCCTAGCAACAGCAGAAGGAGTGACGAACACAACAGAAATTGTGGTCGTCACAACTTGTTTGCCATCGCCTTCGAGTTATGCTCGCCCAAATAACAGGCGAACAAGAAACTTGGATGACTCCAATCCTGAGTTACCTACAAAAGGGACTTCTCCCTGAAAATAGGGCACAAGCTACTCGCCTCAGATTATGATCTACTCGGTATACTATCATAGACGAGCATTTGTACAAAAGAAGCTACTCACTTCCACTTTTGAAGTGTATTACTCCTGAAGAAGGTCGTGTTACTTCGAACAAATCCATGAAGGAGTAATGCGGAAATCATACAGTGGGCTGCTCGCACACAAAATAATCGATAAGGTTATTATTGGCCAACCCTCAAAAATATTCGCCACAGATGCTCATGGCGTACCCACGATGCAGTACATGCTCCACTTATTCATAGCCCACCAAGAATTAGTGTGGGTTTATAGCCCATGGCCATTTGCTAAATGGGGATCGATTTGATCGCCCATTTCCTACCGCACGCGTCGGGAGTAAGATATGATGTGGTTTCCGTGATTACTATACTAAATGGGCGTTTTGAGGCCATTGTCAAGATTACCGAACAAAGAATGTGGAACTTTGTTTGAAGAATATCATTTGTCGATTTGGGCTTCCCCAATCATTAGTAACTGATAACGGAAAACAGTTCGATGGAAGTGAATTCAGACAAAATTGTGCTCGCTGGGGGATAAAAAAGCACTACTCAACTCCGTACTATCCCCAGTCAAACGGATAAGTTGAGGCCGTTAATAAAATCATCAAGCATACCCTCAAGGCCGACTTGATAATTTCAAGGGGTGGATGGGTTTGAAGAGTTGCTGAAATATTATGGGCTTATCGAACACTTTTAGAACATCAATCTGGAGACCCGCTTTGCTCGAATTTGGTGCGGAAGTCTGTTATACCGCGCAAAATCAAGATTCCAAGTCATCGAACAATGACTTTCGGAGAGCACATTAATGACGGTAGCCGCCGAAAAGTACTGCACTGCTGGAAGAAAGAAGGACGGATGGATTTCAAGAATGCCATGTACAAAAAGAGATCAGAGAAGTTTTACAACTCCAAAGTCCGAACACGCAGTTCAATGTGGGCGAGCCGGTTTTAAAGGCGAAAGCAACGGGGGTATCAAGTGGTGTGTTCGCCGAAAGCATGGGAAGGTCCGCTCGAGTTTGAACGTTTGCTAAGCGGGGCCTATGATTTGGAAGACCTGAATGGAATCCCATTGTCCTACTCGTGGAATGCGTCAAATTTGAAAAAATACTATCAATAATAGCGAGCGTAGAGCCGGCCGAACAAAATCGTCCACACAGCTTTAGCGAGCATAGTGTTGGCCGAACAAAAGCGTCCACACAGCTTTAGCGAGCATAGTGTTGGCCAAACAAAATCGTCCACATAGCTGAAACAAACACAAAGGGCTGAACATAATCAGCCATTCAGCTCAAACGAGTAGGACAATCTTGAAAGAAGAGTACATTATGTTCGACACATATCTTCAGGAAAGAAATGCTAGCCAGCACTATCGAAAGACGGAAGATACGTGTCAGAACGAGCTGTCAACAGAAGATACGTATCGGAACGAATTGACAAGTGGTGGCAACCATGCAGGGATGAGTCAATCTTTGAGCAAGAGCTGTCAAAAAGCTGAACAGATGTCAAAAGGGGGAGCAAAAGTAAGAGAGCTAGCACCAGCTAGCTATGCCAACACTGGCTTGGGATAGTTCTATAAATAGGGGCATACTGATAGCTAAAAAAAGTAGAGAAAAAGAAACATATGAAGAAGAAAAAAGGAAAAATACTGCGATTCTCAAAAGGAAGACGGTTTAGTATGCCCCCAGACGTAGAAGAATTCAACTCTCGATTCAGCAATCATTTAGCTGAATCGAGCATCTGCCCTGATACGAGTCTTTTACCCCGTATGACTTTACGAGCACAGGTTGAAGCTCGTTCCGGACTCAAGATGCTCGGCAGAGTCATGGTTGCCACTCCACGTTACTCACTGCTTAGGCAGTAGTAAGTCATTAGTCCCCTATGCATCCCCAAAATCTCCTCCGAAGGGGAGGGATGTCATAGTGTCCGCTCAAAACAAGATGCGGACGCTGATGCTTAGGCATCTACTGAAGGGGACAGAATGGTGCGAGCTGAAATTTTTTGCTCGCACCTACTTTAGGCGAGCAGGAATGCGCGCCACATTATCATTCCCGCAGCCGCCCGCATAATCACAGCTTGTCCAGGAGGGACAAAAGCTTATGCTGCTGCTGCTTGAGCATGTTACGAAGAAAGAAGGGTAGACAGGATGATGTGCCACATCCTTGTCAACATCAATTCTGCGGACAAGGTGAGGCCAGTTCGTGTCTACTCAAGACAAGGTTTAAATTCAAAACCCTAGTCTGATAACAATAGTTGTGTAATAGATAGTCTTCTTCAGATATGAAGGATGTAATAGAATACAAAGTGTTGCAAAAAGAAAAAGAAAGATATATGTACTTTTGTTCGCTAAGATTTTCTAGTTCAAGCCCATTTGAGGTCGCACCTAAGCTGGACGGCCCGAACAAAGACGAACGACCCCAAGTTTATGTTCACCCGACGAACGAGTTCGTACTCTGATTCCCGCAGCAAAAAGTGAGTAATGGGTACGCAGTCGCAAAAGACGACTCGTACTTACAGATACCCGTAGCAAAAGCGGGTGATGAGTGCGGGGTCGCAGCTAAATAAGACGGCCCTAGTACGAAGTGATCGCACCTAAATAAGACGATCGCGCACCAAGAAAGGGGGGGTTCATAAAGTAACCCATCTGGTCGCACCTAAATAAGACGATCAACCGATTGCAACGACAATAAGACAATCAAAACCGAAAAAAGTCAGGAGCGGGCATAGGCAAACCCAATGTTCGAATTCATTCAGAAGAAAAGGGGCAAAAACTGGAAAGCAACAAAGCGAACACAAAGCAACCAAGCAAACATCAAGCAACACAAGTATCAATTTTCATCCTCGACAATTATCAAACAATCAGGTTAGAAGAGTTGGTTCAATATGTAACCCATCCATTCAGTTGTAAATATGTTCGAACAAAAGACAAGAAGTCAGCAAAAAATACAAGTATTAAAGACATTGTTCGAACATAAAGTGAAGAAGATAAAAAATTACACAACATATGTTCGACAAAACAAAAATAACATCAAGGAGCAAATTCATAATTGGGGGTAGACGGGCGAGAGATGTCGAACAAATTGTGCTCAGCCCCCTCAGCAACAACTCCTTCAGTATGGTCGGGTACCAAATGCTCACCAGAAGGTACAGTCTGCTCGGTCACAGGAGGTCCCCTTTGCTCGGCCTGCACCTGATCGGTCCCAGACTCGGTCTGAAGATTTTGGCCAGCAACCTCAGCGGTATTCATGTCTGAGCCCTCTTCCTCATCCAGAATCGGATCATCAACTTTGATCCCTTCAGGAAGAACGGAGAAATCACACAGATCATTTAAATCTGACATTGGAAGGTTGCGGTCCGATGGGTTGTCGATCATGTACTGCTGAAAACTGGCTACAAGATGGGCAATTTGTTCGCTGCTGGAGGCATGGCGAACAGACCGGATAACATCGGCGAAGGCACAAATGTATGAGAAGTTGGACATAGAATCAACGTACTCATCATCGTTCAGCTTTGAATTTTTGAGACCCAAACGAGTGTTGGTCTCCTCAGCAATGATGAGTTGTTGGCCGAGCGCATCTCATTTTCCATGGCCTCGACACCCACCGAAGTCTCGGCTCAACATTCATATCCTCTTGTGCTCTTCGTATACTGGCCACCTCCTCCTGAGAGTGAATCAATTCCTCCTTTGTCTGGCGAGCATCTTCCTGAGCCAGGCGTGCATCTTCCTGAAATCGGCGAGCATTTTCCTGAGCCTTGCGGGCATCCTCCTGAGCCCGGTGAGCGTCAGCTTGTGCCGAAGAAGATTGTCCCTGAGCCAACCTCAGCTCATCCTGAGTCCTATTCAGTTCGCCCACCAAGTAGTTGGCATGGAGGTTGGCGGACTGAGCATAAGCTTTCTCAAGAACGACCATAGATTGGCCCCAAGCACCGCACCCAGGGCGTAAATTTTCCAGAGGAGTGGGACCCGTAGTGGACTCTTCCAGATCGGTAGTCCATGCCCGAACAGGAGTCTGGCAAGCCTTCTGAACATGCTCAGGAATGCCCGGAACCTTGCGAACACTCGACGAGCAGAAGTAGTTCTTCAGATTGGGCATCAAAGGCGACAACCTGCTCAACCTACATATATATTCGAACAAATGAATATAAAAAGGGCGAACAAAAATAACCAAAATAGAAGCAGATCGAACAAAATGTACCTGCCTACACGAGCCGGATCCCATCCCAAGAATGATCTATCCTCAGGGGATCGGAGCTCAGGATCTAACGGAGTCCATGATCGGGGTCCGGCAGGAGGTGGAGAAGATGTGCCAACCTCCATTTCAACAATCTGTGAAATTGGACCAACCACGGAGGCGGCCGCTCTGATCGCCTCGACAGTAGGGGTCCGAGTCACCCCGACAATGTCGATTATTGCCCGAGCCTGTTTCGCTCGGCATGTTCGTCCGAAGTTTGTTCGCCGCCCCCCTTTCGCGATCTCCACCTCGATCTCTTGGCGACGGAGCTTGTTTGCCAACCCCTTGCTCACCGAACGAGTGCTCCTTTATACTCGGCTCGATCCCCGTGACGTAAAGGATCGGTTAGCCTCGCCGCCTCCCCTCTACTTATTTGAGTCTCCCGCCGGCTGAATCCGAGCAAGCTCCCTGCGGGCCTTTTTTCTCCGAGCCATCTCAGTATGTTCAGATGTACTCACAACAATGGTCACAACGGGGAAAGCTATAAACAAAATAATTCAAGACGAACGTAAGGATAATAACGAAAGCGAATGGGCACAAAACATAAAAATACAAGAGGCAATCCTTACCAAGTAGGATTAATAAAGAACAAGATGATGAGGAGGCACGAACAAACCTCCTTTCTTTCTCGATCAAGCGATTTCGAGTTCTCACAGATCACTCGAACGAGACTCCGCAACAATTTGCCAAACGCCGCTAAAATAAATTTGCCGCTTGTCTCCTTGTCCGTCCGCAGCCTAGAATCCCCAAAATAAAAAGCGAAGTTAAAATCGGTTCAAATCGAAGAACGAAAGATACAAAATCACTTACTTGATGCACGCCCAAGTCGATGGGGATGTCTAAACGAGCATTTGGTTCGCTTCGAGGGCCGGGCTTTTCCAATCGCCCCCAACGAACCAAAAACTTTTCCTTCCAATCATCGATTTTGTTCGCACGCCTCAATAATTTTGCACTTGGCATTAGCTTGCATGAACAACCACTTGTGTTCACCCCTCGGATGGGTCAAGTGCACCAATCGAGCAAGCTCACCGCCGAGGATAGTATCTTGGCTTCATTTTGCGAACAAAGTCGAAACTCATGATCATATGCCACCCGTTTGGCTTAAGCTGCGTAATGGTGATGTTCCACTCCACGAGCAAACGGGTGATGGCCGGATGGAGGGGAAATCGAAGGCCAGCTTCCATTGTGTCTAAATTTACAGCGACACAACCCTCAGGGGGTTGGTCGGCCCGCTCATCAGAACCTGGTGCCCAGAAAAAGACATCTTTGGAGTTTCATAAATCAATGCAAATTAAAAGTGAGCCTATCAGCATCAATTATGCTCGCTATATTGCTCGCTGGGTACTCATTCTCAACCCCAATCCTATGAGGTTGCTCGGGCCAATCAAAACTATAACGAGTGTTATACTCGTTATACGTTGGACTATGAGGGACACCAACATGTATATCAAGCTCAGAATTTTGCTCGCTAACTACCCCTATGTTCGATTCGGTTATATTTACAGCCGCCAAAATTTCCCCCCTCATAACATTGTCGTTCCTAGCTACATTAACATTGTCAACAGCCCTAGACCCAATTTGAATTTGGGGCAAAAAATTGTCACCTGAATTGTCCGAAGAATCATTACGGACCAAGTCCCTATCCAATTCATGTAGGGCTTCGTCAGAATCAGAGGAAAGAACGGCAAATGGTTGCCGAATTTGCCAACGAATTCCTGAACCCGAGACATTCATCTCCGGCGCATTTGCATCGCCACGGGGGATTCTACTGACAGGGGGGGAAGAAGAGGAACTATGGTGGTCTGATTCTAGGGGAACAGAAGAGTTCGAGCAAGAGGCCATAATCACAATTAGAAAAAGAATGCAACGGTTACCTGAGTAAAATTCTTTGCCGGAATGATGAAACCCTCGCCGAAAATTTTCAGACACAGAAAGATTGAAAGACAGAGGAAAAAAGGGTTTAAGGCGGAGAAACAAGGTATATATAAATGTTGGATTCGATTTCGAAAATCCAACACAGAATACGAAATGACATCGACTATGGCCCAATAAGATTTTAATAGCCGGGCCCTATGTCGAATACAAAGTGACCCGGCTGGGGGTATTGTTGTGTTAGATATAGTAACTCAGGCTTAATCGAACACGTAAGAGTGACACATGTATTATTTAATATTACATGCCCAATGGACAAGTATTTGCCACTCAGATCAGGAAAAAAAGAATCAGATGAGCTAAGTCAAGAAGGCCATGAGCAAATCTGAGGACTCAGGCGGCCAAAATACTCAGAAATCCTGAAAGACCTCAGATATCCTGAGGGTTAGTATGTTCGCGCCTCAGATATCCTGAGGGTCAGTATGTTCGCACCTCAGATATCCTGAGGGTCAGTATGTTCGCACCTCAGATATCCTGAGGGTCAGTATGTTCGAAGACCTCAGATATCCTGAGGGTCAGTATGTTCAAAGACCTCAGATATCCTGAGGGTCAATATGTTCGCACCTCATATATCCTGAGGATCAGTATGTCCGCAGACCTCAGGTATCCCGAAGGGTCAGAGTGCCCGACACTCAGATATCCCGAAGACCCGAACATCCTGAGGGCTCAGTGTGCTCGAGGAGGATAATGATCCAGCATAAAACTGACATGGTTAAAGGGGCAAACAAAGCATCCCACCGAGTAAAAGATTAATTTGGACGACCAAAAGAGTGCTTTACAAACAAGTAAGTTCCAAGATCAACCAAGAAGACGGTTGAAAACGTGGCGAAGATTCCGTGAGTTCTTGCATGACCCGAAGTCTCCAGCTCATGCTTGCCAACCCAGCTCATGCTTGCCGGAGTGCTATAGAAGGAAGAAAAAAGAAGAAGAGAAAGGTTCAGAAAAATCTCCCAAAAAGTGATACCCACGCTTGAGAGGTAAGGAACAAAAAAAAAAATTCGAGTGATCATTTATCCCTACTAGAAACCCTAGCACCCGGAGGCGAATTCTCCAAATTATCTTCATCTGTAATGATTCATCTTCATAAGGTGTATCAAATATTGTACGTGTAAAGCTCGCAATACCACATCCTGGCTTGGTATGCCCCCAGAGTAGTCGTTTCCCGACGAACTGGGTCAATAAATTCATCTTATTTACAGCTTATCGTACACGTGCATGTTTTTTTGCGAGTTGTTATTAAATTACCCACATAATACTCTGCGAATAAAACGACTCGCGACAGTAATTAAGTACAAATTCACAACCTAGATGGAAATGAACAAACCATCATGAAAGGTTGATGTATAAGACTCAGATTGGCTTGTCTTAACCAAGAGATTATACTAGTGCATTTGGATGCGCTGAATAGGACCTACATGAGGATAAATTCTTCGGTACTGAATATACAAGAATTAGACCTCAGTGGTGTGTTATTTCTTAATCTTCATCCCTTAAATAGGATCGTGTGAAATTAATAACTATTTCTTTGACTTATGATAGGAAGAGAATCATTGGGATTCGATACCTTATATCTTGGGCAATATTATTAATTACATGACGATTGCTGACATTTAATATGGAGAATCTTGTGCAAGTACGTCTTGTTTGATTTGTCCCCTTGGTGGGCTCAGAACCTTTATCATACCAAATCTTGCAAGTGAAAATTTATTTCCGGTATGGATAATAATGTTGAGTTGTCTTTACTCCAAGGATAAATATATTAATTAATATAAAGCTTGTTCAGTGGCTTAATTAATTAATGGACTAAAATAATCTTGGACACGGGAAATAATGACCGGGAGCCATATTATAGTAAAGTCGTAATATGGGTTAAGATGGATAGTTCAATATTAATTTTATAGTGGAATAAATTAATATTAATGGACTTTGAATAATATTTGGCCCAATATTATAGCTTCATAGTCCATTGGAGGTCCAGTCTTAATTCTCCTAAAGGCCCCTCAAATAGCCCAAAATAAAGTCCAATTAATGAAAAAGAGAAGAAAATAATTTGTCAAATATTTCTATGAAATTTTCGAAAAATATGTAGGAAAAAGGAAGAAAATATTGTCTTGATTTTCTTGTAGATATTTTATGGAAAAAGATGAGTATTGTAGGAATACATAATTATCCCATAAATTCAAGAAGTCAAATCTTGACTCCTTTTGCCTTGTTATTTCCGAAAAAATAGGGATAAATAGGGGAAGAGATTTTTATGGAATATTTAATTAAGGAGAAAAGAATATAGGAGATATATTCAAGATTTCTTGGAGACCAAGAAAAGATTTTCTCCCTCAATTTTCTTGACCTAAAAATCGGCCCCCTTCCTCCCTATAAATAGGGGATGGATTTTTCATTCCCAGCTGCAATTTCATGTGTTGGAAATATTAGAAATCCACAAAGGTGGTGGCAAAATATTTTTGTTTTTCCTCTTATTAAAATCGTTCGTGTGAATCCTCCCACCGGATTGCGTTCGTGGACTTGGGACATATTCGGGAAGGCTCTTTGGGTTGATCCGTTGTCTCAGCAGTCGTCTCTACAAGAGGTTAGTAATCTCGTAACTCCTAGATTCCGCATGCTTAGGATTTACGTGGATTACGTGTACACATGTTATTTATTCGGTTATTAATTATTATGTTGAATTGATTTAGGATTAATTCATGCTAGTAATTAATTGATTAATTTAAATATGTATTTAAAATCATCTCGAATAGATCCGGGCACCCCTAATTTCCCAACAACTGGTATCAGAGCTCTGGTTTCGAGCTCTGACTTTTAAATTGTTATTTAAATTTTGTTGGACAGTAAATTGAGAATTGGATTGTAGAATTGCTAGAGCTGTTTCGCAGGTATCCAATTGTCATGGTATTTAATGTGTTTAATTTTCATGCGTATGAATGAATGGTTTTTAATTCGACTCGTTCGAATTTGTTTTTCTCGTGAGAAAATCCACGAGTAGATTATACTATTTGTTTTGTTCAAGTGTAATAGCCTATTCTAGATTTAAGGTGTATTTATTTTTCGTTAAATAAATTGTAACCTGATCGAAGACGGAGACGAGGAATTAAAACGGATCCGAAACCGTACGTGGGCGACGTGCGTCGCGCGAAACGTGCCAAAAGAGGCACGCGCGCGACACGGACATAGCTAGGTGGACGGGCCCAGGCGCACGGTGCCGGGCGGGATCGGCCCTAGGCACGCTGGGCAAGCACGGGAGAGAGGCGGCCGAGGCATGTGGGTCTTGCGGCACGCACGCGCCGTGCTCGCCGATGCTGCCATGGCCGCCGAGACCGTGTAAGCGATGCACGCCAAGCGCCAGCAACCTGGCGGTGTGCCGCTCGGCTAAGTGGCCGGCTGGATGCGGGCGTGCATCCCGACTGCGAGCTGCTTGGCGTGGCGTTCAAATGACGGAATTTTTTTCGAGATGAACGAGTGGGAGAAATTCAAGACGGTGTTTCTTCAAGATCAAGCCAAGAAAAATCAAACCATGACAGTTGGATAATATGTGCCCAATGTGTTTATTTTCTGCTTTGCTTGATTTATTGTTGTTTTGTTTCTTATGCTTTATTTAATTTGTTTAAATGTGTTTGCATGAGAATTGCTCAACGAAAAATCTCAAACTCAAAAAAATTACAAAGTATGTTTTAATAATTAATTTGGTTTTGAATCGAATTAATATTGACCTCCATGATTTATTTATTTGTGAAATCTTTTGGAGAAATTCCCCTACGGGGCGGTCAAAAGATAGTTTTCACATGAATAAATTCCCAAAAGGATGATTATGAATTATTATTAGTGGCGACGATGACCCTCCCACGAGGCTCGTTCAAAATGAAGTAGTAATTCTGTATTTAATCATGGTTATTACGTAGGTATAAAATTGATATGCATATACTTCACCGAAGTCCCTATAAAAAAAATATTGGTCAAGTGGGAGCCGACTATTAATTTTTGAAATTAAAGGTTTGTAACTGTAATTGTTTGTAACCTGCTTGAATGTGATTTAAATGATGACCCTCCCACGAGGCTCATTTAAATCTGTTTTGAGATGTTAGCTGATGCATGTTCATATTTTTTGGAGATTTCAATATGAATCATGTGATCGAATTATATGATTTTCTTTGTGTTGATCCGAAAATTGACACAAGATATATGTTTATTTTCAGTTTCATCATGTCGCAACCTTTTAATCCATTGTTCAATATACTGAAAGACAATCTATTAACTGGAGAAAACTTTGTTGATTGGAATAAAAAACTCACTATTGTCCTCACTGCACAAAGCCATAACTGGGTTCTAACTGTACCCAAACCAGAGAAGCTATCAGACGAGGCTACAAAAACGGTTAAGAAATAATATGCTGACTGGGAGCTTTCTAACGAAATGGCAAAGTGTACCATCTTGGCTTCAATGTCAGATGTGTTGCAACACCAACACCAAAACGTTGAGACCGCTGCAGACATCATAATCAATCTTAAAGCGATGTTTCAACATCAGAACCGTGTAGCTCGCCAGATCACTATGAGGGATATGCTCTCTATGAAAATGGAGGAGGAAACACCCGTGAGGGATCATGTTCTCCAGATGATGGCTCACCTTAACAAACTTGAGGTGCTTGGAGCTGAATATGACATCGAGACCCAAATCGATTTCATACTCCATTCCCTGCCCAAAATCTTTGAGCAGTTCAGGTTGAATTATCAGATGAACAATCACAAGTTCACCTTGTCTGACCTACTGCAAGCTCTTATTTTGGCCGAAGGGATTTTAGGAGGGAGCAATCAAGCTTTAACGGCTATTGGTCCATCTTCTTCTTCTAGGCCAAAGGGAGGTAAGAAGAAGAAGAAAACCAAGAACGAAAGCCAACCTAACTCAAGTGTTGCCAAGGGCAAAGGTAAGGTGAAGAAGGAGGGTGGAGTAAAGAGTCCAGCTAAGGGAAAGTGCTACAACTGCGGTGAAAAAGGACATTGGAGGTCGGCGTGTTCCAAACCCAAAAGGAATGGAAAGAAAGGTAATTCTCACTCACTAGTTGTTGAAACTTATTTGGCGGAGTACGCTGCCCATTCGTGGGTAGTCGATACGGGATCCACTGATCATGTTTGTTTCACGTTACAGGGGTTCAAGCGGACCCAGCAACTTAGTGGAAGTGAGATCCTCATCACGCTAGGCGATGCTACAAGAGTGGCAGTTGAAGCAGTGAGAGACGTGCACCTATCTTTTGAAGACCAGTTTTTAATTTTAAGAGATGTTCTTTATGTTTCTGTTTTTGGAAAAACCTTATTTCAGTTTCTAAACTATTTGTTGATGGATATTCTGTTCGTTTTAATAAACATGTTACTATTTTTTGTAACGATGTGATTATCTGTCATGGAACTTTACGGAACAATCTCTATATTATTAACTATGCACACCATTCACAAAATGCATCGTATAACTCATCTACTATTTCATGTAAAAGAAAGCATTCGGCTAACGTGAACGAAACACTTCTTTGGCACCTAAGATTAGGTCATATTAACCCAAAAAGGATTCAAAGGTTTGTTCAAGATGGTTCATTGGGGTCTCTCCAGGTTGAACCATTTCCAACTTGTGAATCGTGCTTGGAGGGTAAAATGACCAAGAGGGCATTTGGAGCCAAGGGGCTTAGAGCTAAGGAAGTGTTAGAAATCGTTCACCCCGACGTGTGTGGTCCAATGCAAATCAAAGCTAGAGGTGGCTATGAGTATTTCGTTATGTTTATCGATGACTACTCACGCTACGGATACATTTTCCTAATGAAGCATAAATCTGAGACCTTCGATAAATTCAAAGAATTTAAGGCTCAAGCAGAGAATCATAAGGAAAAGACTATCAAGTTTCTACGATATGATCGTGGAGGCGAATACCTCAGTGATGAATTCTTGAACTATCTGTCGGAAGAGGGGATTGCATCCCAGTTGACTGCACCCGGTACCCCTCAACAAAACAGGGTTGCAGAACGAAGAAATAGAACGCTTCTAGAAATGGTAAGATCAATGATGAGCTATGCAGATTTACCAAAATCGTTATGGGGTTATGCTTTGGAAACAACAGCCTATATTCTAAACTTAGTGTCATCCAAATCAGTTCCTAAAACCCCGAGAGAGTTGTGGACAGGGCGCAAGCCCAGTTATGGACACATCAGGATCTGGGGGTGTCCGACATACGTGTTGGACAAGGAAGCTGGTAAGTTGGATGCACGTTCGGAATTAAGGCTATTCATTGGGTACCCCGAAGGGACGAAAGGATGCATGTTCTATGGTCCCGAAGATCAAAAGGTCGTAATCAGTACACACTTTAGATTCTTGGAAGAATACTATATGAACGATAAAAAGCCTAGAAGTGAAATTACCTTGGAAGAACTTAAGGGGCCAATTCCATTGCCAACTGTACAAAATGATATACCAAACGTCACGCCTTCACAACCGGAACCTCGTTGTAGTGGGAGGGTTGTCAGACAACCCGAACGATTCTTAGGGATTGGAGAGTCTTCAGACTTGATCTCAGGCGAAGAATCAGATCCCTGGTCCTACAATGAGGCGATCCAAGACAAAGATGCAACTTATTGGCAAACAACAATGGAAGCCGAAATGGGTTCAATGGATCACAACAGAGTGTGGGAGCTAGTCGAACCACTCAATGGGGTAAAACCCATTGGATGCAAGTGGGTATACAAGAGAAAGAGGGGACCGGACGGAAAGGTTGAAACCTTTAAGGCAAGACTAGTGGCGAAAGGGTACACTCAGAAAGAAGGGCCCGACTATGAGGAAACCTTTTCGCCAGTAGCCATGCTCAATTCCATCAGCATTCTCTTGTCGATTGCTGCGCATTTAGACTTTGAGATATGGAAAATGGATGTCAAGACAGCTTTCCTAAATGAGAGTCCTGACGAAGAAATCTATATGCAACAACCCGAAGGCTTCATTGAAAAAGGTCAAGAGCATCTAGTTTGCAAGCTCAAGAAGTCCATTTATGGGCTGAAGCAAGCATCCCGTGCTTGGAATCAGTATTTTATCAAGTTATAAAATCCTACGGTTTTGATCAAAACAATTTTGAAAGTTGTGTTTACAAAAGGCGTGACGGAACTGCATTGGTATTTTTGGTACTATACGTTGATGACATACTGCTCATCAGAAATGATGTAAAGGTGTTATCGGATGTAAGGTCATGGCTGTCAAAACAGTTTGATATGAAGGATTTAGGTGAAGCCGGTCACGTCCTAGGGATCAAGATCACTTGAGATCGCAAGAAAAGGATGATCGGGCTTTCACAAGCCTCTTATATAGACACTGTTTTGAAACGCTTCAGCATGCAAGATTCCAAGAAAGGCTTTGTGCCCTACAAACATGGAATCCATCTATCCAAGGAAATGTGTCCCAAAACATAGAATGAGATAGATGACATGAAAGACATCCCTTATGCTTCGGCTGTAGGAAGCCTGCTGTGCACAAGACTGGATATCTGCTTCGCCGTAGGCATGGTAGCTAGATATCAAAGCAACCCGGGAAAAACACATTGGACTGCGGTAAAGAACATTCTGAAGTATCTGAAGAGGACACGGGACATAATGTTTGTTTACCAGTCAGACAGTCTAATTCCCATCGGTTACACGGACTCGGATTTCCAATCAGACATAGACTCCAGAAAGTCTACCTCTGGTAGTGTGTTTTGCATGGGGGGAGGAGCCATAACATGGAGAAGCGTAAAGTAGAAATGCATCGCCGATTCTACCATGGAAGCCGAATACATAGCTGCTTGTGAAGCGGCGAAGAAGGCGGTTTGGCTCAAGAACTTCCTAAGTGACTTGGACGTTATCCCGGATTTGCCCAACATAATCACGGTTTATTATGATAATGCCAGAGCAGTTGCAAATTCAAGGAAACCAAGAGCACACAAGGCTAGCAAACACATTGAAAGAAAATACCATCTTATACGAGAAATCGTTAAGAGAGGAGACATTGAGGTGGGAAAGATTGCATCGGAAGATAACCTAGCAGATCCATTCACAAAGGGTCTGCCTCAGAGTACATTCGAGAGACATGTGAAAGGAATCGGTGTCAAGAACGTTGCCAATCTGCTTTGAGTATAAGTGGGAGAAATTATTAGGTTCGTGTAGGGTGACATTAGATGTCACATAGAACACGAGACATGTTGTAGTATACTTAAAATCAGACTTTGAGTATAAGTGGGAGATTGTTGGGGTTATACTGAAAAGTATGCTTTTACTTTGTATAACCAAACTGAGTTTTTCTCATTCATTTACTAAAATAAATTATTAATCACTGTTGCATTTAAATATGAATGAATGTTATATATATTTATTTCAACCCGTTCAATAAAGTCAGTACGTATTACGTTGTAGTTAATTTGGTTATACCAGATCACAGAAGATCAAATTAACAGCTCCTCGTAATTAAGTACAAATTCACAACCTAGATGGAAATGAACAAACCATCATGAAAGGTTGATGTATAAGACTCGGATTGGCTTGTCTTGACCAAGATATTATACTAGTGCATTTGGATGCGCTGAATAGGACCTACATGAGGATAAATTTTTTGGTACTGAATATACAAGAATTAGACCTCAGTGGTGTGTTGTTACTTAATCTTCATCCCTTAAATAGGATCATATGAAATTAATAACTATTTCTTTGACTTATGATAGGAAGAGAATCATTGGGATTCGATAACTTATATCTTGGGCAATATTATTAATTACATGACGATTGCTGACATTTAATATGGAGAATCTTTTGCAAGTACGTCTTGTTTGATTTGTCCCCTTGGTGGGCTCAGAACCTTTATCATATCAAATCTTGCAAGTGAAAATTTATTTCCGGTATGGATAATAATGTTGAGTTGTCTTTACTCCAAGGATAAAGATATTAATTAATATAAAGCTTGTTCAGTGGCTTAATTAATTAATGGACTAAAATAATCTTAGACACTGGAAATAATGACCGGGAACCATATTATAGTAAAGTCGTAATATGGGTTAAGATGGATAGTTCAATATTAATTTTATAGTGGAATAAATTAATATTAATGGACTTTGAATAATATTTGGCCCAATATTATAGCTTCATAGTCCATTGGAGGTCCAATCTTAATTCTCCTAAAGGCCTCTCAAATAGCCCAAAATAAAGTCCAATTAATGAAAAAGAGAAGAAAATAATTTGCCTAATATTTCTATGAAATTTTCGAAAAATATGTAGGAAAAAGGAAGAAAAGATTGTCTTGATTTTCTTGTAGATATTTTATGGAAAGAGATAAGTATTGTAGGAATGCATAATTATCCCATAAATTCAAGAAGTCAAATCTTGACTCCTTTTGCCTTGTTATTTTCGAAAAAATAGGGATAAATAGGGGAAGAGATTTTTATGGAAAATTTAATTAAGGAGAAAAGAATATAGGAGATATATTCAAGATTTCTTGGAGACCAAGAAAAGATTTTCTACCTCAATTTTCTTGACCTAAAAATCGGCCCCCCTCCTCCCTATAAATAGGGGATGAATTTTTCATTCCCAGCTGCAATTTCATGTGTTGGAAATATTAGAAATCCACAAAGGTGGTGGCAAAATATTTTTGTTTTTCCTCTTATTAAAATCGTTCGTGTGAATCCTCCCACCGGATTGCGTTCGTGGACTTGGGACATATTTGGGAAGGCTCTTTGGGTTGATCCATTGTCTCAGCAGTCGTCTCTACAAGAGGTTAGTAATCTCGTAACTCCTAGATTCCGCATGCTTAGGATTTACGTGGATTACGTGTACGCATGTTATTTATTCGCTTATTAATTATTATGTTGAATTGATTTAGGATTAATTCATGCTAGTAATTAATTGATTAATTTAAATATGTATTTAAAATTATCTCGAATAGATCCGGGCACCCCTAATATCCCAACATATTTCTCTACTAAGTGAGCATTTTTAAGATGTGTCCCAATAAATGATCTACAAGTTTCAAAAACTTGATCTGACGTTATTTACTTTATGTTATCTACCATTGTTTTGTTTCATTTGTCTCTTGCATAATGAGATGGAACCTCTCGATCGTCTGTAGGTTCATCCTCATTCACTAAAGACTAATCTTATTTCATAAAAATTAAAGAAGGTGTGCCCCTCAATATCATGATGTCTCTCAGACACATATTTCCTAGAGTATTTTTCAAGACTGAAACTTGTGATATAAATAATTACTATCATCAAGATCCATATAATCTTAATGGGTAAACTTTTATCAAATATCACATCATTAAGTAAATCACTCCCACTTGGATCTGATAGAGTGATTATTTCAATCTAAAAATGGTATAGTATTTCGAATACCTCCCTTACTAGGAAATCTTTTTCAGAAAATTGACATTATGCGATTTTATCTCATGTCTTACTCTGAACTTCTTGATCTTCGATCAATTTGTATTTATTGGATTTAACATAATATCTTAGAAGATACATTTCTAAATTCTTTAGACCCGTGTTGATCTACAGATACCAAGATTAACAAAAGATCATGGCTTCAACTTTCTAGAGTTCAGATGAAGTTAACTTAATCAACTATGAATAACTTTATTCAATATGCAGACAATCATAAATAACTCATCTTTCCAAAAAGAGTTAAAATTAATTGTCCTATCACGGATCATGTCATATCCAACAACGTTTATTCCTTCTTTCAGTCACACCATTGAGCAATGATGTATAAGATTTTTTATAATCGTCGGATTATATAATTTTCATTACAGAGTTCCTTGAACTGTATGCATAAACATTCATGTCCTCTATCGGTTCTTAAAACCTTTAAGGTTATGTCATTTTATTCTCAGACCCATTTAGGTAATATGTGAAGCAATCGAATGCTTCATATTTATGAGAAATTTTAGACATATAAAACGTGAAAAATTATTAATTTAAGTAATGAAAAAATCAATAAGTTCCATGATTTGCTATTTGACATTCATAAAATCACACTTATCAAAATAATTATTGTAATTAAGAACCAACAATGACAATTTTATCAAATGGTTTTCTAATCACTTATGAACAAGACAATATTCACATAACTTGACTTTTAAAGACGAACTCCAAAGTCCTTCTTTCACAAATCAGTTATTCATGTCCTGTACAATGTGACTAAAGCTAGTATGCTACAATGTCATCATACAAGCATAACTAGAGGAATAAATATTTAGTAATCCATGAATTATTATCATAATACCAAAATAATTATTCTCTTACAGTCCAAAACCATATAAAACTTAGAATAATTGTCAAGTACCATAATGCCCGTTGAATATACTATCACAATCATCTCCAATATAAATTTCAAATCACATTCCAATCATAGAAGAAAGATATAGAGGTGAGATCCTTAATGATCTCAAGAGAAAACAAGATATCATACAGTATGAAACATTGACCATTGTCAATCTCAAGTTTGCAAGTCCCTAGACTTCAACTCGAACTTAGTTTCCACATACATTCATCTCGTCCCACTTGGAACATGATGATGTAAATAAAATGTCCATTCATCATTAGCCAATGGTCTGCGTTTCCTGAATCTATAATCCACAAGGATAAAATTCAGTCAATAAATACACCACCATAGACAATTATGCTAAAACCAAAAAATTGCAATGAATTTCTTTGTCCCTCTTGGACTCAAAATATTCATGAGTAAAATGACAAAACTTGCAGGTCATCTAATTTTCAGTTTTGCATATCTCTTGTTCTTCTTATTCTTCTTCCCATTAGGATTAATTTGAAGTTTAACTGCAGTATTTCTAATATTATAGTGATTGTCATTTCCTCCATTCCTTCCAGTATGTCTTAAATTTAGAGTTTGAAGTGTGTTAAGAACTGGATTCAAAAACCAGAACACTTGATGAAGACTTGACAACTCCAAGTACCACATCCTTCATCTCAACAATAGGAATTGAATAATCGAAACTCTATACTTTCATCACAGGACGTGATAACACTCAAGTGCTCCAATTGTAAGGAAATGACCATATTAGATCTGAATTTAATGTTATTCAGAAAGTGAAGTGCTACCATACTTCTCTATCAAATGTTACAAAATATCATAAGTTGTAAGTGTTGGGAAATTTATAGTTTTGATGAAAGTTCCAAAAACACATGTAATAGGACCAGTCAGACCTGTTAGCTGACTGATGTTTACATTACTGCGATAGGAGACCAGTTGATAATGATTGTATAGAAAAACTGATGTAATAGATAGGTCACATATTGAGGGGAACTCAATATGTATAGGTCGATCTCAAGAATCGGAAGAAAGATATCCCCCAGTAAGGTAATGCTAAACCGAACGGAAGATCGATCGAACCGATCTTGTCGATAACTTCAAGAAGTCATGAAGCTCAAACTTAGAATACTCAAGATCGATGACTTCCGAAGATCGCACGGAAGACCTACATCGCCGAGTCAGCCGGTTGAAGCTAAGTCAACAGCGCCGTAAAGACTCCATCGTGGATCGATTCGGTGATCGACGATCACTCATAAGATGAAAATCGATGTTTCATCTTATCATACGTCTAGCGATCCAACAAGATGAATACCAACCTTAGTTGGAGGAACAACACCGCAAAGCAAGGCTTCCATCCAATAAGGAAGAAACACGATGAACAGAGCGATACATCATGGATTCGATGTTGCTCTCTCAAACGGCTATAAAATATACATTCACGCTTTTCACCATGCCGCTTCTCAAGACGCGTCACATCAAGCTGCAACTCTACCTAAAATAAACGAGAGATTCAAATTGCTCTCCAACGGCTCTTTGATCTCAAGGTCTATAAATATGGGATCACACTTCGAGTGAAACACGGAAATGCTTGGACAAACAACATAATCAAGAAGCTCAAACTATAGTCGATTTCATCGAAGAACACAACAACAAGCTCATTTTATATTGTGTTCATCCCATAAGTTCTTAGCAAGAAATCTTTTCATCTAGCTTTTAGGCTGCTTGTACGCAAGGAAAGATTTCATAGTTGGAACCTCAACAATCTTACCCAAACCCCCAAGTTAGGATAAGTTGTTTAGCAAGATTTCAGTCTAGGGTTTCTAGTACTGATTTCTGGGATCGGTTGAGTGAGAACTCTTAAAACATCTGTTGGTGTCTTGTGTTGGACTAACACACTAAACTAAGTCCAATGAGGTTAAGTCGGTTAAGTTGGTGCCCCTTGTGAAAGGGAAGAGTGGACGTAGGACTGGTTTGTCCGAACCACTATAAATCTTGTGTGCCTTTACTGCTTTGATTAACTGCTCTCACATTGCACAATCTTAAAGCGCATACATATTCTAAGTTAAGATCGACAAACGACAAGCTCGATCCGATCGACCTGATATTTTACGTCATCCGATTAAAAAGATAAAACTTGGAATCGATTTATACAAACCGGTTTTTTTCACGGGTAAAACTTAAAGCTTCCGCGACACATCGCTTAATCGATAGTTACCGAATCGATCGCCTTTCCGGCGTTCGAAGAAGTTGGTTATCGAACCAAATGATTCACTTTCGCACTGATCGGCTATCTGCTTCACACCGATCTGCACGAAAAAGTTTTTCGAAGTCTATTCACCCCCCCCTCTAGACTTACGCCCTCCCATAACCGTTCGGGACCTACAAGTGGTATCGAGGCGGTTGGTTCTTCCGACCAATGACTCGTGTCATTGTGGTCAATCGAATCGATCTTGAAAAACCGTTTTTAAAAACTCATTCATTTTCCAAAATCACTCAAAGATGGATAACACGTCCGGTATGTATCATGATCTGCCGAAGTTCTCAATTGATGAGTATGCGATTGGGCCATATATATGTCCAACCATCTAGGCTCGATCGATGGCGTAATGATGGAAGTCATCGAGAGGACCCATCATCATTTACTACGACAATCCCGCAATGGAGGAGATCTAGACTTTTCCCCACGTGAAGTCTTGTGTTTAAAAAGCCCATACGATGGACACGTAAGAAAGAAAATCGCATACTCGACACCATTGCAAGACATATCATCATGAAGACAATGGATAAGGTCACCAAAGAAAAGATTAAGTATCTCAAATCTGCGAAAAGCAATGTGGGATACTCCGCCGAGATCTGCGAGGGAAATGAATAGATAAAAGACAAACCGTCTTCAAAAGCCGAACCGGTGAAGTTCGAGAAACCAAGATGTTGCCAACGAAACCATCAACGAACTCGATGGAAGAATTACAATGTCTATAAACAAGCTTCGAGAACTTGGTAGAGATGTCCGATAAAGATATCAACTATAAGATCCTAAGGTCTCTCACCAAGAAGTGGGACATGAAGGTCACGGTAATCAAAGATTGCCGTGACATTTCAAGAATGAAACCGAGTAGCTTGTTCTTGAGTCTTAAAGCTCACGAGTTCGACCTGATTGAAAGAGGTCAAGCTGATGAAGACGAGGTCCCTGCTGAAACCTCGACTTCAAAATCGGTTGCTTTCAAGGCAACCAAAGAGCGAAACAAAGGCCAATGAACCCATTGGAAATATATTAAGTCAAAGGAAACGGATCGCTTTACTTACCGGGAAGCTTGAGAAGTCGATATACAACTTGGTAAGTATCGAAGATTTTATAAGGACTATCAACATAGCCGAGGGCGATATAGGAGATCGCATAATAGATCTCCGAAGAAGAACCAGATCGATGATCGGAGGGATCACAGAGATGAAAGGGAAAGAGATAGTCGACGGCGAAGGAAGGTAGAGATAACCAATCGATAGAAGAAACTCGGACTACTATCGAAGGGAAATCACCGATAGGTCATACGTATGAGTGATTCACCGGAAGGAAAGGAACGGTGGATCCAGAGCGTTTCAATCCGTGAGAAGCCGTGTCACTTTAGCAAGACAGATCGCCTGCACTGACGCCGAGAGAGGGAAGAAAAGAGGAACAAAAGAGAGCAAAACGGTATAGAGACAGAAAGAGCCATGGTTGCCGATACGTCAGAATCGACGATTCCTATCTCGCCCTCCGAGGACTCCGGATACTCTTCAGAGAAGACTTCCGCCTCGATCAGCCGGGTCGACTTTCTATGAAAAGGAAGATCCGATATTTTCGCCGACGATGATGAACTCTCGCCGATGGCCGGGAGGACCAAATTCGAGGTAACCTCCAAACCCCTTCGCTCGCTTCTACACACCGCTATCATTAGCACACCTTTGGGGAGATTGACCAAATTTACTCGAGCAATTGCTTGAAGATCTCTCCAATGCAGTAGAGACTTATGCTATTGTGGAAGCTGAGAATGATAAGCTGAGGACTAGAAATAATCAGCTTGCTAAAGAAAATGATCTCAGAAAAGCCTCTGAACTTAGATCAGCAGAAACTGCTCAGAAGGTAACTGAGGAATTTAAAATTCTCGAAGTTAAAGCTTCTGATCAGGAAAAGCAGATCAAAGATCGATGGAAATTAACGAAAAGCAAGTGATGACTTCAAAATCTTGCAAGCAAAAATTCGATGAGCTATTCCTATGCATGAAAGTCTGAAATCCTCTGAGGATAATCTGCGTAAGAAAATAGATGTTTTTTCAAAATCATCTCAAACCGTTAAAGACATAAACGCCTATTTTCGAGTAAAGATTGATAAGGAGGGACTTGGCTATGAGAAACCCTCCACATCCTCAAAAGCCCCGACTGATTCATCTCAGAAAGGTGTAATCGATCGAATTTCAAAAAAGATACACCAAAAGCTAAACTTGTATCTAATAGGGGTAAGAGACCGGTTGAGCGGGGTAAGGCAAGTGCCTAACCGAAAAGGAAATGAAATGGACCCCAACCGGTAAAGCATCGGTAGGAATCAACGGAAGAACCCAGGTTCTTAAGAGACCCTCAACTCGATCAACAGATCGAGAATCGAAAAAGACAACCTATAAAAGGGAAGTCTAATCGAGACCCACAAGGTCACCGCCTAATAAGCATGCTTCGTAAATCGCGAAAACCATCTATGCGAAAAAGGATATGAATCTTTTGATGGTAGCGATCGTACCTACCCCTATAGTCGAAATTTAGGGTCACTTTTTTGAACCACACCGGATAAAAAAAGACAAACCGAAAAGTTAAATCATAAGTCTTCTAAGTCATCCAAGGTTCACACAAGTAATCATACAAATCGAAAAGCATATGAGGATAAGTATGATTATGTTGATAGTATGGGAGACAAATCAGCCTTCCGATCCGACCGATCACAATAGAAGTGCTTTCTGTTTGTATGGATCCCGAATCCAAACCTAACCCCTCGGGACCCAATCCGAAAGGGGTACCTAAAGCCCGATCCGATTGCGTTCGCGTGGGTCCGCCAACAAAGGAGGTGTGCAAGCAACTATCCGGTACATCGATAGTGGATGCTCAAGGCACATGACCGAAGCAAACATCTCCTCGGTTCCTACATAGAAACGAAAAGGCCCGCGTGTACTCTTCGGTGATGATAACTTTGGTTATACCAAAGGGTTCTAACCTTAGAGAATGATGATGTACAAGTAACCGAGTCTCGTTTGTCAAAGGTCCGAAGCACAACCTATTATCGGTATCACAATTCTGCGACAACGGATTCAATGTTGAGTTCTCGATCGATCAATGCACTATCAAGAATCGAGTCACTCAACGAGATATTGCTAATCGGTTCAAGAAAAGGGACGATCTACGGTGATTGGAAACAGTTGTCCAAGAAATGCGTGCTGATTGTTAAGAGTTCCAAAAGTAGCGAGTTGGCTCGCACAAAAAGAATGAGCCATCCCCGAACTTTAAAACTCTTAATAAGATAGCTAGGATGTCTCTAGTGGAAGGACTTCCGATGAAGTATTCTCAAAGGATCGGACATGTTACGCATGTCGGAAGGGAAAACAGTCAAAGCTTCATTCAAAGGAATTTCGGGACCAAAGATCCAAAGAGAGTAATCGGTACCGCTTCATATGGATCTGTTTGGACCAGTTACACCATCGATCTCAACGGACGAAATACACTCGTAATCGTGGATGACTACTCCAAGTTTACAGGTTATATTCTTACATAAGAAGAATGAGACGACAACCAAGATACCCGAAATTTCTAAGAAGATTACAAAATGAGAAGGGTGTCGGTAGTAGTAAAAATCGATCGGATAAAGGTACGCAATTTCAACTCCTTTTTCTTGATTTTTGCTCTAAGTTTGGTATCTGACATGAAACATCACCGCGAGGACGCCACAACAGAATGGAGTAAATGAACGGAGAACAGAACTCTCAAAGAAGTTTCGCCGAACAATGTTAAATTTAACATGCGATACCAAACCGTTTAAGGCGTAGCAATCAACACCGCATGCCATACGCGAATGGATGTCTCGACTAAGGCTTACTTCAAAACACCCTATGAACTGTGGAAGGGCGTAAAACCTCGTGTTTCTTACTTCCATGTTTTTGGGTGCAAGTGTTTCATACACAACAATGGGAAAAAGTCGGGTTGAAGACTTTTGAGGCCAAGTCCGATGAGGGTATATTTCTAGGGTATTCCTCATCTAGCAAAGCCTTCGTGGTCTACAACAAACGAACCCTAGTTGTGGAAGAAACACCCCATGTAACCTTTGATGAAGCATCTTCGATCAAGAGAAATCGCCTCGAACAAAGAAGTACACGATCTACGGTAACCCGATATTCGAAAATGGATCACCTAACGATCAAGGAAAAGGATCGAAATCAGATCAATTTACATTCCGATCTAGGTGATTCACCGGATCAATCGGATCCTAAGGTACGAACAACCGCCGATGAAAAAAAGCTAATTCAAATTGATAAGAAGAATCGAACCATCCGGTTCGGGGGAACTTCGAAGTTCTCACTTAATGTACATCGCCATACATGATGATTCCAACATCACCGAGACTTGTTCTTATCAAGTGGACCATAACCTGCACCACTCCCAATCACTAGTAATAAGATTTTATCGAAAACGGACGATGTTCTCAAAACCGACGCAAATCGAATGTAAGGACTGGATAACCACCATCCAACCGATCGATAATTGGAGACCCGTCGATAAAATTAAAACTAGACATCGATTGGTGAAAGTGCCATGTATTCTTTTATCTGTCTATGAAGGAACCAACTACAATCGAGGAAGCATTACAAGACGAAAACCGGATTCTAGCCATGCGAGGAGAGCCGGAACAGTTCGAGAAAATGAAGTATGGGAACTAGTAGACGCACCGAGTCATCAAGACGTAATTGGCACGAAATGGATCTTCAAGAACAAGAGAGATGAGAAAAATGTTATCACCGTAAATAAGGCAAGACTTGTTGCTAAGGGGTATTCACAATCGAAGAATTGATTACGATGAGACCTTTGCACCGATCCGCCGCCTTTGAAGCCATTCGGGTTGTTTTCGGCTATGCTTCCCACGAGGGTTCATTTGGTATCGATGGACGTAAAAGAGTGCTTTCTTAAACGGGTACTAGCGGAGGAAGTTTATGTCGAACAACCTCCGTGCTTTGAAAAGGGCAACCAAGTGTATCGTTTAAGAAAAGCTCTTTATGGCTTCAAACAGTTCATGAGCCCGTATGATACACTCTCTCGCTTCTTGATCAAAAGTGGGTTCACTAAAGGAACAAAAGGGACGTAACCTTATTCGTAATAGAAGATGGAGAAGATATTCGATGGTTCGATTTACGTAGACGACATCATCTTCTGATCTCCTAACAAGAGCCTATGTGAAAGATTCAAAGAACCGATGCAAGGGAAATTCGAGATGTCCATGATGGGTCGATGAATTACTTTCTAGGTCTCCAAGTTAAACAAAGTTCGGAAGGGATATTCATCTCGCCAAGCAAAAGTACACTAGGAATCTTTTGGCTAAGTTTGGAATTCAAAATAGTAAGGAAGCCAAAATTCCTATGATGACCGGATTCAAGATGGATCCAGATAAGGCCTACGAAAACAAATCGGAAGAATATAGGGCTCTCATTGGATCTTTATTATACCCGACCGCCAAAGGAACCAGATATCACTTTCGCGATGAGGTGTATGTGCGATTTCGAGCAAATCCAATGATCACCACCTAGAAAGCGGTAAGCGGATTTTAAGTATCTGAAGGAACAATAAACCTTGGTTTATTTTACCCATCGATGATAATCTAGAGCTTAGTGGGTATTCGATTACGATTATGGAGGTTGCAAGATCGACGAAAAATCAACCTCGAGAACATGTCGGTTCTTAGGAAGTAAACGATCTCGTGGTTTTCAAAAAAGCAAACATCGATTCGCGACATCAACAAGCAAGCGAGAATATATGGTCACAGAAAGCCGTTGTTCCCAATCGCTCTCGCTTCTCGATCGGCGGTGAGGATTACAACATTGTAGCTAAGAACGCATTACTATATTCGCCGTGACAAGAATAGTCTTATTGCAATCACTCGAGAATCCGGTCTCTACATACAAGATGCAAGCATGTAGATGTCGACACCACTTCATAAGAGATCACGTTGAAAAGAAGAATATCGAATGGAAAAGATTCATCTTGATATACGTATACCGATATTCTAACCAAGCCACTAGCTGAGATCAGATTCAGAGATTTATGCAATGAGCTAGGACTTCTAGATCTTGGAGAAATGTCACCGAAAATGTTTGATGGAATGTTCTCCAGAACTAGCTGGTTAAGAGACTAACCAGATCGAGAGAAATCAGTTGAGTTTGGTATCTTAACTGATCTCAAGAGACTGATAAGCAAAAATAGATCAGACTTACACGCTACCTGATCCAAAGGAACTGATCAGATTTTAGTTTATCAGATTTAAAGTCTATCAGTTTAAAGGAACTGATCAGATTCAAGGTTTATCAGATTAAGGAAAATGCTTTCGGTTTAAAGGATTATCCGATTAAATCAATTTGGTTATAGTATTTCTTTGTGATTCGTTTTAGCCGATATTCAACAAGCAAGATTCGAGATTAAGAGCTAAACAATCGCATAAGAAAAGCGAGAATTTACACAACGATGAAATAATGAACTTTTCATTGATAAAAACCGAAGGTGAGGTTACATTACGAGTTACAAGTACAAGAAGACCCGGAGGTCAGTACATAAATGTTAACCAAAATCCTAAACCTAGAACCCTAAACCTGCATCCAAACCCAAACCCGAACTCATTAGTTAAGTGTTAATGAGGGGAAGAGAGAGAGATTTTATGAAATCTGACGCTCTCATTTTTCCCCACTTAACGAGGGAGGGGGGGGCTTGAAAGGTAATCCCATGCCACAAACTGATGGACTCTCCAAGTGAAGTGAGAGCGGCATTGACAGATTCTTAAGCCCGAGCCCTAAAAGGAGGAGTAGTAGGGCTCTCCAGCTGTTGAATGGAGCACGTGTGCCAAAGAGTTGGTCATCAGATCTCATGGGCACATGTGCTGCATATTTTATACCAGACTAAGTCTGATGGTTCTGGTTACATCATCCAGATAGACACACAAGGTGCATACGGTTAGGAGAAGTGTCTTCTCAGTTGCAACAGCGCAGATCCGCCGCCGGTGGTAGAGAAGCTTTGCAGCAATCGTATGTGAAATCGAAGATGATGAAGAAAACAGCAATAAGGGATGCAATGGGTTGATTTGAGAAGATGAAACCATATAAAAGGGTGTAAAAGTGTTTGCCGGAAGTCTCACCGGAAACAAGGGTTCACCAAGATACATGATTCTTACAAAGAAGATAAGTATGGTGAATGGGTGATGTTGTGTAAAAACATTGGTCCAATTTATAGAGGCCAAGCAAGGATACAAATGCAATTTTCATTTCAAGAAGCCTATCCGAGAAATTTGCATCAAAAGGACAAATGTAGAAATCACGCGACCGATAATTGATAAATTTACGGTTGATTGACATATCGAGAGATTCGCATTTATATTTTACGCATGTCAATCACGCCTACTTAGGAATAGAAGCTACTACTCTAGACTAAGTTTTGGCGGTAACACTTATCCCAAGAATTGGCTTAATCTGAAAAGAATCGATGAGGTCAACCAAAATCGACATTTACGAGCATGATCGGATGAGAGATCTGCCGAGCTTGAAACTCCAATAAATCGGATATATCGGTCTATATCGTAAAATATCGGTTGAAGGGGAACTTCAACCCGATCAAGGAGGATCAAAAGGAAATCGACGTATCGAGGAAAGATCGGCTAAGCTGAAGTTTCAACAAATCGATCTGGCCGAGAAGATCAGTTGAAAGGATCAGTTGGGAAATTTCTTAAGGCTTAGGCAGAATGATTAAGATCAACAAGTGGAATCAACATTGACAAGTAATATTGACTGATTACAACATCAGTCAACCAGATACGCATCTCCTTTCTCTTGTTCTTTACTTATTTATCGGATCGTATCTGATATTATTTGCCTTACTGTACCCACTATCCTTGTGACGTGTACTCTGCAAATCATTTAATGCGGACGTGGGGTACATGTATTAACTGCTACTTGATCGTGCTTTTAAATCCAAAAGTTTTGTGTATGCGTGTTTTCCCGACCCTACGATCAAAACCGCTTCACTGGAGCGTCTAATCTTTTCAAAACGATTGATCTTCAAAATCTTGTCTTATTGTACCCTCCGCCTCTATATAAGATTCATCAAACCTTACGAGTTTTTTCTCGCTTCACAAACTTGCATTACTCTCAATTTGAAAAACTTCAAATTTTCTCTCGTTTCAAAAAATGATTTCTTAGAGTTCAAAATCTTCTCTGAAAATTTGAATCTGGTAATATTTTCTTTTAAGCTTAATGATGAATCTTTCTTTCCGTTAAAAACATTGTTTTCAAAAGTTGTTTTTCGGAATTTATGCTTCATTGCCTTTTGTTTTCCGCGGTATGATATTGATATTGATTATGCACAAATTTAATGAGTCTATCTCACCTGTAGATGGCCACTCATGGACTAGGAAAGATCATGTGCAACTATGCGGAACTGGCAACGAAGATCTTTGAGGATAAGTTCGTTCAGTTTGGAACCACTGAGGATTCTGAATCCATGGAGGTGGAACAAATTCAAGAAGGCCGGATCGAAACATATTGCTCTCGCTTTCATCGCAATCCAAAGATGCAAGATGAAGCACTTCAATTCTTGCGAATTTGAGTGTGGATCTGAAAAAACCAGAGACGAACCGATGTCGCCACCAAAGGAGAAGAAATCGATCGACAAATGCGTACATCACTGCGTCTGCTCAAATTTTGCCAAAGGGCGAATCTCCCCGCACACTACAGGGAGAATGAGGATGAAGAAATCAGAGAGGAGCTCTTAAGAGAGGCAGACAAACATCAGAAAGCCGGATTCATCAGGCCAATGCTCAAAAGAAAGTACAGACTGTTGTTTGACATTCTGTCAAGAACGATCATGGGAATCTCATTTAGCCCAGATGCTCTCACATCACCAAAAATGTACAAAGATGGCAAAGAATAATTGATGGGGCTCAGAACATCAATTGCACGGCTTCCCCGAAAAGCCATCTTGCTCCAAGAACACGAAAAAATTTGGAGTCAATGAATCCAGGCAGTCTTTTCAAAAAAGAGAGTCAAGAATCTCAACAAGGTTGCGTTATATTGAAAGACAAACCGCCAAGCTAATGGGAATCGTAATGGATCAAGTCCTACAATGCCTTCCTTCATCAACTTCGCTTATATATGGGCCACCGACGATGACAAGGAGCCCACTCCAACAAAATCAAGAAAGGAAAGAGCAAAGAAGCGCCTCATCCACACCCGTTGCTCCACGTAAAAAGAAAAAAAAACTGGTGAAGGCCTGTGAGAAGAGGCCAAAGAAAGCAAAGAACCTACCCCCGACTCTAGCACTAGAAGATGAGTCGAAGAAGAAAAAAAGCGCCGTAATGTCACTTGCGCAGAAAAAGAATCAGAATCGACAAAGCTTCTCAACCTCGAGGGCTCGCCAGAACGATCCGAGGTAGAAGCACAAGCCGATAAATCTACTTCTCAACCTCAAGCCGATTCACCGCCGCACTAAAGGTCACCGAAAGCATGTCTCTACCGCTAGTTCACCCGCCATGAACTCCGAACCGGACATAAATCGCCACTACAAAGGAGTAACCATCGCAGTCAAACCAATCGCATAACTTCCGCCGACTCAAGCACAACCGAAGCTTCCACATCTCATCCAATGTAATCCGACAGAGATAATTCCTCGATCCAGATCAACAAAGACCATCACCGGAAAAATGGTCGACTAAGAATTGAACGAGAGATTGATGAGACGATCCACAACCGGGTCGCCCATCCTCGCTATCGTAGAGAAGAAGTCATGGAGATCCTCACCGGAGAGATCTCAGATTAAAAAGCTTCTCGATCTTATCTTACTTGTTGAATGGATGGGTGGTGCGGATGAGTTCGCAGATTTTGACTTCGATATGAGGAAGTCTCGCCAAAGTGGGATCACCAAATGAGCTCATATCCGATAAATCTGTGAAAGCTCGATCCACGGAAGTTGGAATTGCCGGAAGAAGAAAAAGTCGAGATCGCCAAGAAGCTCCGAAATGTACGCCACCGAAATGGTGAATGCCGAGTCGCCGATGAAAGTGGAACTGTGTCGCAGCTTCACGACCAACCACCGGAGGCACAAACAACCGAAACTCGATCAAGTGATGGATCCAATTCCTACATCTCAAATCACCATCGATCAACTCGTGAGATCGATCTTGTCTCAAAGATCTCCCGAAAAGAAGAGATTGAGGAGTGCTAACCGATCGTAGACAAATCGCCTCAAACAAATCGAAGCAATCGAGAGATCGGTTCTCCCAATCCATGACCACCATATCTGGCGAGCTTACAAAAATCGAGCTTGATGACAAGTCAAAACAATTGGATCAAAATCAATCTTCTTTTTCTCGACGCCACCGAGAAAAAGGCTCGAAAGTATCGAAGAGAAATTTGATAAAATGATTTGGACACTCTCTCGCTACAATGGAAACCGCCAAGAAAGAGCTGACATAACCGTTCGTAATCACGTCACCAAACTTCGTGTTTATCTTGCTAATGATCTAAATCGGGCATTGTCGATCAACTTTGGGTCTCTGACTTCCCACCTCAATGCGCTTTTTGATCAAACCAAAAAGGGGGAAGGATCTGAGAAACCAACTGACACATCAGAAGATAAGGCCCATGGACAAAGCTCAATTGCAAGAAAGGCTGCTGCCAAGGGTGCCGACATCAAAATCTGACCGATTATCGCACCAGAAAGTCACCGTAAGACACAAATAGTCGACATCTGGTGATAAGGAGCTAGCTTCAAAATTGTCCAAAGAGCGATGACCAAGAAGAAAGAAGGACGTAAAAATCGGGCACAAGGTAAGGGTTGAAACAAGTTCAAATCAAGGGCTAAGAAAGGATTGACCGGAAAATCGCACTGTAACCTCGGTTGCCAAAAGCCAAAGAGTCGACGAGATCATACCAAAAACTGCTGCACACGCCAAGAGGTTTGAGGAATGGAATAAGATCAGAAGTGAATGGCTTCTTGATGCCTTTGTCCTTGATCTTGTTCCAAAAGAAGAATCACCGGATGATGAGTTCCTCAACCGGTTCTGTAATAAATTTCGGACTTTCAAGTATCCGGAAAATGAGGCCAAGCTTATAAATGTAAAGATATCTCGCCAAGAGTATGATCCGTTAGTATACTCGAAGAAGGCGATGGCTCATTTGACAGACCCGGCATTTGAGAGATTCTACTTTGACATCTTGAGCAAATCGCATATAACCGATCAAGTGCGCATAACCGATGTCAAATGGAAACTCTATCGATTTTCAACGTTCCACAAGACCAAAGAGAAATGCCGAAGGATACAAGCCCAAGGAGTGAAGATTCGTAAGACGCCTAGGATCACCGCTTTTATATTCAAAACTTTTCGATGTAACATGTAATCAACATATCTAATGAAAAGTTTATTTTTCTCGATCCCAAGACAAAATCTCTTTGTCTTCCGACATTTGCTCTTTTTAATCGCTTCTATACTTATCAACTTTTGGTTTCTCAAGTGTTTTGGTTTCATCAAAAAGGGGAAATTGTTGGGAAATTTATAGTTTTGATGAAAGTTCCAAAAACACATGTAATAGGACCAAATTGCTCAAGATAGGTATCGATGTTTACATTACTGCGATAGGAGACCAGTTGATAATGATTGTATAGAAAAACTGATGTAATAGATAGGTCACATATTGAGGGGGAACTCAATATGTATAGGTCAGATCTGAAGAATCAGAAGAAAGCTGATATCCGACAGGGCAGAATGCTAAACCAGAACGGAAGATCAGATCGAACTGATCTTGTCAGATAACTCAGCGGAAGTCATGAAGCTCAAACTTAGAATACTCGAAGATCAGATGACTTCCAGAAGATCAGACCAGAAGACCTACATCGGTACGTCACCAAATTGAAGCTAAGTCAACAGCGCCAGAAGACTCCATCAAAGGATCGATCGATTCGGGTCGATCGACGATCACCATAAGATGAAAACTGATGTTTCATCTTATCATACGTCTGCGATCTGAACAAGATGAATACCAACCTTAGTTGGAGGAACAACACTGCAAAGCAAGGCTTCCATCCAATAAGGAAGAAACACGTATGAACAGAGCTGATACTCGCGGGATTCGATGTTGCTCTCTCAAACGGCTATAAAATATACATTCACGCTTTTCATGTCGTTCTCAAGACGCCACATCAAGCTCGCAAATCTACCTAAAAATAGCCGAGATTCAAATTGCTCTCCAACGGCTCTTTGATCTCAAGGTCTATAAATATGGGATCACACTTCAGAGTGAAACACGGAAATGCTTGGACAAACAACATAATCAAGAAGCTCAAACTATAGTCAGATTTCCGCACGAAGAACACAACAACAAGCTCATTTTATATTGTGTTCATCCCATAAGTTCTTAGCAAGAAATCTTTTCATCTAGCTTTTAGGCTGCTTGTACGCAAGGAAAGATTTCATAGTTGGAACCTCAACAATCTTACCCAAACCCCCAAGTTAGGATAAGTTGTTTAGCAAGATTTCAGTCTAGGGTTTCTAGTACTGATTTCTGGGATCGGTTGAGTGAGAACTCTTAAAACATTTGTTGGTGTACTGTGTTGGACTAACACACTAAACTAAGTCCAGTAGGTTAAGTCGGTTAAGTTGGTGCCCCTTGTGAAAGGGAAGAGTGGACGTAGGACTGGTTTGTCCGAACCACTATAAATCTTGTGTGCCTTTACTGCTTTGATTAACTGCTCTCACATCGCACAATCTTAAAGCGCATACATATTCTAAGTTAAGATCAGATAGCACCAAGCTTCTGATCTGATCGGACCTGATATTTCTGTCATCTGATTAAAAAGATAAAACTTGGAATCTGATTTATACAAACTGGTTTTTCACACGGGTAAAACTTAAAGCTTCCGCACACATCAGTTAATCTGATAGTTACCGAACTGATCTGCCTTCTGGCGTTCAGTAAGTTGGTTATCAGACCAAACTGATTCACTCGCACTCTGATCAGGCTATCTGCTCGCACACCTGATCTGCACGAAAAGTTTTTCAGAAGTCTATTCACCCCTCCCCTCTAGACTTCTGCCCTCACATAACCCGTTCGGGACCTACAGTAAGGTTTTGCACACACTCAAGGATCATATTGTTAGTGTTAATGTCCTAGAAATAATCCATTGTAAGGAAAAAATGCTCAGATAATATTCAATATTGATTTAATATTATTGTTTATTTAATATTAAATGTATGGCGTTGCACTTATTAGAATATTATGTTTGATTGTTTGCATTTGTTCTTATTTGTGTTCCCTTGAGTCACTGCTGTCATTGAGTGAGTGAAAACTCAGATGACCTAAGCATGATTCTTTAGTAACCCAATTCAAGGATCATCAAGAATGGATATTGATGATGCAATGGAGACTGGTGTGCGATCTGCTTCATACTCTTAGAGAGTGTAGTGAGATCTCACTTACTACGAGATACTAGGTATCTCATGATGGATGCACAAATACCTTAGAGGGTATTGGTATACCCATCCGAGAAACTGTTTGATGTAGTTCCACTATATGTGTTTACGGGTGTCTCGGTTAGTGGGAGTGATACGATACTCCTTTGACTTGAGGTCAATATGCACGACATGTGTGGAGTGATGAACTTTGACCATGACCGATGCTTGCACCCTTCCATGGGTAGATATGACTTGGATTGGGTTCATCACGAAGTGCATGTGCGTGGCAGTTTAGATCTTTTCATCATAATTGGATCAAAGTTATTGGCCAATGCACGTCAACTTGGACTTTGTGGCCAAGTGTGACCTGAATGATCAATTAGTGATTATAGATAAATCGATTAAGTTATTTGAATATACACTTCTTCATGTTCAAGACTAATCGAGAATTGGTGAATGAAAGGAGGAAATCGTAATAGCTCATGTTTCAGTTACAGGTAGTTGCACATTTCCTCGCAACGTACCTCATATATTGAGAATGTCAGATTTATTGTCTAGGGTTCAATTAAGACCGTTAGTTTGACTAATCACTCAATATATGATGGCCTATGGGTCACACAACAAGTAACGGTTGTTTACTGTTATAGTTGGTTGATTAAATGTTAAATTAGATTTAATATTTAATTTATGGAGAAGTAATTAATAATAGATTAATTTGAAATTACTTATTATTAATATTTAATTATATTGGATTTAATTAAATAAGAATTCCCAATAATAATATATGGAATATTATTGTAGGATTTAATATATATGGAAACAAATCGTAGAGATTTGTCATATATGGAATTTAAATCCGTAGAGATTTATATGTTGGAAATAAATCTAAGAGATTTATTTAAATAAATATTAAGGATTTTATTTCCTAATTAGATTAGCTTGAGACTTAAGCTAATCCTCTCCTATATATATGAGCTCTTGAGAAATTCATAATACGTGAATTCATATTTCTCCATAAAATTTCTAAGTTAGAATTTTCCTAACAATTTCATCTCGGGGATTCAACGCTGGCAGATCTGTGCGAGTTAGTAAAAGACTGTTACGTGGATACCATAGTTGAGGAATCCGTGTACGAATTGATGTAAGAATTTTGTTTACGTTTACTCGTATTTAATTATGCAATTAATTGTTCGTTGTTGGTGAACTTTAATTTTCGCTGTGCATGTATTACGTGTTTACATGCCTCTATATTCCAACAGTGGTATCAGAGCTCCAGGCTCTTGTTTTGATTGCATTAAATCTGATTTTTAAAATTAATTTTTTTTTAATAATCAGTGGGGCACAGTTATAATGAACCACACCCCTTTTTGCGTTTTTTTTTGTCCCGGTAAATCGTCCCCTTCGTCTTCGCCCAAACCCAGAACTAGGGTTTGCTCCCTGGTTTGCCGCCGCACTGCTCCTTGTGATCTACTCGGCCGACGGTGCTACGCCGCATCGCTGAAGGATAGTGCTGGGCACCGCGCCTCGCGACGCATGTGGGAGCCCATGATGCGATTCCCGAAGCGTCCCGATCTCGCCTTGGAGGCATCGATCATTATCCACCTCGACTCATGGCGATTTGCCACCGATTCTCTCTGATTATGACTTTGGTCGCTTGAACGCACTCGAGGCTTGGCCGGCGTGTCCGTCTCGATGCGTTTCAAGGCGGCGCATCACCGGATTCGGGAAGAGTCAGTGGCAACGCGCCGCCAACTCGTTCGCTTCCCTGGCTTTACCGATCTGGTTTCGAACCAGAAATCGTTTAAGGGGGTGCGGCACCCCGTAACCCCCTCCGTTCAATCTGCAACGACGATGGGTCGCCTGCAAGCTAGGCTTCGGCGACCCACGTCGGGTCGATGGCCGAATCTTGTCACGTCTCTTTGTCGTGTTCTGTTCTATCACGGAACGAACCTGGACAGTTTCGATTGTTTTGGTTCTTGGTTCAATTGAATGGTTGAATTAATTTGATTAATTGTGATGCGATTTTGATTCTGAATCTTTGGGAAAATTGGGTGTTTGGTTTTTCGAATTGGATTCGATTTGGAAGGGTGATGCTGTAGGAGGGTTGTTTTGCAAATTTGATTTGAGACAGGTCCTCCCATGCAAATTTTAAAAATTGCACCTGAGCCCCCATGATTAAAATAAACAAAACTGAATTTTGGAATTTTATTAGATTTAATTCTGAAATTAAAATTTGGTTGGACCAAAACGATTAATTGGATTAATCAATTTTAATAATCTTAAAATGAAACTTTAATTAAAATTAAAATTCGTTTTAAAGGATTTATTAAAATCCCACTTGTTAACCTGTTTATTTAAATACGTTAACGCTTTTATAGTCTACATTATAATTGTTTGGGTAGGCGGCGCCTAATAATTGTCGGATCGTATTAATTATTTGGGTAGACGGTGCCCATATAAGTGTTAGTCCGTATAAAATCATGTTTGGGTAGGCGGCGCCCAATAATTTTTCAAATGTGATGTAGATAACATGTTGGATCTCGATTAAGCAATTAATACTCCACCTTTAAAACGTTCCTCACTAGAATATGATTTTTATTAAGTTGAACGAAATGCCTTCCATCAAAATTAAAAGTAAACCGGAGATTTTGTTCCAATGAGTATTTAAGGCCCAAGTCTTTTTCTCGGATCTACATCTAACGGGACTTTTATAGGGACATGTAGTGTCGCCGCTTGATGGTTGTAAATAAACTTGACTTTGTTTCACTAGCCCAAACAGGGAAACGAAAGTCAAGGGGCATCCGATTGAACTAGGTTCAATCAACTAGGAATTGCAGTTTTGCAATTGGTTTGGAGACCTACCAGTTCTGCTATTATAGTAATCAGCCCAAGCAGATATTGTGATAGTAGGAATGTGGATCCTATCCATTATGATTTATATTAGATATAAATTCGTATTCTTCCGATGAGGTCGTTGAATATGTGAAAATAATAGAGACAAAATAAATTTGAAAGACCATGTTTATTTTGATTGCTGAATATTGATCATAGGAATTATGTGTTTTAATTCCCGTTTTATTTTATTTCTCTAGGATTGTTGAAATGAATAACTTATCATTGAGAAGCGTTTTGGAAACGAACAAATTGGCTGGGCTAAATTTTCTCGACTGGCACCGAAACGTGAGTTTGGTACTTAGGCAAGAAAAAATTGAGTACGTGTTGGACACGCCAATCCCTGTTACCCCGGAGGCTGGTACTGAAGAGTATGAGGCGTTTGACGCCGAAGCTCAGAAGAAGCATCAAGAGAATGCTTCCTAGGCTCAGTGTGTTATGCTACTCGGGATGGCTCCCGAATTGCTAAGGCAGCATGTGAAGATGCTCCCCTTCGAGATGTTTAAGCATCTTAAGGATCTCTTTGATTCTGAATCTCGTTCCGAGATTTATGAAGTGATGAGAGATCTGTTTAGATGCCGATTGTCTGAGGGAGGGAATGTTTCTCCTCATGTGTTGAAGATGATTGGGCTAATCGAGAAACTTGGTCGTTTGGGCATTGAGCTCAAAACCAATGTTGTTGTTTATGCCATTCTTCAGTCGCTTCCCGATTCATATTCGAGTTTCGTGGTAAACTTTAATATGAATAAGACGGAATCGACTATGCCCGAGCTGCATAACATGCTAAAGACTTTTGAGTCTTCCACTGCTAAGGAAAATCCCGTGCTCATGGTGAGTGCCTCTACTTTTTCTGCTCCGAAAGGAAAGAAGAAGCGAAGGGGCAAGGCAAAGAAAGGCTCTAAGCCAAGCTTCCTTAAGCCTAAAGGTGGAATTCAAAAGAAGGAAAGGGTGGAAAAGGATGTATGCCTCTACTGCAAGTAGATGGGGCATTGGAAGAAGGACTGCAAGGTTCTAGCAGCTGAAAAGAAGACACAAGGTGTCTCAGCCTCTGGAACAGGTATGTTTGTTATTGAGATAAATATGTCCACAAATGATACTAACTGCTGGGTATTAGATACCGGTTGTGGCTCACACATTTGTACTAATGTGCAGGGTCTCAAGCATAGCAGGGCAGTTAGGCCGGGTGAAGTCGCCCTACAAGTTGGGAATGGAGCAAGAGTTGCTGCTGAACGTGTTGGCATTTATGTTTTAGACTTACCCTCTGGTTTTAGACTTGAATTGAATAATTTTTATTTTGTTCCTTCTATTACTCACAAGATTATTTCTATTCCTATGTTAGACATTGAAGGGTTTTCCTTCCATTTTGCAGACAATAATTTTTATTTTTCGCTTAATGGTGATGTTTATGAAAATGCTCCTTTATCGAATGGTTTATACCTGTTGCATTGTGGACATAATATTCTTAATATACAAAACAAACGACTCAAAATTTAGCAATCATGAAAATCCAACTTACTTGTGGCATTGTAGGCTTGGTCATGCAAATGAGAATAGGATAGCAAGGTTAAGGAAGTTAGACTACTTAACCCCATTCGACTTTGAGTCTTATGGAAACTGTGAATCCTGTCTCAAGGGCAAAATGACCAACAAACCATTTTCTGGGAAAGGGGTTCGTGCCAAAGAAGTTATAGAGTTGATCCACAGTGATGTCCGTGGACCATTGCCCACTCTAGCTAGGGGTCACTTCGCCTACTTCATCACTTTTACTGACGATTTCTCAAGATATTTCTCTAGTTAGTGTCCTAGAGACAATCCATTTTAAGGACAAAATGCTCAGATAATATTTAGTATTGATTTAATAGTATTGTTTATTTAATATTAAATGTATGGCGTTGCACTTATTAGAATATTATGTTTGATTGTTTGCATTTGTTCTTATCTGTGTTCCCTTGAGTCACTGCTGTTATTGAGTGAGTGAGAACTCAGATGACCTAAGCATGATTCTTAAATAGCCCCAATCGAGGATCATCAAAAATGGGATATTGATGAAGCAATGGAGATTGGTGTGCGATCTGCTTAATACTCTTAGAGAGTGTAGTGAGGTCTCACTTACTACGAGATACTAGGTATCTCATGATGGATGCACAAATACCTTAGAGGGTATTGGTATACCCATCCGAGAAACCGTTTGATGTAGTTCCACTATATGTGTCTACGGTTGTCTCGGTTAGTGGGAGCGATGCGATACTCCTTTGACTTGAGGTCAATACGCACGACATGTGTGGAGTGAAGAACTTTGACCATGACCGACGCTTGCACACTTCCATGGGTAGATATGGCTTGGATTGGGTTCATCACGAAGTGCATGTGCGTGGTAGTTAAGCCAAGAAAAGGATTCATTCCTCAAAGTGGATTTAGAGAGAATACTCATCTTCTCATCATAATTGGATCAAAGTCATTGGCCAATGCACGTCAACTTGGACTTTGTGGCCAAGTGTGACATGAATGATCAATTAGTGATTAGAGATAAATCGATTAAGTTATTTGAATAGACACTTCATCATGTTCAAGACTAATCGAGTATTCGTGAATGAAATGAGGAAATTGTAATATCCCATGTTTCAGTTACATGTAGTTACACATTTCCTCGCAACGTACCTCATATATTGAGAATGTCTTATTTATTGTCTAGGGTTCAATTAAGACCATTAGTTTGACTAATCGCTCGATATATGAGGGTCTATGGGTCACACAACAAGTAAGGGTTGTTTACTAATTATAGGTTGTTGATTAAATGTTAAATTAGATTTAATATTTAATTTATGGAGAAGTAATTAATAATAGATTAATTTGAAATTAATTATTATTAATATTTAATTGAATTGGATTTAATTAAATAAGAATTTCCAATAATAATATTTGGAATATTATTGTAGGATTTAATATATATGGAAACAAATCGTAGAGATTTGTCATATATGGAATTTAAATCCGTAGAAATTTATATGTGGAAAATAAATCTAAGAGATTTATTTAAATAAAGATTAGGAATTTTATTTCTTAATTAGATTAGCTTGAGACTTAAGCTAATCCTCTCCTATATATATGAGCTCTTGGGAAATTCATAATACGTGAATTCATATTTCTCCATAAAATCTCTAAGTTAGAATTTTTCTAGCAAATTCATCACGGGGATTCAACGCTGACAGATCTGTGCGAGTTAGTAAACGACTGTTACGTGGATACCATAGTTGAGGAATCCGTGTACGAACTGCTGTAAGAATTCTGTTTACATTTACTCGTATTTAATTATGCAATTAACTGTTCGTTGTTGGTGAACTTTAATTTCCGCTGCGCATGTATTACTGTTTACGTGCCTCTATATTCCAACACATATTATCTATAACTGAGCTCACCAGTCTGTCATGAGCTAGGAATTTCTTATATTCCAAGCAAAGGTAAATCTTTTTTATCCATTTTGATCTGAATCTACATCCCAATCCCAGATCTTCCATAACATGGTAGATAATATTCTATGCATCTTGTTCTCCAAGAACATTTAATTAATTATGACGTCACATGTCATATTTATCGTTATTGAGTGTATTCAATAATTGGCGTTGATAGCTTTTGAAGCTATTGTTTGGTTTATTTGAAGTGATTCAATGAGTTAATATTTATTTATGTATCAATATGTTCAATGTTAAGCTAACAGACATTTGAAAATTTTAATATAAAATTTGATGTCGAAAAATAACTTAAAGTCATTAATCATCAATCTCATTAAGTATCCTTATTAATCAGATTCAGTTCCAAAACCTGAACACAAATAGTTTTAGCTTTTACTCCAATAAATAGCTAAAACTTCCACTTTACAACATGAAACTATATGTTTGATAACATTTATCATTATAAACGTAATAAAACACAATCATGTTATGAGTCAATAAAATAACTCAAAGTAGTCAAGAAAATCTAATGGCTACTGTAAGCCCAAAAAAAATCAACTACTAAGGTTATTCTTTAATTAATCTTATTTCAGCATCGCTATCAGGCAATATCTATGAATAGTCTGAATCTTCTTTGACATTCATGTCTTTTGAAGTACTACATTCAGTACCGTCATTATTGAAAAATATGGCGTAGGGATCTAGGTGATGATTCGTATCAAGTAATAACACAGGATCAATGAATCAATTTTTTTTTTATACATAGACATATCGTCCCAACAACTTGTCTACTTGCATCTTTAACCCAATCCACCAATCATTTCCCATAAATATTATCACTATTACTATTAATATCCAATCTTGGCATAATTCTGTTCTAGAAAACTACTATAAGTCTTCTTGAAAATGTCATAGCTCAAGTTTCAACTCTTACTAAGTCTTGAGCTATTAAATTGGAATTGCCTTATGTGATAATAATAAAGAACGATTAAACAATCCCTCTCTGTCAAGCAACTTAAAGTTCCAAAATTTTGTGCTAGTTTTTTATGTAATTCTTTAAAAAAAAATTGCATAAAAAAATCTCGAATTTGTAGAACACAAATTGTTCATTAATTCGAGTCATACCTATTAAAATTGAGCAACCATTTAGACATCCAATGCTTAAATATTTAACACAAAAATTATTAAGCTTACAATTACGCAAGAAAAATAATTCTCAAGCATATTAAGCTAATTCACAAGTGTAAATAATTCAACTACGATTCTCAAACTAATAGTTAAATAAATACTCGAACATCCTCGGTTTAAATAATACAAAACTTTATACAAATTAAGAATCTACACTGAAAAATATGAATATAGCAATTTTCGGAATCAAAATCGGAGTTAAAATGAGCCCGTACGAACCAAAATAACAAGAGCGGGCAAATGCCGAAAAATAACTCCGATGCGCCGGAATACTGTTGTACGCGCCTCCACGCTCCACCAGCAGCCACCACGCTCTGCCAGAGACATCCCACGCGCCTTCACGCGTGGCCACGCTCCGGGAGAAGTTGTTCACGCACCTTCAGCGGCCTCCGCGCGTGGGGACATGCGCCACAAGGTTCGGTCTGAACCGGTTCGGTTCGTCCGGTTCGCGGTCTGAACTGCTGGTTCGGTTCACGCCTTGACTGGTTTGACCGAATTTTGACCGGGTCAGATATTAAATAATTGGAATATCAATTAAGTCCTCAAAGAATTTCGAATTCTCAAAAAACAGCCCCAAAAATTTCTGTAATTTTGCGATTTGGTCCCAGATTCGTGAAAAACTTTCAAAAATCATATCTCACTCATTTCTTAACCAAAATTAACGAATAATATACCGTTGGAATCATCTTACAACGTAGATTAACCCAGTACCAAGAACATACCAAAATTCATTCTGTACTGTTCGCGATTCGCGATCAAAGTTCACGAATTTTTTTAAAAACTAATTTAATTCTCTTAAACGACTTGGCCAAAAATCACTAAATTTTGCATATATGATCTGCACTGTACATGCGACGTACAATTAATTTTTCATGGCTTAATTTGTCCGTTTCAGAAAATCACAAAATTTGAAAAATTACAGAAACCTATGCGTGAACCGTATACCCATGCCAAAACACATACAAAGCATATTATCGTGTGAGAATTGTAATCATGTACGAGAATCCAACACAATGACTCTGATACCATCACTACAAAATACATTCAATTTAAAGAGGGCTTTAAAAAGGGCTTTAACGAGGGAAAGAGGTTTAGGGAGGGTTTTAACGAGGGAATAAATCCTTCATTAAAATGCTCGTCGGTAACTGATTAACGAGGGAATTATTGGGCCCTCGTTAAAACGCGAGGGATTTAACGAGGGCTGACACTGTGTCAGATTTAACGATGGCTGTCAGATCCCTCGCCAATTCCCTCACCAATTAACGAGGGCACTGGCCCCTCGCAAATTCCCTCGCGAATTTTTGTTCTAGCAAAAAAGTGCATTCAGTCAGATTCGAACCCGCATCACTCAACTCCGCTCGCCGCGCAGAACCACTAGGACACACATTTTGGGCAAATTTTCGCCCCCATTAGGAATCGAACACGAGACCTCCTTGTATGTGGAGGCCTTATGTGTCCTGCCAAACCATTTGGGCAAGGCAGTTTATTGGTTGGAGAAGCCTTTCTTAATTTATTTGTATCATATATTTTGTGTAATATATTGTATTTCTTATACCATTTAATTTTAATTGTTTGTTATATATGTTTTAGTTTAATTAAAATGTTTATACAAAAATTGTAAAATAATTCATTTTATATTCTTTTGCCCAATTTATAACATGAGTACATTTATAAATATATTTATATTTTTTTTTATTTAAATATTTTTAATAAAATTGTCAATTAGTCACTTTTATATATTCTTTTTCACTAACATGTGTACATATATATACTTATATTAATCATTTATATTGAAATATTTTCAATAAAATTGCTGAATAATTACTTTTGTATATTATCTAACAATGTTTATTTATTTGTTTATCTATTAAATAATAATAATAATAATTATAATAACTACTCAAACATCACATGTACACTAATAATAGTTAATCCATATATATACACACACGCAACACAGGCATCACAAAACACAAACACACGTACACCAGTATACGCACACACGCAACATATCTACACAATTTTGAATTTCAAATTGCCGGGGGAGAGAGCCCTCGTGAACTGCACCCAGAATTTGCTGAGGGCTATCATCCCTCATGAAATGTCAGCAAAAAGTTGGCGAGGGACTTTATCCCTCGCGAAACTGTCAGATAAAGGTGCCGAGGGTGCGCCCACTCGGGAAATCTTTGACGAGGGACATTCCCTCGTTAAATCCCTCGTTCTTTTGCGAGGGCAATAATCCCTCGTTAAATCCCTCATTAAATCATGCCCTCGTTAAAACCCTCTGCAATGACGAGGGTTATAAAATCCCTCTTTAAGCTCCCTCGTTAAATCAACTATCTTTTGTAGTGCATTGTTGGAAAACGAGGGATAGGAAATCACCAACCTCTATTCTAGAATTGCAGCTGAAAGAAGAACCCAGTTGAATTCTAGGAATAGACTGTGATTCTTGTTGTCAGGAATTCAATCACGCAAATTGATTCACTATTCACAATGTTAAGTGCTTTTGATTTAGTGTATACTTGAGGAACAAATCACCGTATGATTTCTTTATTTTTTTGGAGCGGGGAAGAGGGAGAGCGAGAGAATCCTTAATTTTCAATAATTCCCGTTATGTTACCCAGAGAAACAAAAATCTCACCCTTTAATATCTCTGGAAGTTAACCAACTTCCTAAATTCAATATTATCCACTTCATGGGTGGATTTAATTATTAAATTAAATTAATATATTAATTAATTAATTTAATAACTTTCAGACCGCAAACCAAATAAAGTGAATTTTAGTGGGTTTGAGTTAATATTATATTTGTTTCCATTTTGAAAGTGTTGCGATAATATTGAGACGTTCAAATAAGACAAGTATTGTAGTATTTACGGGACGGAGGGAGTATATGATTCTTAACGGGATTTTAGCCTTTCTTTTATGCTATATGGTTAAATGTTTCAAAGTTTGATGTATTAAATTTACATTGTTTCTGATTTTTTGGCTGATCCATTTTTTTATTGAGTTTTTCTTTTGGACTCGATATTAGTAATTTGTATCTATTGGTTACTTTATCCATTTGAAATGAGTCTAAGGTGGAAGGAATTAGCCCTGTATATGAGACGATAAAATAGATACTTGAACCTCCCATTGAGTTTGCGCTTAACACAAGTCAAATATCTCGTTAGACGATTAGGAATTGAACCCTTACCGTAGGGTTCCGCCCTGATAAAGAAGTTTACTCCTTTTTAAATTTCATCAATTAGAATTGTTTGCCGCAATATATGCTTGACAATTATTTGTTGTAGAAATTAGAATTTTTGTGAAATTTCTTACTTATCTGTTATGGGAAAATTGCTTTAAAGTGTTATTTTCCATGAAGTATTACTATTAGATGCTAGCACTTTTAAGTAATACTATTAGGTGCAATTCTTGACATATTTACCCTTATAATTGCAAAATTAATTTTTTAAGGGATATATGTGTTGAAACGGGTCATTACAATTAATTATCATTATAATTTTGGTAGGGGCGTTATTATTTATGATTGGTTAGCAGCATTAAGGACACCAATTAATATATATTCTTGTTAACCATCAAAGTGAATTTTCAATAAGAGTTATTTTAGGGAATTTGGTTATTAAGTAATTAATATAAAAAATTAGTGTTAGTCCCGTGAACTTCGCGGGCTGAATAATTTTTTTTTTATGTAAAATAACAAATAATATTTTAACATACTAATAATAATCTCAATTTTGCATAATATGCGAGATTTAAAAAAAAAATATTTTTAAATACTTCAAATATTTATTTAATTTGATTTATTTAGTTTTATTATATTCATTCATATTTATTACTCCCTCAGTCCCAAACTCATTTGTACAATTTCCGTTTCAGTTCGTCCTAAATTCACTTGTACATTTTCTTAAATGAAAATACCTATTTAATTCAAACCCTTCAAACACTCATTTATTTACCATATGTCACTCCCTCATACCCTCAACACTTTATCATTTTATCACATTTAATAAATATTCACTCTATCCACTAATTTTATGCTTGATGTTGTGGGCCAAATATTAAGAAAAATATAGATAAAATAGATAAAGTAAGGGTATTGTGTGGTATTGTGGGGTCCGTTTATAAATTAAGTGATTGTTTATGAGTAAAGTACAATATCATAAAGTAATTAAGTTATGATTGAAGAATAAAGATAAAGTAACATTTTCATAAAAGGATTGTGCATAAATTTGGTGGACGGACGAATAAGGCAAGTGTGCATAAATTTGGTGGACGAAGGGAGTATTATTTTACTCTTCAATAAAGTTGAATTATCAATACTACCCTCAATACTTTTTCACTGTATCACCTTAAATATTAATAAACAACTCTACCTTAAACTCGGAGCACACAGTAAATGTACAGATGAGTTTGGAACGGATAGAGTATTTCTTAATATTATGGAGTGCAATATATCTTTTTTAAGATTAAATTTTATATTAATATATTAGATTAATCACCTCAAAATTATATATTTTTATTAATTAAAGTATAAGTATGATTTGTATTTTTAAATATTTGCAATTGCATATCATGTTGATTCAATATTTATTGTATTTTCATTGTTAGGTATATATTAATTATATTTTTAAATATTTTACAGCAATCTAATAATTATAACTAATTAAGGTATATCATACACTCATAGTATAATATAAATTAAATTATTATGTCATTAAATAGTTTAAGAAACCACAATTAATTTGTGTAAAAAATTTATATATTATTGCATAATATATTGTTAAGATTTTTTTAAATTATAAATATTTTAAATAGTATGATTGTCAATAATAAAATAATTTAAAACGTAAAATTCTTTTCAGTTTTGATATATTTAACTTCATCTCTAATTATTCAAATTTCAATTTATTATTAATTTTATTTGAATCAAATCTCACATTTCCTTAGGTCGATATACATATAATCTTGTTCTCATATCCATAGTAGAAAATACATAGTCTTCATGCATTAATTTTTTTAAACATAATTTAAGGATTTAATTGCACGATTTTATATTACCTCAAACTATAGTAATTTATATTTTTGGTAAATATATTATAAATTCGTTATCATTAATTATTATAAATTAATGATTTTTATGTGAAATTAATAATAAATCAGTTTTTTTTTTTTTTTTTTTTTTTTTGATTGGTTGCTATTACATAAAAAAAATTGATATGAGAAATTCATGGATTTGTTGATAATGTCGGCAAAATGCCATTGTTTATGTTGAAGTTTCCCGCATGTATATTTTTATATTCCTTATGCATGTATGTTCTACGACAATGTTTCATAAAAGAATGACATTAAAATTTCGGGTAATCACATTGATATATTCAATTTATTTTAATCATAGATTGTCATAATAAATCAATTGTCAACTAAAGATAATTGTTGTAATTAAGGATTGAGTCAGGTGATTGAGTTTAAAACATAAAACCAAGATTTGGTCAACTATAATAGCTAAATTTAAAACATAAAATTTTACTTTGTGTAATAACTAATTGAATTTTTTCCAAAAATCAAGGCATCAAGTTTTGATTCGGAATTTGAGTGTGGTAATAATAATTTATGCACATTAATTATAATTAAATGAACTTTGACTTAATATACTTTAATTATAATTAATTCGGAATTTGAGTGTGGTAATAATAATTTATGCACAATAATATATACTTTAAATAAATTATCATTAATTATGCACATTATATTTAATTAATATAGGAATTTTGATAAACAAATTTAAATTACCCAATTAATCCATAAAATATTAAAATAATCTATATAATATTAGATTTGCTAAGGAAAAATATCACAACATATACATTTACTTGATATTTTTTATAAATATGTATTGTCATAAATTAATATAATATTATTAATCACATATTATTTAATTTATTGATATATTTATATTAATTATACGCTTAGTAAATAATATTAGTATGTACTAAACAAAAGTATTAGATATTAAAAGTCACTAAATAAAATAATTGATTTCATTAAAAAATAACATTATTTAAATCCAAACAAATACTAATTATAAAATTAACCCATGCAAATTTTCTATAAAATATATTTTTTCACTTTAAATAATACAATCTAAAATATAAATACATAGATTCAACTGTGTTTAAGTTATATAAATCGAACTCTATGTAAATAATACTCTCTTCGTCCCAATCTTGATGTAGCTATTTCCATTTTATTTGTCCCAATCTTAAGTAACATTTCCTAAAATGGAAATACTCATTTTATCATTTTATCACATAAAATACTAATAAACAAGTCTTTCTACACCCAACAATTTATCACTTTATCACATAAATACTAATGAACAACTCTTTCTGTAAAGATCCGAATCCAATATTCCTCATCAAACGAGTAAAACAGAGAATTACGAGCTAATTCTCAAACAACCACACAATCGCACGACGTTCAAGTCCAACCAAACATGAAAATTAAATCTACAGCTAACAACCACAGAATCGCACGACGTTCAAGTCCAGCCAAACATGAAAATTAAATCTACATCTAACAATAATGGGGTAATTACTGGCAGGTACAAAATTTTGAGAAAACTTACTGGCAGGTACAAATGAGATTGCATATACAGTCAAAATTGCACTTGAAAGTGCAATTGTACCTATATATATGCAACCATTTTGTACCTGCTAGTAAGTTTTAAAAAAAATTGTACCTATCAGTAATTTCCCCACAATAATTAAGCTAACATATAGGATCTTAAATCAACATAATCGACCAAATAACTCAGCATGGGAAATCGCCTGGTGGAGTAGGTAATGGTCGCCATCGTCGATCACCCGGGTATAATATAATTAATAAGTAGCTGATAATGGATTAAGTATTTAACGTAGAAGATGACTGATACTCACGATGGCTTTCTCTCAGGATTACACTCAAGAAGGAAATTGCAAACAAGGGAATGAATTCTTCATATCTGCAATATTTATGGAAATGGATTAATATGAGAATTGTAAACGTATCTTGAAGATGAAGGAATAGGAGGGATACCTCACAACTCAACGACGTTTGCCATGGAAGAATTCTCCATGATATACTCTCTCCTTTCTGAAACCGTTAGTGATAGTGTACTATTCAATCTCCACCGTTCGATCGCTCATGAGAATCCAAGGGACCAAGTCAGTTCAATTAGTTAAATTGGGCCGTTCTCAATATGCGGCCCAGTAACCGGTTCCAGCCCAAAATGTAAAAAACATTCGCAGCCCAGTTCCGATCACTTTATTTGTCAAGCTGGCAAAGTCGTGATTTCGACAAACACGACAGGACGGAGGGAGTATATTTTTATGAAATTTACCTATAATTATAAATGAATGAATTTAAGTACTCCTACTTTTTTTTAATACGCATTATACAATAAAATTGATTTGATCGGATTTTTGGATGAATCATTTAAAATTGTAAGTTTCATCAAATTTTAGATAAAATCAATTAGGTTGACCGCGTTTTTAAATAAACATAGATTTCAATTAAAATTGTTTGATCTAAATTTATATATAAATTGAATTGCGTTTGGCAAATAGTTTGAATAGTTTTAAAATCAAATTGTTAGATCTAATTTAAAATCAATCAAACACAGTTTAAGAATCAATTAAATTAGTTTGATCTAATTTTTTTGATAAACTTAGATTTCGTGCATTTAAAATATATATATATATATATATATAATCATAATGTTTGAATAGTAAAGATTACCAAATTAAAATTAAAAAATTAAAATAATAAATTTTATAAATAGTTTGTATTTTATATATTCACGTGTGGTAAATTATGAATGCTAAAAAAATATTTTGATAAATCATTGTCCATAATTTGAATAATAATATAATTTAAATCTTTTAGTATTAGTAAATTTAAACTCAATATTTAGGTAAATCGTTAACTCTTTATTATAATTTTTATCTTCTTGCATAATTTATGAAATTTACCAAATAATTAGAATGATGTAATAAATTATTGAATAAATTTTAAATGGTAAAATATTTAACTCATTATTATAATTTTTATCTTCTTGAATAATTTATGAAATTTACCAAATAATTAGAAAGATGAAATTAATGATCAAATCAATTTTAAATGGTAAATAATTTAACTCTTTATTATGATTTTTGTCTTCTTGCATCATTTATGAAATTTAATAAATAATTAGGAAGATGTAATTAATTATCAAATCAATTTTAAATTCAAAGTTGACTAATCATCTTTGAATTGCGGATTTCACACTACTACACATTTAAGCTTGGAGAGCCCCACTTGGAAAGCCCTTATTTCAAACAGCTCTCCAAGCTTAAGTTTGGAGAGCGGTTTTATTTAAAAAAAAAATAGACAGCGGTTCAAAACCGCTTAGCAAGTTCACTTGGAGAGCGCTTCATAACCGCTCTCCAAGTGAAAATCCGAATTTCCACCATTTTCTATAGCTTCTCCAAAATTTTCCTCACAAATGCATATATTCTCTTGTTCCTTATTCTTACAGTGACTTTTTCAAGTTTGTCAAATATATGATTGTCAAGTTTGGAAAATATTTTATACAATTTGAATTGGTCTACAATATCTCATTTATATATATATTTTCCTAAATATATATATATATATATATATATATATATATTAAGAAATTTGAATTGATCTACAATATTTGATTTATATAATTTTCTAAATATTGAAATATATTTTATGGAATTTGAATCCGTCTACAATATACGTAATTTATGAGTAGGTCTCCTTTGAAACTTGTTTAAAGAAAAGTATTACTTGGTTAGATGAAAAAGTATTACTTGTTTAAAGAAAAACATTACTTATTTAGATAGAAAAGTATTACTTGTTTAGAAGGAAAAGTATCACAAGTTTAAAACAAAGGTAGTACTTTTTAAAAAAAAATTACAAGTAAAAATATAATTTTAATTTAATTTAATTTAATTTAAATTTATATTAAAAAAATTATTATATAAAAATGTGATTGAATTAATAAATAAGATAATTGAAATAAAAAATTTAAAAAAAAATTATAAGAAAAAATGATTTTTAGAACATATAGAATTAATTTCATTAAATAAAGGCAAGAAAAGTATTACTTGTTTAGATAAAAAAGTATTACTTGTTTAAAGAAAAGAATTACTTGTTTAAATAGAAAAGTATTACTAGCTTGTTTAGATAGAAATGTATAACTTGTTTAAAGAAAAGTATATATTACTTGTTTAGAAGAAAAAGTATTACTTGTTTAAAGAAAAATATTACTTATTAAGATAAAAAAAGTATTACTTGTTTAGAAGGAAAAGTATTACAAGTTTAAAAGAAAGGTACGTAGTGTACTTAAAAAAAAGTGTGATTTAATTAATATAAAAGTGTGATTGAATTAATAAATAAGATAATTGAAATAAAGAATTTTAAAAAAAATTGTAAAAAAAACGAATTCTAGGACATATAGAATTAATTTCATTAAGTAAACGCAAGAAAGCTAGTGCCCGAGCGGAATTGATCCCCGCTCAGGCGCCCAAAGTCCCGTGTTCGGTCCCCCATGGGAGCGAATAATTGCCTCAATTAATTGGAAGACTTGGTGGCTTATATGTGAGATGCTTGGTGGGTCCGTGCCTAAAAATTGATTTTTTTTTAAAAAAAATGTGTTGGAGAGCGGTTTTTAACTGCTGTCAAAGTGTATATTCTTGGACGGTTTGAAAACCGGCCGCCTAAGTTACCACTTGCAATGTTTGTTAAAAATCGCTTTGTCAAGTACGATTTCTTGACAACGGTTTTTATGAAATTGTCCAAGCTGGACAATCATCATTTGGAGGAGAGTGGTTATAACAGCTCTCCAAGGTCATTTTTAACAGCTGTCCAAGCCCAAATCTGTATTAGTGTCATTACATGATTAATAAGAAAAATATTAGTATACATTATTGTTGGGAGATGAATTTAATAAAGATATGATTTTGATTAGATCCCAAAACCCCTGAGTATGACATGTTCAGGATAATCTTGATAGTTGAGTCAGGATTCAGTTTTAGAGTATTCAGGATGTTATCTCGCAAAATGTATAGTCGGCGAGATATAGATCGAGGTTAGATCTCAGACTCAAAGATGTTTCAAGAAATCAATTTTCGATATGAAATCGAGAAATCAAGACTCAAGGAGAAATCGAGATATCAAGACCCAAAGATGAAATCGAGGAATCAAGACTCAAAGATGAAGACTCAAGATATCGGTCAAGATATCTGTGAAGACTCAGAAGACGCCAAGTCTCGTAAGACCCTCAAGACTCGTAAGACTCAAGACTCGTAAGACCAAGACTCAAGACACGTAAGATGTAAGATCAAGATCAAGAATATCAAGGCACATTAATTATCAAGACTCAAGAATGTAATCAATGCTCAAGATAAACCCGAAAAGTTCCGAGGCAATCAAACTATCTATCCAAGGGATGCAATCGGTAAGATCGCGATTCCTTAGAAAATTAGATATTGCCCAAGACATTCAAACGCATAAAAAGGAACTAAGACAAAGTGTCATATAAGGTTATATCAACTCGTAGATTGTAACCAAAAAGAGTTGCTGAAAGTTGTCTACCATTAAATGGAGACAAAAGTAAAAAAGAAGAAGACATCATCAGACATTATCGACAATCGACAAAGGATGTCAACAAAAAGATGTCGTAAGTACTAAGTTCCAGAATGCAAAAAGGTGAAGACCGGCTACATAAAAGGTTATTGCCTAAAACGTGTTAGGGAGTGTCAAACCCTAAATATAGCCGTTCCTCACACACCATAAGAGGAAACTCACGAAGCTATCTCTCCAACGGATAGTTTTTCAAGAGTAACCTTGGTGTATGCCTATAAATACTTGTGACCCTCTACATTGTAAGGTTACGGGAAATTTGTAAGTAACTCAAGAGCTCAAACTTATTACTGCAAGTTGAAGCACTCGAAAAACCAAGAATTTCCCAAGTGCTTTAAATCGAAGAGAGCTCATTCAACTAAGCCTAGCTTGATAAGATATATCCAAAGCTTAGTAGAGATATCCTAACCTTTGCATTGTTCTTTATTGTAAAGGATATCTCATCCTAGTTGGAAACCAACCAAGAAACCCCAAACCCTTTGTAAGGTAGTTTGAGTGTGATTGTTGGTGAGATTTGAGTTGTAAAGAGTGAGTAAACTACATTGAGGTAGTCGTAAAAGCTCTAGAGAAGAAGTGAGTAATCTATCTCTGATGAGACAGAAAGCTTGTGTGAGTTTTTGAGTTAGTAAACTACGAGGTAGTCAGAAAGCTCAAAATTAGAAAGGTTAGTAAACTACAGAGGTAGTCAGAAAGCCTTAGGAAGTAATTAGTGAATTTCTCTGAAGAGATCAGGGAGAGTGGACGTAGGAGCTTGAGTCTCTGAACCACTATAACTTGCTGTGTTCTTTGTTTTCTCTTTTTGCTTGATTTATCTGTCAGACATCGTTTTTTGAAAGCATATTTTCACCGATATTTTCCTTGAATCAATCCAATTTGAAAGTTGCATATAATTGAATCACAGCCTAATCACTATTCCATTAAAGGAAGGTTTTCAGCAAAAGCTTAAAACGAGTATAAACTAAAGGGCCAACCATTCCAAGACATCCGATTAGCTAGAAACAGATAGTTCCCAAACCGAACTTACTCTTCCGAGGGTTCAAGAAGTTAGTTATCTAATCCAAGCAACTCAGATCTCCAAAACTCGGGACTCGGTTGATTATCTCGAGATATCTGAAAGCGGCTCGGGATCACTTTATCTCGATAGATTTTGACTCGAGCAATTTGTGCTTCTCAGACCAAATCATCGACACAACCCCGACCCAAGTGACCTCAAGAAGAAAAAAGTTTTAAAAACACCGAGCTCGTGTATTCCCCCCATACACGTGTAAGACTCGCTTGCACCGACCAACAAGTGGTATCGAGCGTTGGTTCAACTTGACCACCGCTTTGTTGACCTAAGTTTTATTTGCTAAAATACTTGTGGTCTATCTGGAACAGATCTTATTTGTTGAATTCTTAAAAGACTCAGATAAAAATGTCTTCTAAGAAACTTCCCATGTTCTCAGTGGAGAACTATGATTTATGGAGACTGAGAATGCAGGCTCACCTGTATTCTAAACATGAACGTATGTGGAGAGTGGTCTCTGAAGGGGCCATTTCAATTTACTGTGGTTAATCCCAGAGGAACAGAAAATGAGAGAAACGATCCCAGAATAGAATTTCCTAAGTCTGATGACCAACTGACTCCTGAAGAGAGGAAGTTAGTCAATCTAGACTATATTGCTAAAGACACACTATACAGTACAATTGATGATGGTGTGATGGGAATGATCTCTCACTGTAACACTGCAAAAGAAATTTGGGATACACTAGCTGTAATGTGCCAAGGCACATATCATATCAAAGAAAACAAACTTTCAGTTGCAATTGGAAAGTTTGATAGTTTTGAAATGGATGAAGGTGAATCTAAAGACAAATTGGAAGTCAGATTCACTAACATTATGAATGATCTAAATGCACTTGGAAAGAAATATCCACAGAGAGAAGTTGCATTGAAAATTCTTAGAGGTCTTTCTAAGAAATGGGATATACATGCAGTGGTGATTGAAAACACCAAAAACATTAATTCAATGCCATATCAACAAGTTTTCTCTGAGCTAAAGGCCTATGAGTTCGTAATTGATAAGAAATCTAAAAAGGCTGACAACAAAGATAATTCATCATCTAGTAAGAATGTGGCTTTTAAGGCCAAGGATAAAACCTGTAAAACTAGAGAGTCTGGGAACTCCCTTGCTAAGAATCAGGATGAGCTTGAGGATAAGCTAGCACTGATGGCAAGGAGGTTTGAAAGACTTAATAGTCGATATGGAAAATATAAAAACTATTACAGGAATCACAGGTACTAGAAGAAACCTGATGACAAACCAACTGAGAAGAGAAAGGACCTGAAAACTGAAGGGTCTTCATCCAGAAAGAAGGACTCCAAGTCCAAAGAAGAAAGTGATCAGGATGATGATGCCAACAGATGCTACAATTTCCAAAAGAAAGGTCACTTCCAGTATGATTGTCCAGATCTAAGTGCTAAGGAGAGAAGAGAAAGACATGCTAAAAGAGACAAGAAGTTCTCTAGCAAAAAGGCCATGGTTGTAGAAGAAGAACATTCTGAGGAGGGATCTAGCTCTTCAGATGAAATCTTCTCAGACAGTGAAAGTGATGACCTCTGTGTAATGGCTATTGAGGAGTTAAACTCTTATTTCTCTGTTGTTGCTCCTACACTAGCACAAGAGTTGCCAAGTTCAACTGTAAACGGTCAATTTGACCTGATGGATTCTTTTGAGAATCTGATGAAGGACTATGCTGTTTTACAAGAACTGCTAAATGAAACTCAAGAGCAGAATAAGGAATCAAGGTCAAAAATCTTAAGTGGAAAGACTCTAGCAAAACCAAATCACTTCTCAATTAATGGGAGCTATTGATGAACCGGATGTTACGAAGTACAAACTCTCGAGAAAGAGAAGTTGATAGTGACCCTAATCGAAAAAGCTAGAGAAATCCAATCAAGAGATTCAAATTTATCGTAACTAAATTCAATGACCTCTCCGAGAAGCATGAAAACTCTACAGAATGTGAGGATAGTGCATGTAAGAAGCTAACTCTATTGAATATTGCATCTAAAGTAATAGATGAAATTCAGAGTTACCAGAGATCCGCTACTATAAAAACTGATTGGGATACATTCCAGTGGGGAACCTCACAAGGTCATCCAATGTCGCATAAAGTAGCAAGAAGACAATCTTTGTAAAACCAAATGAACCTACACTTCAAACTCAAGAAATGCCCAAGGTGTTAGACAAGGGAAAAGGACATATGGTTCAAGTAAAACCGAATGATCAAAGAGAAAGCCCAAACCTCGTGAAGGCTAGAAAACTCGAGCACTCATTGAAAAATTTCAGCAAGTACTTCAAGCCTCAGCTAAGAATGCAAACCGAAAAGGTTCTACATCGAACCATCGGAGGAATCTTCGTAAGAGAAACACTCAAAGCAGAGACATTCTCAATCAAGAGACCAAGTCCTCAATATAATCGAAAAGACCCAAATTTCAAAGACAGTAACCCGAACCCCATTTGCCTAAGGGTAAAGGTTACCCGAACCCGAGTCAACAAAGATTCGCACCAAGTTGTACGAAGCCAAAAGAATCAACAAAAGACCTGCACCAAAGAAAAACTCTAAGGCTCATGTTCATGCTAAGGCTAGCACTCATACACAAGAAAACCGCTAAGGCACCCGTAGAGTAGTAAATGTGTATGTAGATGTTTATGGAAGACAGATCAACCACTCTAACGTGATTAGAGTTGTCGACGATTTGATTCCGAAAGGTACAACTAACCTTGTAGGACCCTACACAAATTGGGTACCTAAGAATTGATCTGCTTTTTCGGGAGGAAAACAAGGGCACCGAAATGATTAAAGATCACATAAAGATCGATGAGCAGAGATGAAAAAAGCCCACGATGTATGGTATCTTGACAAAGGATGCTCAAGACATATGACAGATTCAAGCAGATACTCAAAGACTATGTTGAACAAAGAGGCCCTCACCACTTTTGGAGATAACTCCAAGGGATGATCAAGGATATGGAACTTTGAAAATCGGCTACGCTTCATATCCATGGTGTTTCATATGTATCTGGATTGAAGCATAACTTGCTTTCAATAAGCCAATTCCGTGATAAGGGTTTTAATGTTGAGTTCTCTAAGAACTTATGTTATGTGAAAGATGATATCTCACATAAAATATTACTGACTGGTACTAGAAAAGGAAATGTGTATCTTGCTGATTGGAGTTCAACTCCTAAAGATACATGTTTGGTTGCTAAAAGTTCCACAAATACCAGTTGGTTGTGGCATAAAAGAATGAATCACCTGAATTTCAAAACCCTGAATAAACTTGCAAGATTAGCTCTTGTGAAAGGGTTTCCTAATGAAGTGTTCAGTAAGGAACATATTTGTGATGCGTGCCAAAAAGGAAAACAAATTAGAGCATCATTTAAAAGCAAAGTAGATGTTTCTACTGAAAGAATACTTCAATTGTTGCATATGGATCTTTTTGGTCCAATAACACCAGTGAGCACCAATGGCAGGAAATACACACTAGTAGTAGTTGATGACTACTCAAGATATACTTGGGTCATATTCTTACTCAGTAAGAAAGAGACTCAGATAAAGCTGCCTGAATTACTGAAAAGGCTCAGTATTGAGAAAAATCTGAGTGTGGTCAAGATCAGATCTGACAAAGGAACTGAATTTATAAACCATATTATATCTGATTATTGTGCAGCAAATGGAATTTCTCATGAAACATCAGCTGCAAGTGTTGTGTTCGGTATAATAAATCAGGATTAATCGAACATCAAAGAGCGACACGTGTAATGTTTGAATATAATAATCATACCCGGTGGGCGAGTTACTTTTTGTTCGCCAACCGATCGAGTTGTTTCGCCAAAAACCAACAAACGAAACCAGTCAAGATGTTCGAACTTAAATCTCCCGAAAAGCCGACATCTTAAAGGCGCATTTAACGTAAAGTCCAACCTAATGTAAGATTAATTTCGACGATTAAAAAGAGGCCCCATGCATTTACTTTGTTATAAAAAGATCAATCTAGAAGATGAAGTCGTAAACGTGGCAACACCAACGAGTTCTTGCATGGTCCAAAGAATCCAAAGACATGCTTTTACCAATCCAAATTTCATGCTTGACAAAGTATGATAAATGGAAGTAAAAAGAGGGAAAAAAGGGTTGGTTGAAAAAAAAAAGGAATCCCGGAGAAAAAAGCCTACAAGAAAATTGCACGAGAGGTGAGGAATAGAAAAATTAGAGTGTTCATCCACATATATGAAAAACCCCGAACTCATTCGACAACTCCCCATCGATTCATCTTCATAAGATGTATCAAGAACTCAGACGTAAGGCTCTCAAGATTACATCCCGGCTTGGTATGCCCCAGCAGTAGTCTTTTATCGATTTAACCGGGTCAACAAATCCATCTTATTTATCGCTTATTTTACACGATATGTTTTGTTTGTGAGTTGTTACCAAATTAGCCACATAATACTCTCGATAAAAAAACGACTCGCAAATAATTGGCGCTAGAAGGAGGGTGCAGAAAAATCAACTCATACACGAACCCTTAGTTAGCCGAGGCGTAAAAAAAAGAATATAATGCCTCAATCTAGAACACCCAAACGGAGAGGTCGGAACAAAGCCGACCATATGACCGAAAAAGAGGCCCGGTCAAACCTCATAAAGATCAAAGTATGAAATTATTAATCTTGAGGATATAGCCAATGATCCGGCCACTATTAAAAGCAATCACTTTCTTGTTGCGAGCCTGAAAAGAGAGGGCGTAAAAAGAATTATGGGTTAGAGGGCTCAAAAGGGAAAGAGCAACACTCACATACATACACCCAAAGCAAGCAAGCTAAAAAAAAATCGCAAAAGCGGACTAGTAAAAAAGCCGATGATATGTTTGGATGACGAAACAAATTAAGGGTCTAGACCATCGGCGTTTGACGTTTGAGGCTCTCCGCCAAAGACCGAATTGGCAATAATAGGCGCGATGGATCCGTGAAAGAGACATCCGCAGAGGTGCCCGCGCATTCGGATCTTCAAAAGCATCCGCACACCAAACAAATATCGGCGGAACAAAGTTGTCTATCCATCACCGATTGGGTAGTCAAGGACAAACTTGGAGAGGGGATCGCCCCATCACGAGCATGATCCACGAGATCCTCATGATGGGAAACAGCCCCAATCTAAGTCTATCGATCCGCCCCATTTGCGTAAATGCAAAAAAATCATCGTGGAATTACAAGCGATCCGGCGCGACTAAGAGCTACCCTCGAACGAGCACCGTGCCTTTTGTTCGCCATTATCTCCAAATGATCATGGCGGCCAAAAGTCCAAGAGAAAGTCGCAAAGTCCCGACCACCAATTCCTATTTTTAAACAAAGTCTGATCCTCATGTCCATCTCAAAGAAATTTTCGGACTTTATGATCGCGATGGGGCTACAGATGCGACGCATGCGATCATTCCCCATGACTTTGGGAGATCGAGCACATAGGTGGTTTACCACTTTACCCGCAAACATCCATCACATCTTTTTTGGCACAACCGGGACGGCAATTTTTGTCCCATTTCTCGTCCCATGTGTGCTTTCCGCCTGCTTGGCCAAAACAAAGGTTGGCGATTTTTCCCAATTAAAAGGTGAGTCCGATCGGTCATACATAGAAAGATTTGATAAATGTTTATATGATGGAGCCCCAGCTTGAAGAGGATGCTAAGATCCTCATGGTGGTCGGAGGTCCGACCTTAAATACGTATACATGTGGAAGGCCATGCATCAAGATTGGCGAACTCATACTCGAGTTTAGAGAAATGAAAGCAAAAAAAATTATAGCCATGCAAGATTTGCTCGCACAATCACAATTGAGACAGAGCCTCATCGCCAGAAAGCTTTTCGAAAAAAAAAACAATGAATGAAGGGGGGGTACAGATCCTCAACCTCCTTCAAACCTTTTGAGCAAAGAGTCAAGCAAATGCCCTACGGTCTTTTGGGCGTCTTGCAGAAAACTATCTTTAATCAAATCAAAGATCGGGACATGTTGACAAAAAGCCAAGAAGAATTGTAATGGATAAGCGTCGACTTAACGCTTCCAAATATTGTAATTATCACGAGTACATACGGCACAATCTGAAAAATTGCCGTGATTTACTCCGCCAACTTTGGAAGTCAGATGAAGAAAATCGCTTTTCCCCAGCTTAAAAAAAGCCAAATGTAACGAGGATTCGCGAAAGCGAAAGGAGATAGAAGACCGGTTTTAAAGCGGAAGGCCGAACAAACATTTGACAAAGATCCCAAGAATTACGCAAAGAGATCCAAACGTCCAAAAGAGGGCCTCCTACTATTGGAAAAGGTCGAGAAAGTCAAGAAATCCAAATGATTCATCCTGAATATGGACCTGGTGGGTGGATGTTACCAGGCGCCAACGTTATCTAACAGACGTAAAAAGATGGAGATGCGTGCCATGCAGAACATCCATCAGGTAAAGGTGGCGAACACATCATCTAGTTCCCCACCTACACACCAAATCATTTTCTCGGAGGACGATCTCGACGGGATTATAACTCCCCATAACGACTCCTTAACCATCAGTGCTCGTCTCCTCGGATTGAAGGTACATCGCCTCTTAGTTGATACTGGGGCTTATGCAAACATTTTGTTCGTTAATACCCTTCGCCAGATGGAAAAACAAGTTGGGGATTTGAGCAGTTATATTGAACCATGTAATCATACTATAATGGGTTTTGGGGAGTCTGTCACCCGACCCTATGGTATGATTAGGTTAGGAGTCGAGCTAGAGTCAACTTTGAATTCGGACATTAGACGAACTAGAATGTTAGATTTTGTAATCGTCGATGCTCAGTCCACTTATAACGGGTTTCTAGGTCGCCCGTTTATTCAGGAATTCAAAGCGGCCTGTTCCACGTATTACTATTGTGTTAAATTTCCGACACAAGATGGAACGGGGAGTGTAAAAGGAGATCAAAAGAAGGCACGAGATTGTTTGCTGTCATGTGTGCCAGAAAAACAAAATATGGTTAACATGATGGAACAAACAGGGGAGATTGGTGAGTCAAGCCAGCGAGTGAAAACACCGTCTAAATGTCTCCCGACGAACACGAGTTCGGCGAGCATAACCATTCGAGCAAATACTGTATATGCGAACATAAACATCGGAAAGACGACTAATTCCCCGATCTCCTAGAACAAATGAATATTGATCAAATTTAACGAGCAAAGCGGACCTAGAGCCTCGCATAGATTTTGAACCCATGGAGGTTGATGATGAGCCCCGAGGATCCATTCAAGACCCTCGGTGGAAGCAAAAAAAAAAAAGCAGCGACTCTCGCCGAAAGCAACCGAACCAATCAAGATTTCGACCGAATGCATCCAGAAGTTAGAAGTGTTCGTTGGTTGCATTACCGAACCAATCCCCAATGTAAATAATTACTTACCTTCAAACAAATTTAGATGTGTTCGCATGGTCACACGGGGACATGGTTGAATAGATCCAGAGCATGCCCGCCACTCCTCAACCTTGATCCAATACAAGCTCAGCTTGTCCGTAAACGAGAAAAATTTAGTCCTAAAAAAATATCGCGGCGATGAATAGTGAAATCAAAAAGTTCGCCGATAACAAACCGATCCGAGAGGTAAAATGCCCAAGATGGCTTGCGAACCTCAGACTCGCTCGTAAGTCAAATGGATCTTGGAGATTGTGTATCGACTTCACCGATTTGAATAAGGCATGTCCGAAAGATAATTTTCCCGATGCCCCACATTGATTATTTGGTTGATAATACAAATGGCCATGAACTCATGACATTTATGGATGCGTTCTCTGGTTATCACCAAATACCAATGCATCCGGACGATCAAAAGAATACAGCATTCTGCAGTGAAAAGAACATGTACTGTTGGCAACGCATGCCATTCGGATTAAAGAATGCCGAGCAACGATCAACGTTTGGGAACAAGATGTTCGACGAACACATCGGCCGAACAATCGAGGTATATATTGATGATATTGTGGTTAAGAGCGAACATAAGGAAGACCACATCACCCACCTCGCACAAACGTTTGATATATTGAGGAAGTATAATATGAAGTTAAATCCCAAGAAATGCGCTTTTAGGATTCATTCAGGAAATTCCTATGACACATGGTTAGTCAATCTGGGATTGATGCAAACCCATCAAAGATTCAAGCAATGCTCGATATGCAAGCCCCTTAAATGTGAAAGAGGTTCAAAAGTTAACCGGACGATTAGCTTCCGTAGTTTCATTTATATCACGAAATGGGGACAAATGTAAACCTTTCTTTGATGCATTAAAGAAGGGGAAATTTCATGGACCGAGCATTGCCGTATCGTTTGAATCATTAAAGAATACCTTGCGATACTCGCACCTAATCGCCTAAGCCTATCCTGTGAACAACTCTATTTGTATCTCGCTGCATCTGAACATGCGATCAGTGCTGTGCTCGTACGGGCAGAGGAGACAACGCATTTACCCATTTATTATGTTAGCCAAGTGCTAAAAGAAGCCGAGCTCCGATATCCTCCGTTGGAAAAATTAACGTCACGCCCTCGAATGAGTGTGCGAAAATTGCGACCATATTTTTTTCGACCACTCGGTTGAGGTATTGACTACGCTTCCATTGCGCCAAAGTCTCCAATCGACCGAGATACACTTCGGCGATTGCTCAAATGGGCGGTGGAGTTAGATACGGGATCGGCATTACTTTTGCTCCACGAACAAAGAATGAAGGGCCAAGCTTATGGCCGATTTCATGGTTGAGTTGACATATCCACAAATTCCCCGACGGTTGTCGATCAACCATGGCACATGTATGTTGATGGATCATCAACAAGTTCAAAAGCCGAGCAAAAGTAGTTCTCATCAAATTTCAACTAGGCAAAACGTTTACAATGAAATGCATTCGATTTGATTTTCCAAATACAAATAATGAGGTTTGAATATGAAGCTTTGATCATTTGGACTACAAATGGCAATGACAATGGGAATTCAAAGGTCGATGATCTATAGCGATTCTCGTGTAATCGTTTATCAAGTAACAAAGTAGTATGAGGCCCGAGGCGAACAAATGGCACAATATCAACAACTAGCAAAAAGAGTTGCTCGAGCATTTTGACCAAGTTTTCATTGAACAATTACCACGATTGGGTAATTGCTCACGACATGCTTTAGCACGCCGCAACGGCCCAAGGAGTGACGAACACAATGACATTGTGATCGCTCACGACTTATACGCCCTCGGTTCCTGGATCGCGACGCACGATAATAACAATGAACAAGAAACTTGATGACTCAATAATGAGTTATTTACAAAAGGGACTTCTCCTCAAAATAAAGCACAAGCTACTCGCCTCGACATTCCGATGCCGCTTTCGATATACTATTATAGACGAGCATTTGTACAAAAGAAGCTTCTCTCTTCCACTTTTGAAGTGTATTACTCTGAAGAGGACATGTATACGCAACAAATCCATGATGGAATATCGCGAAATCATACGTGGACTCGTCCCGGCACATAAAATAATCGAGCAAGGTTATTATTGGCCAACCCTTAGAAAAGGATTCGCACAGATATGCTCGTGCATGTTATCGATTGCGGTACATGCACCACTCATTCATAGCCCACCAAGAGTTAGTATCGGTTTATAGTCCACGGCCATTTGCTAAATGGGGATCGATTTACCGGCCCATTTCCTCTTTAGCACATCGGGGAGTTAGATATCTTTGGGTAGCCGTTGATTATTATACTAAATGGGCGGTTTAAGGCAATTGCTAAAATCACCGAACAAAGGATGTGGAACTTTGTTTGGAAAAACATCATCTGTCGATTTGGGCTTCCCCAATCATTGGTCACGGATAACGGCAAACAATTCGATGGAAGTGAATTCGCATAAAAATTGTGCTCATTTGGGGATTAAAAAGCACTACTCAACTCCAGATATCCCCAAATAAATGGTCAAGTCGGTTGTTAATAAAATTATCAAGCATACCCTCAAGGCTAGACTTGATAATTCCAAGGGGGGAGGATGGGCAGAAGAATTGCCTGAAATATTGTGGGCTTACCGAACAACTTTCAGAACATCAACTGCAGAGACCCCTTTTGCTTTAGCATTTGGTGCAGAGGCTGTTATACCCGCAGAAATCAAAGTTCCAAGTCATCGAACAATGACTTTTGGAGAGCATATTAATGACTGTAAGGCTCGCTCAAATTCAACTGTTGGAAAGAAAGAAGGACGGAGGCTGATTTCAAGAATGCTATGTACAAAAAGAGATCAGAAAAGTTTTATAATTCCAAAGTCCGAATGCGCAGGTTTAATGTGGGCGAGCTGGTTTTAAGGCGATCGGTGGGGGTACCCAGTGGTGTTTTCGGTCGAGCATGGGAAGGTCCTTTCAGAGTCACAGAACGTTTATCAAACGGGGCATATGACTTGGAGGACCTGAATGGAGTCCCATTGTCTTACTCGTGGAACGCGTCAAATTTGAAAAAATATTATCAATAAAGGCGAGTATAGTATCGACCGAACAAAGTTGAAACAGCTAAAGCGAGCATATTGTTGGCCGAGCACAATCAGCCATTCAGTCCAAGTGAGTAGGACGATCTTAAAAGAAGAATATATTATTTTCGATGCATATCTTCAAGGAAAAAGCTGGACAACACTATTGACAGACAGGAGCTACGTGTCAGAACGAGTTGTCAATAGAAGATACGTGTCGGAGCAAGTTGACAAGTGGTGGCGACCATGCGAGGGTGAGTTAATTCTTTGAGCAAGAGTCACAAAAGAGCGAGCAGATGTCAAAAAGGAGAGCGAAAATAAGAGAGCTAGCACCAGTTATCTATGCCAGCACTAGCTTGGGACAGTTCTATAAATAGGGGCATACTTATGGTTAAGAAAAGCAGAAAAAAAAAAGAAAAAAAAAATGAAGAAGGAAAAAGAAAAAATACTGCGATCCTCAGTAGGAAGATGGTTTAGTATGCCCCCAGACGTAGAAGAATCCAAATTTCTCGATTCAAGAAATAATTAGTCAATCGAGCATCTATCCGGATATGAGCTTTTTACCTCACATTCATTGCAAGCACAGGATGAAGCTCGTCCCCGGATTCAAGATGCTCGGAAGAGCCATGGTTGCCGCTCCACGTTACTCACTGCTTATGCAGTAATAAGCCATGAAGTCCCCTATGCATCCCCAAAATCTCCTCTGAAGGGGAGGGATGTCATAGAGTCCACCCAAAATAAGATGCCGATCTTTGACGCCAGCATCTAATGGAGGATGAAATGGTCTGAAATGAAAAATTTTGCTCAAGACCTATTTTAGGCGTAACAGAATGCTTCGCCACATGCTCATGCTCATGTCACCAAGATAACCGAACTTGTCCAGAGGGACAAAAGTTTATCTTCTTCGCTTGAGCATGTTACAAAAGAAGAAAGGGTAGATGACCGATGTGCCCACATCCTTGTCAACATCAATTCATGGACAAGGTAAGGCCATTCGTGTCTACTCAAGACAGATTTAAATTTAAAAACCCCGTCCGATAACAATATTTGTGTAATAGATAGTCTTTTTTCGCTTATGAACGATGTAATAGAATACAAAGTGTTGCAAAAAGAAAAAGAAAGATATTTGTACTTTTGTTCGCTAAAGAGATTCTAGTTCAAAGCCTATTTGAGGTCGCACCTAAGCCGGACGACCAACAAAGACGAAACGAGCCTGTGTCTATGTTCACCGACGAAACAATTCAGATTCGATTCCCCGCAGAAAAAAAAGCGAAGTAATGGGTACGCCAAGTATGATAAGCCGACTAGTACTTACAGATACCAGAAAGACGAAATGGTGACGAAATACGGGTCGCAGCTTAAATAAGACGGCCCGAGTACGGGCGTGATCGCACCTAAATAAGACGATCGCAAGACCAAGAAAGGGGGGTTCATAAAGTAACCCATCTGGTCGCACCTAAATAAGACGATCAACCGATTGCAACGCCAATAAGACAATCAAAACCGAAAGAAGTCGTGAGCGGCATAGGCAAACCTAATGTTCAATTCATTCGTAAGAAAAGAGGCAAAAACTGAAAAAACAATAAATTTTAACGCTAAGCAACTATCGTGGCAACACAAGTATCAACATTCATCCTCAACAAACAAAGTTAGAGGAAACAATTCAATATGAAATTCATCTGCTCAATTGACAAAATATTCGGACAAAAAGAAGAAGTATCAACAAGAAACAAATAAAAGATATATTGTTCAATTAAAAAGTGAAGAAGACAAAATTACACAAGTCTTGTAAAGAAAAAAAAAAAGACATCAAGGCATAAAATCAAAACTAGGGGTAGATGGAAGAGAAATGTCGAACACATTATGTTCGGTCCCTCAACAGATTCAGGATGTCCGCATCGATGCTCTCATTTGGGAGGTGCATTTTGCTCGGTTACACGGAGGTTCTTGCTAGCTCGATCGGATTGATCCCGATCCAAGATGAAGATTTTGATCGGCAACCTCAAGAGTAATAATGTCCGAAGTTCTCCTCTTCATCGAAATTGATCGTCAATTTTGATCCCTTCGGAAGAACGGAAAAAAGTCACACGCACCATTCAAATCGACATTGGGAGGTTGCGATCCGGAGGGTTATCAACCGTCTCTTCTTTGAAAGTCGGATATGAGGGGGCAATTTGCTCATTTGTTGAGTGTGTGCGAAACGGATCGAACAACATCGGCAAAAAAGCGCAAATATATCTGAGAAGTTAGACATGGAGTCAATGTGTTCGCTAAATCATGCAACTTAGAGTTTTCAAGGCCTAAACGAGTGTTAGTCTCTTCAAAGAACGGAGTCAAGTGGCCAAGCTCGTTCCTCTCACTTTCCATTTTTTCAACATCGGCCAAGTTTTCTGGCTCGGCATTCATTTCTTCTTGAGCTCTTCAGATATTGATCACCTCCTCCCGAGACCCGATTCAATTACCTCTTTTCGTGTGAAGCATCCTCTTGAGCTAAGGCGAGCATTCTCTCAAATTGGCGGGCATCCTCCCGGCTTATTGGCCAAACTTGTCATGCCGAAACAATTTGCTCTGAGCCAATTTCAATTCATCCCGGACCTCTACTCGATCACTTTGTTTGAAGTTCTAATCAAAGCCAAATAATTGGCTTGGATGTTAGCGACCGGCATAAGCTTTCAAGAGAGCGACCAAGGATCGACCTCAAGCACCAAAGCCCCAAACGCATGTTTTCTAAGGGGTGGACCCGTCATAGACTCCTCCAGATCGAGTCCACGCCGAATGTGAGTCCGCAAGCTTTTTGAACATGCTCCGCAAGACGCTGAACTCTGCGAACACTCGTGACGAAAAATAATTCTTTAGGTCGGGCATTAAGGGCGACAACCCCGCTCAACCTACAAAGGTATATATGTTGACTAAGTGAGTACAGAAATATCGACCAAAAAACCAAAGCGACTCAGAGCGAGCAAAAAACGTACTGCCCACGAGCCGGATCCCATCCCAGAATGACTTATCTTCGGAGATCGTGGCTCGAGTCGATTGAGTCCAAGATCGAGGTCCAAATTGGAGGAGGAGAAGATGTGCAAACTTCCATTTCGACAATCTGCGAAATGGGACCAACAAGCGGCCGCTCGATCGCCTCGGCGGTGGGTCCGAAAATCCCCTACTTGACATCGGTCTTGTTTGAGTTTGCTCGGTTGGCCCCTTTCGATCGACCCTTGTTCGCTCGGGCCCCAGTAAACTGGCCCCTGTTCGTGGCGATCTCCACCCTTTGGTCTTTTTCGGTGGTGGAGTTTGTTCGCCAACCCATGCTCGGCCGAGCAGGAGCCCCTCGTGCTCGACTTGATTCTCCAGGGGCTGGATGAGGGTCGTTTGGCCTCGCTTTGCCTCCCCTCTACCTTTCATTGAGCTTCTCGCGAACGAATCTGAAACAAGTTCACATGGCCTTTTCTCCGAGCCATCTCGGTGTGTTAGGGCGTACTCACAACATGGTCACGGTGGAAAAAAATATAAATAAAGCGAAATCGAGAATCAACAGTAATAACCGAACAAAAAAGACACAAGACTAGTACAAAAACAAAAGATTATCCTTCCGGAAGGGTCAACAAAGAACAAGATGGTGAGGAGGCACGAACAAAACCACCTTTCTTTCTCTGTTCGGCAAAGATTCAAGGTAATCACGGATCTTCCGAGCGAGATTCTAGATCGATCCGCCAAACGCCATCAAATAGCCGCCGTTTGTCTCCTTATCCGTCATGCTTGAATCCACGAAATAAAAAGTGAGTTAAAATCGGTTCAAATTGAGGAATGAAAGTTACAAAATCACTTACTTGGTACACTCCGAAGTCGGTGATGTCCAAACGAGCATTTGCTCGCTTCCCGAGGCAGGGCTTTTCCAATCGCCCCCTACGAACCGAAATTTCTCTTTCCAAATCCATCGATTTTGTTCGTTAAGACATCCTCGATAATTTTGCACTTGGAGTTAGCTTGCATAAACAACCACCCATGCTCGCCCGCTCGGACGAAAGTAAAGTGCACTAACCGAGCAAGTTCAAATTTGCCAAGGATAATACCTTGGTTTCATTTTTGCGAACAACGCCAAAAAACTCATGACCATATGCCATCCATTCGGTTTGAGTTGTGTAATGGAAATATTCCATTCCACGAGCAAACGGGTAATTGCTTGGATGGAGAGGAAATCAAGACCAGCCTCCATAGTATCCAAATTCACGGCAACACAACCCTCGGGGGGTTGGTCGGCTGCTTCATCGTGACCGGGTGCCCGTAAAAAAGACATCTTTAGGGGTTTCATAAATTTTATGCAATTTGAGCGAGCATATCTACATCAATTATGCTTCGCCATTTTGCTCATTGGTACTCGCTTCTCTACACTAATCCTATGAGGTTGTTCCAAGCAAGCCAAAATTATAACGAGCATTATACTCGCTATATGTTGGATCGTGAGGAACACCAACAGTATACCAATTTCGGAGTTTTGCCCACCATCTACACCTATGTTCGATTCGACTAAATTTGCAGTTAAAATTTCCCCCCTTACAGCAGTATTATTTCTATCTACATCAATATTGTCCGTAACCCTAGACCTAATTTGAATATGGGGCGAAGAGTTATAATCAGAATCGTCCCATTTAATCATTCTCGACAAACCCTATCCGACTCGCTTTGGGCTCTATCGAGTCAAGAAAGAACGGTAAAAGGTTGTCGAAATTGCCAACTTAATCCTCGAATTCGAGGCATTTGCCTCCGATGTATTTACATTATTACGATTCTACTAATGGGGGAAGACGAAGGGGAACTATAATGGCCGGATTGAATGGGGAATTCGAACAGGAAGCCATGATTATAAAGTAGAAGAAGAATGCGGCAGTTACCTGAATGAATTTCTTCGCCGGAACAATGAATCCTTCGCCGGAAACTTTCGAATGAGGAAGACGATAAGAGAGTAGAGGAGAAAGGAAAAATTTTTAAAGTGGAGAAATAAGATTTAAATAGACACCGGGTACTAATTCGAAGTTCCAAATGAATTCAAGTTTACGCCAAACATGGCCCAATCAGATTTTAACAAAGACCCAATGTAGAATACAAAAGCGACCCTTACTGGGGGTATTGTTGTGTTCGATATAATAAATCAGGATTAATCGAACATCAAAGAGCGACACGTGTAATGTTTGAATATAATAATCATGCCCGGTGGGCGAGTTACTTTTTGTTCGCCAACCGATCAGAGTTGCTCGGCCAGCCTACCGAACAAACGAAACCAGTCAAGATGTTCAACTTAAATCTCTCGAAAAGCCGACATCTTAAAAGGCGATTTAACGTAAAGTCCAACCTAATGTAAGATTAATTTCGACGATTAAAGAGAGCGTCCTATGCATTTACGGTTATAAAAAGATCAATCTAGAAGATGAAGTCAGAAACGTGGCAACACCACCGGAGTTCTTGCATGGTCCAAAGAATCCAGCACATGCTTTACCAATCCAGCTCATGCTTGACAAAGTATGATAAATGGAAGTAAAAAGAGGGAAAAAAGGGTTGGTTGAAAAAAGAAAAGGAATCCCAGAGAAATAGCCTACAAGAAAATTGCCTGAGAGGTGAGGAATAGAAAAATTAGAGTGTTCATCCACATATATGAAAAACCCTGGAACTCATTCGACAACCTGCATCGATTCATCTTCATAAGATGTATCAAGAACTGTACGTGTAAGGCTCTCAGTACTACATCCTGGCTTGGTATGCCCCCAGAGTAGTCTTTTATTGACGAACTGGGTCAACAAATCCATCTTATTTACTGTTTATTTTACACGTATATGTTTTGTTTGTGAGTTGTTACCAAATTAGCCACATAATACTCTCGATAAAAAACGACTCGCAACAGCAAGGACCCCTCAACAAAATGGTGTTCTTTGAAAAGAAGGATCGGACTCTCGAAAGAAAAGTTCCAAGGACAATGATAAATTGTTGATATTCCTAAAAGATTTTGGGTTTGGCTATCAACACTGCATGTTATTCACAGAACAGATCCATGCTGACCAAGAGTCAAGGCAAAACACCCTATGAGCTTTGGAATGAAAGGAAGCCTCTTGTTTCTTTCTTTCGTGTGTTTGGTTGCAAGTGTTTCATACACAATAATGGTAAAGATCAGTTGAAAACATTTGATAGTAAAGTCGATGAAGGAATATTCTTAGGATATTCTCGAAGTCAAGAAAAAAGCTTTCGAGTTTACAACCCAGAGGACTCTTATTGTGGAGGAAACACCTCATGTTGTTTTTGATGAATCTACTTGTGTTCGGAAGAAACAGAACATGATGCGTAAGAACCCACCAAGAGGATCACCAGATTAAGCCCGAAAAAGAATGACAAAACATCCAATTTGAACTCGAAGAAGAAGTAGGTCACCATCTATGATTGGAGTGACTTCGGACTCGAGATAAAGAAGTTCGTGATGGAACTCGGATGATGAGACTCGGGATGGAAAGTCTTCACCAAGGAAAACCAACACACTTTGAAGTCGACCAATCTGAATCGACACCGCCTCGCACTCGTATGTGATGCCAATGAAGATGTGGTCACAACTGAGGCAAATTCTGAATCTATCAACCAAAGGGGAACAAATGTCTCTAACAATGTTCTGAATAGAATTTTCCCTGAGGAAGATGATTCCCTTTCTCCTTTTCTGTTGTTCCCTGAGTTTATTGAATTAACTGAACCTAACATTTCAAATTTTGAGGATACTATTGAAGGGGGAACATCTAGAAGAAGATGGTTAGATAGTCATCCTACAAGTCAGATTGTGGGTGATCTAACTGAAGGTGTCAAAACAAGAAGGTTCCATGGTGAAAGTGCACTATTCTGCTGCTTCCTATCAGAGAAAGAGCCCACTGAGATTGGTGAAGCTCTACAAGATTCTCATTGGATTAATGCTATGCAAGATGAGCTGAATCAATTCTCAAGGAATGAAGCATGGGAGCTAGTGGATAGACCTGAAAGGCACAATGTTATTGGAACCATGTGGGTATTTAAGAATAAAAGAGATGAGAACAACAATATTGTAAGAAACAAGGCAAGGCTAGTTGCACAAGGTTATTCCCAAGAAGAAGGCTTGGATTATGATGAAACCTTTGCACCTGTTGCAAGACTAAAGCCATCAGATTGTTTCTTGCATATGCTGCCCACATGAAGTTCACATCTATCAAATGGATGTGAAAAGTGCATTTCGAATCGGTGTGCTTAAAGAAGAGGTTTATGTAGAACAACCTCCGGTTTCGTATAGAATGACCAAGTTTACTGTGCTCGTAAAAGGTTTGTATGGTCTTAAGCAAGCACCCGAGCATGGTATGATACTCTTTTCTCGGTTCTTCTCGACCATGGTTTTGTCAAAGGAACTGCTGATAGAACTCGCTCGTGATAGAAGATGGGGAAGATATCTTATTTGGTTTAGATATATGTTGATGACATCATTTTTGGATCTCCAAACCATCAGCTGTGTGAAAAGTTTTCAACACTGATGAAAGGCAAATTTGAGATGTCAATGATGGGAGAGATGAATTTCTTTCTAGGTCTTCAAGTGAAACAATCAAAGGAAGGAATATTCATCAACCGTGCAAAAGTACACCGTAGATCCGATTGCAAATATGGTGTATGAGAATTGCAATGCGCTTAGGATTCCCATGAATACTAACTACAAGATGGATCCCGATTACAAGGTAAATCGATAAGTCATACCGATTATAGAGGAATCATTGGATCATTGCTCTATCTCACGTTAAGTAGGCCCCGATATAACATTTGTTGTTGGGATATGTGCAAGATACCAAGCTAATCCTAAGGCTAGTCACATGGAGGCTGCCAAAAAGATACTGAAGTATCTTAAGGGCACAGTGAATAGAGGATTATGGTATCCAGCTGATGATAACCTTGAATTAACCGTTACTCGTGATCTTTGATTATGGAGGTTGCAGACCGACGAAAGTCCACTACAGAAACTTGTCAATTTCTTGGAAGTGGTGATATCTTGGTTTTCAAAGAAATGACCTCGAGTAATCAAGATTATCAAAATTTAATACATGGTCAGCGAGGAAGTCATTAGGTTTCGATTCATTAGCTCGCATAACAATTAAGGGATTATAAAGTCAGAGCCAATTAAGTACCAATATTTTGTGACAATAATAGTGCCATTGCTATTTCACAAAATCCGTATTGCACACCGATGCAAGCATGTGGATATCGACATCACTTCATCGAGATCATGTCGAGAAAAAAAGGACATCGATGGAGAAAATTCATACCGATAAGCAGAGAGCCGATATCTTGACTAAACCTTTGGTCAATCAAGATTTCGTGAACTATCGATTGAATTAGGGATGTTGGATCCAGTGTATAGAGTAAAAATCAAAAAATGAAGGTTTTCGGATGCATGAAGTTTCTCGAAATTCTCTTGAGAAACTCAGATAAAATTGAAATATTGAATCGAAGTCTCAGAAACTCGGAGTTCTTGAAGGATAAGACTTCGGTGTTATATCGGAAGCCATTCAAGACTTCAAAGATTATCATCTTGACATTTTATCAAGGTCAAAACTCAGTAAGACTGATAGAGGGAAATTAGTCTGAAGAAGTAATGACTCATGCGACTCATTTATTGCTTAAGTGAAACTCAGTAATCATTTGCAATAAATACAAAACACCTGAGGAATGTTTTTGGGCGGGATCTTTGTAATTCCAAAGAAAGTCAACAGTCATTAAATGCTCTGTTACATTTAATCACCAATGAGGTTAAAATGGCGGCTTACTTTTTGGAAGATCGACTGTTTGCATACCCGATTAATCGTGGATTAATCTCAACCGTTGTTTTTCACCAAACCCGTATGACTTCCCACGATCTCTCTATATATTCCTTTGAATGCCATTCAAGCCAATTTTATTAAACCATTCGTTCCCAAAAACCTCTGCAAATAAATCCCTTTTACCCAGAAAAGCTTCATCGCTCAAAACCCTAAATCTTCAAATCTCAAAAATGGCTCCTACCATATTCGAAAGATTGGCCGAAACAAATAAGCCATGGTATGAGTACGTGGTTTCTTTGGAGAGTACTTCAAATACCAAGCACGAAGAAGAGGCGCTCCACTTGATTCGATTGGCAAAATTGACGAACCTCATCGCGAACCGACCGGAGGCGGAGTATACTCGCGAGGTAATCGAGTTTGTCGCTAATTTGGAAATAGATGAGGATGATTGTATTGTGTCCAAGATTTATGTTTCGCATCTTGAACAATCAATGAAGTATGTGGATTTTGTTCGAGAGCTTTATATTGTTCCTAAGAATTTAAATGACGTTTTTGAGTTGTGCGATAGGGGAGATGATCCCTCGTTGTATATGTTGGGACGGGAGCAAGAGTATCTTGATGGGATTACTGAGAATCCTGTTAAGTTTGAAGCAACTCTGCATAAGCGGCATCTAAAGCCGAAGTACAAAGTGTTGATGGATATTGTCGAAAAGTGCATCATGAGTCGATCTGGAAGCTTTTAGCAGATCAGCACTCCCAAACTCCGAATGATGGCGGCGATTGAGGACTCACCCACCAAGGATTTTAACTGGTTGAAATATCTGATCAAGGTGGTGAGTGAGCAAGCCAAGGTCATAAAAAGGGAGGATGGGGTAATATCTATTAAAGGCAGGATCCTCCATGCCACCAAAATAACATTTATTTTGGAGATGTGCCGAGAGGAGGAGGATATCTTTTCAAACTCTACTCCATTCCCTAAGTCCAAAGTAATGTTCAAGCCCATTACTTCAAAGAGGACCATCAAAGGGAAGAAAGAGAAGAAAGTGGAATCACCAGTTGCGGCTGTTGCAGAAGAAACCCAACAAACCAGGGGGAAGGTTTTGTTGGAAGCCAAGAAAGAGCAGGGTGATAAATTGAAGAAGCAAAAGACCCTTGCTCCAAAGCGCAAGAGAATGGTGGTTCTCATTGATGATGAGGAAGAGAGTGAGACTGAGGAGATTCAGCCTGAGAGCCAAACTGCTCAGAAATCGCCTTTACTTGTATTGGCTCAGGCTATCTCAAAGGCATTGATCAAACCGAGGAGCAAGTCTTCTCTGAGGTTCTTGAGGCGTCGCTTAGTTACGATAAGTTCTCTCAAGAAATCTTCCAGGACCTCGGACCTCGAGCAAGTCTGATTCTGGCGAGGAAGCACACTTTCGGGACCTCGGAGAATGTTGATTCCTCCGAGGAAGTGCCGCTCGATTCTCGAGAAAGCAAATGAAATTCCCATTTTGAGGAGGTGCCCGGCTCGGACCTTAGAACCAAGTCGATTCAGATCGAGGAGTACTGCCAAAACCTCGAGTTCTTTGAGCCGAGCCGATGAATTTTGATGAGCTCCCCCGAATGAGTTTGTTAGTCGATCCTTCAAAGGACTTTCCAACTGAACCTAAGAGCTGTGATGCTCAAGAAAGGTGAAGTTTGAGACCCCGAATGGTGAAGCAAGGGGAATCGGTTCATTCTTGACCGCTACCCCGAAGCTTAGCTCATTCCCCGACCTCCAAGACATCTTCTTGATTCAGTCAACGGTCTACATCCTCAACCGGACTCTTCCGGAGATGCTCAACATTGCTTCATTCAGAGGGGAAGACTGGTGGAACGAGGAGACAACTTTTCTCACCAATTTTCGGGGGTTCGTGAAAACCAAGCTCGGGATGAAAATCTCGACTTTGATGAGCTTGTGAAGAGGAAGGTTCTTTCGTTGGTGCCCCGAGCCCTTTGACAAATCTCGTGATGGGGACCAACAAGGGGATGATGAGAGTCAATCTCGGATGAGAAAGACTAATCGATCTTGATCGATCAGTCCGTCAACATCCTCGATCAAGTTAGCCTTCGTGTAACTTTTGCACTATTAATAATTATGCCAGATTACCAAGTTCCTACCTTTAAATCAGAATGTCCGATATGCGATCGAGGCTCGTGGACACCCAAGCTCAGGGGAAGCCCCGCAAAAACTGGCTCGTGTTCGACCGAGACTCAGATGAACAAATTAACCTCGGGAGAGGCACAAAGAGATCGATATGCTCCTGAGATTGATCTCACCCCTGTGATGGAAAAGCTAGAGAAGGTTGAGCCTATCCTGACCAAAGTTGCTCAGATCGAGGAGGCATTGGCCAACCAAGCTCAGAAGATTGAAAGCTTGAGTCCTTCTTTAGAACCGGTGCTACTTCAGATACTCGATGCATGTCGACCTCCATGGAAGGAAAGTTAGAAGAGAAGATGGAGGGGTTTAGCCGAAGCTTAATACTGAGTCAAGCAAAAAGCATCGGAGCGCACTCGGATTCTAGAAGCAAAGTTGGTAGAGAAGAATGAGATGCTGGTGAAGAACGCTGTTGAGGAAATGAGCTCAATACTCATGGCCAAGATGACAGACATGTTCAAAGAAGCTCTCTCAAGCCAATTTGCTCATCTGTCTGAAGAATTCTCTGTGGCGAAGAACCACCTCAGAAGGCTCGAGGAGGAGCAAGATCAGATGGCAGGGGAGGTGCGGAGTGTCAGTAAAGAACAATACCATATGGACACAACACTCTCCAGGCTTCTGCCAGAGTATGGTTCCAAGAAGGGGGAAAGACCTGGAGCTGATCTCAGGAATTTATTGGAACATACTCTGAAGGGCAAAGTTGTCAAGGATGCTGAAAAGAAGATCATTGCCGAAGCCATGAAGGAGATAGAAGCCACTGAGAAGATTAAGTTCAAGAAGGTGGAGAAGCCAATCTACACTCAGGTTTCAGAGGAAACAATGCAAGAAGTTGCTATAGAGAAACTGAGTGGTGGAGGAAGGATTGGTACAAGCCTAGCTGGTGCTGAAATGCCCATCAAGAGAAAGGCTATGGCGATGGAAGAGCCTGAGGGCAAAAGAGCAAAGACTTCTAAGCCAATTCAGAGAAAATTGATGCTGGATATTGAAGAATCTGAGGTTGAGCCAAAGAAGAAGGTCTTCAATAACAGAAGCGCTCTGAAAACACTCCAGATTGAACAAGCAAAGAAAACTGCTACTTCTGTTTCTGGTGTACCAGTGATCAGAAAGAAGGTAGAAGAAGAGCAGAAAAGAAGGAGTGGGTTCAAAAAGTTCGCAAGCAAGAGGAGAGGGAACACAAAAGCACAGAAATGGCCGCATGTTGACAAATGGATGCCAGTCCAGCTCAACGATGCATGGGAAGAAATTAAGAGAACTTTCTGGTTCTATTATGATGTGCTCAGAGAATGGAGAGGGGAGAGCTCAGATCCAAATGAGGCTTTCATCGACTATCTCCTGACCTTCTATCCGAAATATTTTCAAGGCTGGATAAATCTTGCGGATGAAGGAAAGGTGCAGATAACCGCCCCTGGTCCATACGTGTACCCTCCTCCCAGGCTGGAGAATGGCTGTGTGAATGAGAAAGCCATTGCTCAAGAAATATCTCAGTACGCCACTCAGTTAGGTCTGACAGGGAACAATCCTGATATCATCAAAGAGAGAGATGCGCTGAAAAGAAGATATTACGGAATGCTCAACCTTGAAGTCCCTGCTGATGAGGTGGAAGATCAGAACTGAAGAGCCAAACTGAAGAGCTGAACTGAAGAGCAAATGAAGACTCAGAAGATGAAGACTCAAAAGATTCATGTAATTTTTTTTTGTCTTTTTGATTTTGTTCAGATAAGATTTATTGTAACTTGTAACAGTCTACCTATCATCAATGAAAAATTATCATTTATGCTCAAAAGATAATATCTCATTATCTTATTTACATGTCTTTTACTTTTGATATGCCTGAATGATTGTCTCTGAGATTAATTGTTGAGAAAATAAGTATTTGGTAATGAATCATTTGAGAGATTCATTACTGAAGAAATTGTTGGGAGATTCTCTGTTTAGAAAATTGTTGGGAGATAAAACCAATCTTGTAATAGGATAAACTGAAACCTGAGTATAGGTTAAGTATTTGTTTTGTAACAAGATAGGTTTTGGCATCATCAAAAAGGGGGAAATTGTTGGGAGATGAATTTAATAAAGATATGATTTTGATTAGATCCCAAAACCCCTGAGTATGATATGTTCAGGATAATCTTGATAGTTGAGTCAAGATTCAGTTTTAGAGTATTCAGGATGTTATCTGCAAAATGTATAGTCAGCAGATATAGACTGTGTTAGAACTCAAGACTCAAGATGTTTCTTTCAAGAAACCGTTTCAAGATGAAATCGAAGTTTCAAGTTTCAAAGAAGAAACTGAGAAACTTAAGACTTAGTGAGAAATCGAGATATCAAGACCCAAAGATGAAATCGAGGAATCAAGACTCAAAGATGAAGACTCAAGATATCACCAAGATATCCGTGAAGACTCGAAGACGCCAAGTCTCGAAGACCTCAAGACTCGTAGACTCAAGACTCGAAGACCCTCAAGACTCGTAAGACTCAAGACACAAGATCAAGATCAAGAATACTTTAAGGCACGCAATTAATCAAGACTCAAGAATGTATCAATGCTCAAGATAAACCCGAAAAGTTCCGAGGCAATCGAAAATATCTATCCAAGGATGCACATCGAGAAGATCGCGATTCCTTAGAAAATTAGATATTGCCCAAGACATTCAAATGCAGACAAAAGGAACTAAGACAAAGTGCTGTTAAGGTTATATCAACTCAGAGATTGTAACCAAAAAGAGCCGTTGAGTTGTCTACCTTTAAATGGAGATAAAAGTAAAAAAGAAGAAGACAACAATGTACATTACTGACATTGACAGTGACAGGTCACTGAAAAAGATGTCAGAAGTACTAAGTTCCAGACTGCAAAAAGGTGAAGACCGGCTACATAAAAGGCTATTGCCTAAAACGTGTTAGGGAGTGTCAAACCCTAAATATAGCCGTTCCTCACACACCATAAGAGGAAACTCATGAAGCTATCTCTCCAACGGATAGTTTTTCAAGAGTAACCTTAGTGTATGCCTATAAATACTTGTGACCCTCTACATTGTAAGGTTACGGGAAATTTGTAAGCAACTCAAGAGCTCAAACTTATTACTGCAAGTTGAAGCACTCGAAAAACCAAGAATTTCCCAAGTGCTTTAAATCGAATAGAGCTCATTCCACTAAGCCTAGCTTGATAAGATATATCCATAGCTTAGTCGAGATATCCTAGCCTTTGCATTGTTCTTTATTGTAAAGGATATCTCATCCTAGTTGGAAATCAACCAAGAAACCCCAAACCCTTTGTAAGGTAGTTTGAGTGATTGTTGGTGAGATTGGAGTTGTAAAGAGTGAGTAAACTACATTGAGGTAGTCAGAAAGCTCTAGAGAAGAAGTGAGTAATCTATCTCGGATAGACAAAAAGCTTGTGTGAGTTTTGAGTTAGTAAACTACAGAGGTAGTCAGAAAGCTCAAAATTAGAAAGGTTAGTAAACTACAGAGGTAGTCAGAAAGCCTTAGGAAGTAATTAGTGAATTTCTCTGAAGAGATCAGGGAGAGTGGACGTAGGAGCTTGAGTCTCTGAACCACTATAACTTGCTGTGTTCTTTGCTTTCTGTTTTGCTTGACTTATCTGTTGCATTACTGTGTTTTGAAAGCATATTTTCACTGATATTTCAGTTGGAATCAATCCACTGAAAGTTGCATATAATTGAATCACAGCCTAATCACTATTCCATTAAAGGAAGATTTTCAGCAAAAGCTTAAAACGAGTATAAACTAAAGGGCCAACCATTCCGCACATCTGATTAGCTAGAACAGATAGTTCCCAAACAAAACCTTAACAACACTTCTGACTTAGTTCATTTTGTCTTCATTTGAATGTCTTGGCAAATATCTATTTTCAAAGGAATCACGATCTTCTCAGTATTGCATCCTTCAGATAGATATATTCAAGACTTAACATTCGTGTTCATATCGAGCATTCAAGACCTTCTTTGAGTCTTCAATAATTACTCGTGGCCTTCAAAGATTCTTGATCTTCAATCTTCAGTCTTCAGTCTTGCGTCTTCAGAGTCTTCTAAGTCTTCAAGGTCTTCTGAGTCTTCAGAGTCTTCGAGTCTCATGGACCGATACACCAATCTTCTTGTTTGAAGTCTTCGCCTCAAGATCCCATCGAAGTCTTCAAGATCTCGGTTTCTAATCGAGTCTTGAACCTTAAGTTTCATACTGAAACTTCAGTTTCCTCAGAAACATACTGAGTTCTTCAGAGTCCTCAGAACCTATCCGGAACTATATCTGCTGACTATACATTTTGCAGATAACATCCTGAATACTCTAAAACTGAATCCTGACTCAACTATCAAGATCATTTTGAACATGTCATATTCAGGGGTTTTGGGATCTAATCAAAATCATATATCTTTTATTAAATTCATCTCCCAACAATTTCCCCCTTTTTGATGATGCCAAAACCTATCTTGTTACAAAACATATAACCTATACTCAGGTTTCAGTTTATCCTATTACAAGATTGGTTGTCTCCCAACAATTTCTTAAATCAGAGAAACTCTCAACAATTTAAATCATTCAGTAATTTCTTCAGTAATGAATCTATTTAAGTAGTTCATTACGAAATACTTAAACAATTTCCCCCATATTCAGACAATTTATCCCTTATCAACATACAATCAGTTTAGAGACATTCATTCAGCATATCAAAATAAAAGACATGTAAATAAGATAATGAGATATTATCTTTTGAGCATAATGTTAAATCTTCACTGATGATTGGTATCCCATTACAGATTACAATGAGTTTATAAAAAAAATCAAAAAGACAAAAATTTAAAGATTACGAATCTTCTCGAGTCTTCGCCTTGATCTTGATTTGGCTCTTGATCTTCTCGCTCTTCGCTTTGTTTCATTCTCAACTTCATCAACAAGGCACCTCCAGTCGAACATTCTCAAAAAATCTCTTCTTCAAATTTCATTTCTCTCCTTAATGATATCCGACTGTTTCTGTTAAACCCAATCGACCAAAGATATCGAAAGCAATTTCTTGAGTAATGGCCTTCTCATTCACCAAGCCATTACCAAGTCTTGGAGGAGGATAGGAATATGGACCGTGGCTACTATCTCGTACCTCTCCTTCATCCGCAAGGTTAATCCACTCTGAGATACTTTGGATAGAAGGTTAGGAGATATTCAATGAATGCTTCATTCTGATATGAGCTTTCCCCTCTCCATTCCCTGAGAACATCATAATTGAACCAGAAGGTTCTCTTGACCTCTTCCCACATATCGTTGAGTTTGATAGGCATCCATTTATCAACGTGGGGCCACTTTAGTGCTTTTGATGTCCCTTTCCTCTTGCTCGCAAACTTCCTGAATTCACTCCTTCACTTCTGCTCTTCGTCTATCTTCTTTCTGATCACAGATGCTCCTGAGACCGAAGCAGCAGCTTTCTTAGCTTGTTCTATTTGGAGTGTCTTCAGAGCATCTCTCGTGTTGAAGAATTTCTTCTGAGGTTGAGACTCAGATTCTTCCGTTTCTTCATCATCCAGAATCAGCTTTCTCTGGATTGGCTTAGAAGCCTTCGCACACTTGCTTACAGGTTGAACAACGCCCAAGGCTTTCCTCTTTATAGGCAAATCAGCAGCAGCTTAGCTTGTTCCAACCTTTGCTCTAGCACTCAGTTTCTCTCTTGCAACATCAAGCATAGTTTGCTCAGAAACTCGAGTGTAGATAGGCTTCTCTACCTGTGCGAACTTCAACTTCTCAGTAGCTTCGACTTCTCTTAAGGCTTTGGCTAGATTGTACATTTCAGCATCTTTCTGAGCCTTCTTCTACAAAGTACGTGCCATGAACTTCCTGAGGTCTTGTAGATAGGCTTCTCTACCTGAGCGAACTTCAACTTCTCAGTAGCTTCGACTTCTCTTAAGGCTTTGGCTAGATTATACATTTCAGCATCTTTCTGAGCCTTCTTCTCCAAAGTACGTGCCATGAACTTCCTGAGGTCTTCACCTTCCTTTTCCCCCTTCTTGGCACCATAATTTGGAAGAAGTCTGGAGAGTGCTGTGTCCATGTGATATTGTTCTTTGCTCACACAAATGAACTTCTCCTCGCTATCTCGATCTTGTTCGTCTTCCAAATCCTTAGATGGTTCTTGGCCACGTAAAATTCTTCGATAAATGGGCAAACCGCCGCAGAGTGCTTCTTTGAACATCTCTGTCATCTTGGTCATGAGCATTGAGCTCATTTACTCAACAATAGATTTTATCATTACTTCATTCCTCTCTGCCAATTTCACCTCTAGAAATGCAATTGATTCCTCAATGCTTCGTTTCATTTCAAAGATCGAGCTCATCCTTGACTCCCTCCAAATTTTCATTCAAATATCTTCCATGGAGGTCATCCGTGAGGTCGAGTGTTTTGATTAGCACCAGCTTTTCAAGAGTGACTAAGACCTTCCATCTTCGAGCTTGATTGGCCAATGTTTCTTCCATCCGAGCAATCTTGATCATCATTGGCTCAACCTTCTCAAGTTTCTCCATCAAGGAGTGAGATCAATCTCAGAACCTTCGCACCTTCCGGCCGCTTTGATCATCCTGAAGCTTGACTTTCATCCCGAGCTCCAGTCTCCAACTGAGCCTCAGTCTGTTTATCAGACAATTCAGAATTAAAGATAGAACTTTCAAGAACCTTGGCATAATTGTTAATAGTGCCAAAAGGTACCAAGAGTGCTAGCTTTACCGAGGTTGACCAATTCGTGTTGATCATCAACGAAGTCTCCTTTTTCCATCTCGAGATCGATCCTCAACATCTCCCTTGCTGGTCCCCATCTCCATCTTGAGATTTGTCTCCTCTCCGCTTGGGGCACCAACTTGATAAGCTTTTCTCTCAGCTAACTTTCTCTCGAACCACTCATCAAAATCGAGTTTTTCATCCTCGAGCTTTGTCCTTCAACCCCGAGAAGTCGGTCGCCAAAAAGTCAGTCTCCTCATTCCACCATCTTCCCTCTCGAAGTAGCAATATCAAAGCATCTCGGGGAAGAGTCCGATTGAGGATGAACACAGTTGTCCTTAATCCTAAAGAAGACATCTTGCAGATCGGGTATGAGGCCGAGCTCGGTGGCGGTCAAGAATGAACCGTTCCCCTTACTCCTCCACTCGCCTTCTTGGCCTCGCCGCCTTCCATCTCGGGCTCTGTTCAGTTTGAAGCTTGGCGAGGATCAAGAAGTAGATCACCGGGAGCTCATCAAGAATATTCTCGCTCCCGGTCTCAAAGACTCTCCTGGTTGTGCGGTCAGTCCTCGGTTTGCATCCGAGTGGGGTTCTGAGGCCTGAAATGTCATATCTCAGATTGACTCGAGTTAGCTCTTCCTACCTGCGGCCGACACTTTTTCAAGAGGGAATCTTCGAGGCTTGAGTTCCTTTGAAAATTTCACGAGAAATTTTGTTGCGAACTTAGAGATGTCTCAAGCACCTCGGAGAAGACCTGCTCCTCACCATTCTTGTGCCTTTGAGATAACTTTGAGCCAAAACTTGCAATGGCGAACTCGAGCGGTTTGGCCTCGGTTGAATCTCCTCGTAATCATCGCCATCGTCATCGATTGAGAACCACCAATCTTCTGCGCTTTGGGGCAAGGTTCTTCTGCTTCATTATTTTTGCACCCTGCTCCATCTTTGCCTCCAACAAAACCTTCCCCCTGGTTTGTTGAGTCTTTTTTTCAGCCGCAACTTGTGATTTTACCTTCTTTTCTCTCTTCCCCCTAATGGCCTGCTTCTTTGCAGCAATGGGCTTAAAGAGAATTTTGGACTTAGGGAATGAGGTCGAATTGGCGAAGATATCCTCCTCCTCTCTGCACATCTCCAAAATATAAGCAATTTTGGTGGCATGGTGGATCTTGCCTTTTATTGAGATCGCCCCATCAACCTTCTTCAAAACTTTGGTCTGCTCACTCACCTTCTGAATCAAAATTTCAGCCAGTTGAAGTCAGTGGTGGGTGAGGCCTCTATTGCCGCCATCAATCTGAGCTTCGGGGTACTGATCTGCTCAAAACTCCCCGCAACACTCATGATGCATTTGCTCACAATATCCATCAAAACACGATATTGTGGCTTCAAGTGCCTTTTATGCAATGTCGCCTCAAATTTAACAGGATTCTCAGCAATCCTATCTAAGTACTCCTGCTCTCTTCCCGACATATACATCGCAGGATCCTCTCCTCTATCACAGAGCTCAAAAACATCATTCAGATTTTTCGGAACTATATACAGATCCCTCTCAAAATCGATGTATTTGGATGACTGCTCTAAATGTGATACAGTTATCTTAGAATGCATACAGTCCTCTTCATCTATCTTCAAGTTATAGATGAATTCAATTACCTCTTTTTCAAACTCCTGGTCTGGTCGGCTTGCGACTAGATGGGTGAGTTTAGCCAGTCGAATCATATGCAGAGCCTCCTCTTCTGGCTTTGAGTTGGTTGTGCTTTCGAGTGAGACAACGAACTCGTACCAAGGCTTGTTGGTTTCTGCTAATCTCTCGAACAAGGTTGGGGCCATTTTAGAGATTGATTGGAGAAATGAAGATTTAGGGTTTGGAGATTTCTGGGCAAAGGGAATTTTTAATTGCAGAGGATTTGGGAACGAAGGGTTTGATAAAATTTTGGCTTGAATGGCTTATTGGGGTATAAATAGCTTCGAGATCGTGGGGAATTGCATTGGTTAGGTGAAAAACAACGGTTGAGATTAATCTCCGATTAATCGGGTATACGAACCGACGATCTCCGAAAAATAAGCCGCCAAAATATCCTCATTGGTCATTAATGTAGCAGAGCATTAAATGACTGTTGACTTTCTTCGGAATTTAAAACAATCCCGCCCAAAAACATTCCTTAGGTGTTTTGTATTTATTGCGAATGATTACTGAGTTTCACTTAAGCAATAAATGAATCGCATGAGTCATTACTTCTTCAGACTAATTTTCCTCTATCGGTCTTTTACTTGTAATCGACCTTGATAAAATGTCAAGATAATATCGAGTACTAAATAGGTTCAAGAAGCTATTGAAAGTCTTCGACCTTCAAGAACTGAAGTTTTCGAGACTCGATTCAAGATTTCCATTTTATCCTGAGCTTCTCAGTATAATTCTGAGAAAACTTCATGTATTTGAAAATCTTCAATTTTTCAGATTTTACTCTATACACCTGGTTCTAACATCCCTAATTCAACTGAAAGTTCCTGAAATCTTGATTCAGCCAAAGGTTTAGTCAAGATATCAGCTCTTTGCTTATCAGTAGGAATTTTCTCCATCCTTATGTCCTTTTTCTCGACATGATCTCTGATGAAGTTCCTTCTTCAGCTTGATTTCTCTTGAAGTCCATGAAGGAGATTCATCTTCCAACAATGACATCTCAGATCTTCTTTCAACAGGGCTATTGATATATTTATTCATTCGGTTTTTTTTACTTTTTTAAAAAAATGATTAGATCTGTGGTACCCAATTTGTATAGGGTCCTATCTGGTTAGCTATACCTTTAGGAATCCAAATCTGTCTGACAACTCTAATCACTTTAGAGTGACTAATTTGTCTTCCATAACCATCAACATACACATCTACTACTCTGGGTGCCTTAGCAGCTTTTTGTGTATGTGTGCTCGCTTTAGCATGAACATGTGCCTTTGAATTCTTCTTTGGTTCAGCCTTCGTTCGATGATGCTTAGGCTTTTGTGCAAAATGGTCTAAATCTTTGATGACTCGGGTTCGATAACCTTTACCCTTAGGCAAGTGGGGTTCAGTTGTGCATCAGATCAAATTGGGTCTTTCAAAGATAATTGAGGACCTTGTCACTTCGATTGAGAATGTCTCTGTGAGTGTTTCTCATCCGAGGATTCCACGATGGTTCAATGTGGAGCCTTTCAGGTTTGCATTCTTAGCCTGAGGCTTTGAAGTACTTGCCTGAAACTTTCCAACTGACTACTCAGGTTTTCTAGCCTTCACCTGAGGTTTGGGCTTTCTAACCTGATGATTCAGTTTTACTGAGACCATAGGTCATTTTCCCTTGTCTACAACCTTGGGCATTACTTGATTTGAAGTGTAGGTGCCATCGGTTTTACAAAGATTGTCTTCTTTGCTACTTGATGCAAAGATTCGATGACCTTGTGAGGTTCCCCCCCGAATGTATCCCAATCCAGATTTTATAGTCACAGATCTCTGGTAACTCTGAATTTCATCTATTACATTAGATGTTTTATTCAATAGAGTTAACTTCTTCTGTGCACTATCCTCACGGTTCTGTAGAGTTTCATGCTTCTCAGAGAGGTCATTGAACTTAGTTACGATCACCAATCTCTTCGATGGATTTCTCTAGCTTTTCGCTTAGGGTCATTATCAACTTCTCTTTCTTCTCGAGAGTTGTACTTTCGTAACATCCAGTTCATCAAGAGCTCCCATTAATTGAGAAGTGATTTCAATATTGCTAGAGTCTTTCCATTTTAGATTTTCAACTTTCGGTTCCTTATTCTCGCTCTTGAGTTCTATTTAGCGATCCTTGCAAAAAAACAACATAGTCCTTCATCGATTCTCAAAAGAATCCATCAGTCAAAATGATTTGTTTACTTGAACTTGACAACTCTTGTGCTAGTGTAGGAGCAACAACAACGAGATAGAAGAACTTACCTCTCCTACTACCAATGGGACAGATGTCATCTCTCTGCTACTTTCTCGAGCATTTTCTCAGAGGAGCCGGAACTTTCTTCGAGACTCCTTTTCTTCTTGAGCAATCTTAGCAAGTGTATCCCATATTTCCTTTGAATTCTCACAAAGGAGAGATCTTCCTCATAACACCATCATCAATAGTGCTATAGATTGTATCTTTGGCAATATAGTCAAGATTGACTAACTTTCTCCGATCGGAGTAAGTTGATCATCCGACTTTGGCAATTCATTCCCGAATCATTTCTCTCATCTTCGTGACTCGATTCACCACAAGAAATTGGAATGGTCCTTGAGAGACCACTCTCCACATACGCTCATGTTTGGAATCTTGATGAGCCCGCATTCTCGATCTCCATAGATCATAGTTCTCCACCGAGAACATGGGAAGTTTTTAGAAGACATTTTATCGATCTTTTAAAAAGAAAAAATTCAAAGAAATAAGATCGGTTTCGTATAGACCACAAGTATTTTTGAAAATAAAACTTTGGTCAACACAAAGAAGTGGTCAAGTTGAACCACCGCTCGATACCACTTGTTGGTCCCGTGCAAACGAGTCTTACACGTGTATGGGGGGAATACACGTGTTCAAGTTTTTTTTAAAACTTTTCTTACTAAGGTCACTTGGGTCGATAATCCTCAAGATTAGGCTCGAGAAGCCGCAGATCGCTTCTCGAGTCAAAGTCTCATCGAGATGATCCTCGAAATCGCTGATCGATAACTAACTTCATCAATCCTCGTAAGAGAGTTCAGTTTTGGTAACTATCTGTTCTAGCTACTCGATCGTCGTGAAATGGTTGGCCCTTTAGTTTATACTCGTTTTAAGCTTTGCTGATAACCTTCCCTTTATGAATTAGTGATTAGGCTGTGATTCAATTACATGCAACTTCAGTGGATTGATTCCAACTGAATATCAGTGAAAAGTATGCTTTCAAAATCAAGTCAATGATAAGGAAAGCAATAAACAACACAGCAATTATAGTGGTTTAGAGACTCAAGCTCCTACATCCACTCTCTCTGATCCTCAGAGAAATTCACTAATCACTTCTGAGCTTTCTGACTACCTCGCGTAGTTTACTTATTCAACTCGGCCCTGAGTTTTCTGACTACTCCACGTAGTTTACTTACTCAACCCGACCTTGAGCTTTCTGACTACCTCCGTAGTTTACTTACTCAAACACAAACAAGCTTTCAGACTACCCCTGTAGCTTACTAACTTATCCTCTAGAGTTTTCTGACTACTCCGCGTAGTGTACTAACTCTTTACAACTCTTCTCGCCAACAAACACACTCCAACTACCTTCTCAAGGGTTTGGGGTTTCTCGGTTGGTTTCCAACTAGGATGAGATATCCTTTACAATGAAGCACAATGCAAAGGGTTAGGATATCTCGACTAAGCTTTGGATAAATCTTATCAAGCTAGGCTTAGTATAGTGAGCTCTCTTCAATATAGAAGCACTTGGGAAATTCAAGGTTTTTCGAGTGCTTTAACTTTTGCAAGAATAGGTTTGAGCTCTTGAGTTGCGTATAAATTTCCCGTCACCTTACAATGTAGAGGGTCACTAGTATTTATAGGCATACACCAAGGTCACTCTTGAAAACTATCCGTTGGAGAGATAGCTTCGTGAGTTCCCTCTTATGGTGTGTGAGAAACGACTATATTTAGGGTTTGAAACTCCTTAACATGTTTTAGGCAATAGCCTTTCATGTAGCCGGTCTTCACTTTTTGCAGTCTGGAACTTTTGTACATCTGACATCCTTTTCAGTGATCTGTCACTGTCAGTGTCAGTATGGTAAAGTGTCATCTTCCTCTTTTTGACTTTTGTCTCCAGTTAAAGGTAGACACCTTCAACGGCTCTTTTTGGTTACAAACTCTGAGTTTGATATAACCTTAACAACACTTCTGACTTAGTTCATTTTGTCTGCATTTGAATGTCTTGGCAAATATCTATTTTCAAAGGAATCGCGATCTTCTCAGTATTTCATCCTTCAGATAGATATATTCAGTGCCTCGGAACATTCAGGTTCATACTGAGCATTCAGTACCTTACTGAGTCTTCAGTAATTCTTCGTGCCTTCAAGATTCTTGATCTTCAATCTTCGATCTTGATCTTGCGTCTTGAGTCTTCGAGTCTTGAGTCTTCGAGTATTCGAGTCTTCCGTCTCTTGACCGATACAATTTGAATCTTCGTCTTTGAAGTCTTTAGTTCCTCAAGATCTCATCGAGTCTTGATATCTCGGTTTCTGCGAGTCTTGAAACCTTAAGTTTCATAATTTGAAACTTTCGGTTCATAAAACATCTTGAGTTCTTCAGAGTCCTCAGAACCTATCCTGAACTATATCTGCTGACTATACATTTTGCAGATAACATCCTGAATACTCTAAAACTGAATCCTGACTCAACTATCAAGATCATTCTGAACATGTCATACTCAGGGGTTTTGGGATCTAATCAAAATCATATATCTTTTATTAAATTCATCTCCCAACAAGAAATGCGTATCTGATTGACTGATATCGTAATCAGACAATACCACAATAAGTTCTAGCTCATTGCATAGTTCTCTAAATTTGACTTCAGCTAGTGGCTTGGTTAAGATATCAGCTTTCTGCTTATCAGTATGAATCTTTTCCATTCTGATGTTCTTCTTTTCCACATGGTCTCTGATAAAGTGATGTCTGATGTCCACGTGCTTGCTTCTTGTATGTAGAACTGGGTTCTGTGTGATTGCAATTGGACTATTATTGTCACAGAATATAGGCACATCCGTAGCTATAATGTTATAATCCCTCAGCTGCTGACAAAGCCAGAGCAGTTGGGAGCAACAACTTCCTGCGGCCATATATTCTGCTTCAGTAGTAGATGTGGCAATAGATGTCTGTATCTTTGAAAACCAAGAGACCAGTTTATTTCCCAGAAACTGACATGTACCTGAGGTTGACTTTCTGTCTATTCTGCAACCTCCATAATCAGAATTTGAGTATCCACTAAGCTCTAGATTATCATCTGAAGAGTAGTATAACCCAAGGTTAACTGTCCCCTTCAAATACTTAAGAATCCGATTAGCTGCTTCTAGGTGGCTTTGCATTGGATTTGCCTGAAATTTGGCACATACACTTACTGCAAATGTTATATCTGGTCTGCTGGCAGTCAGGTATAACAATGATCCAATGAGAGCCCTATACTCTTTCTGATTAGTTTTCTGACCATTCTCGTCTGGATCCATTCTGAAGGAAGTCGTCATTGGAATTCTGACAGTCTTGCAGTTTTGAACTCCATACTTGGCCAACAGATTTCTTGTATACTTGGCCTGACAGATGAATATTCCTTCAGTACTTTGTCTTATCTGAAGACCTAGAAAAGAGTTCATCTGACCCATCATGGAAATCTCAAATTTCCCTTGCATCAGCTTGCTGAACTTCTCACACAAGTTCTGTTGATCAGTCCCATCTGTTGATCAGTCCCTTAGTGAACCCACTTCTCACTTGGTTGCTCATTTTAAAGCCAGGAGGTTGTTCACCATAAATTTCCCCAGCTAGTACCCCTTTTAAGAATGCACTTTATACATCCATCTAATATACAATAAATCCCCTGTGAGCAGCATAAGCCAGAAACAAGCGAATGGCTTCAAGACGAGCGACTGGTGCAAAGTTTTCATCATAATCACTCCCTTCTGATTGTAAATATCCCTTCACAACAAGTCTTGCCTTATTTTTGGTTATCACATTGTGCTCATCCTTCTTGTTCTTGATGACCCATTTAGTGTCAATCACATCTTGGTGAGTTGGTCTATCTACAAGTTCCCAAACTTGATTTCTTTCAAACTGCTCTAGTTCTTCTTGCATGACCAGAATCCAGCTTCTTCAACTGTGAGGGGGTTCCTTCAAAGACAGATAGCAACAATACATTACATTTTCACCAATCTGATGTCTAGTTTGGACTCTATCAGATGGGTCTCCGATGATCAGGTCAGTTAGATGACTGGTTATCCAGGTCCTTCTTCCCTGATTTACATCAGTTTGGAGATCATCATCCTCTTCTGATATTGAGTCGTCACTAGAGATTGGGAGAGGTACTTCAGTAGGATCCACTTGACAAGGACATATCTCAGCTGATGTTGGACTCATCATATGCTGAAGTCTGTCCACCGGAACAGCAGGTGTTCCCCCTGAATCAAATGGTTCAGTTGTTACTGTCTCAGCTGTACCAGCTTCTTCATTGACAGTTATGCATATCTTAGGGTCTGATTGACCTGGTGAATCATCAAGATCAAAGTTAGGAATATACACAGTTACGTGATCTGATTCCTTTCCTTTGATACTCAACTGATCCATTTTCTGAGCATCAGGTACTGGTTGATCTGGTACGGCTTGTTCTGCGATAGATTTCTCATGTTCAGAAGATGTCTCATCAAAGACCACATGAGGTGTCTCCTCCACAACTAGAGTTCACCTGTTGAACACCCTGAAAGCTTTGCTGGTTGAGGAATATCCTAAGAATATACCCTCATCTGACTTAGCCTCAAAGGTTTTCAACTGACTGTTCCCATTGTTGTGAATAAAACACTTGCACCCAAGAACATGGAAGTAAGAAACACGAGGTTTTATGCCCTTCCTGTTGGGGAATAAGTTGCACGGATCTATTCGGGATGAATATTTAAATACAAATTTAATTCTTATAATTATTACTAGCATGAATTAATCCTATATTAATTCAAATAATAATCCAACAACAAATCATGCATATAATCAATTCACGTAAATCCTACGCATGCGGAAATTCTACGAGTTTACGTGAACATACCTCTTGGGACGATAATGGTCTTGTTGATTAGACACACCAAAAGAACTTCCCAAGTATTCCCTTAATCCTTGCTCGACTGTCCGATGGCAGGATGCTTGCGAACAATTAACAAAAGGAAAATAAACTTTGTTGCACCACTGAGGTCTAATTCTTCCTTGTTCAGTTTTGAAGAATTTGTCCTCCTGTAGGTTCTATTTAGTGCATCAGTCATGCACTAGTGTAATCTCTTGGTCAAGACAAGCCAATCCGAGCCTTACACTTCAACCTTTCACGATGGATTGTTCATTCTCATCTAGGTCGTGAATGGTGTACTTTTAGTTACAAGGGACTGTTAATTTAATCTTCTGTGATCTGGTATCACTAAATTAACTACAATGTAACACGTACTATTTATTGAACAGTTATGCAGTAAATATATGTAACATTCGATGATATTTAAAGCATCAGTGATAAACAATTTATTTCAGTGAATAAGTCCGAAATTTAGTTTTGATTATACAAAGTAAAAGCATACTTTCCAGTATAATCCCAACAATCTCCACTTATACTCAAAGTTTGTTTTTAAGTATACTACAACATGTCTCGTGTAGTTCCTAATACGTGACATCTAATGTCACCTACACGAACCTAATAATTTCTCCCACTTATACTCAAAGCAGATTGGCAACGGTCTTGACACCCATTCCTTCCACATGTCTCTCGAATGTATTCAGAGGCGCACCTTTGTGAATGGATCCGCCAGGTTATCTTCTGACGCTATCTTTGCCACATCTATATCTCCTCTCTTAACGATATCTCGTATAAGATGGTATTTCCTTTCAATGTGTTTGCTGGCTTTGTGGGCTCTTGGTTCCCATGAATTTGCAACTGGCTCGGCATTGTCACAATAAATGATGATTCTTTGGGCAAATTCGAACTACATTCAAGTCCACTAGGAAGTTCTTGAGCCAAACCGCGTCTTTTCGCCGCCTCGCATAAGCAGACTACATATTCGCTTCCATGGTAGAATCATGACGATTTCGCTGACGCTTCTCCATGTCACGGCTTAATCCCCCATGCAAAACACACTAACGGAGGTAGATTTTCCGAGTCTATGTCCGATTGGAAATCCGAGTCCGTGTAGGCGATGGGGATTAGACTATCTGACTAATAAATTAACATTCTATCCCGAGTTCTTTTCGGATACTTGAGAATGTTTTTAATCGCCATTCAATGTTCTTTCCCCGAGTTACTTTGATATCTTGCCACCATGTCAACGGCAGCGGATATCCGGTCTCGTACATAACATTGCATACATAAGGCTTCCGACAAAAAAGCATATGGAATGTCTCTCATGTCATCTATCTCCTTTTGCGTCTTAGGGCACATTTTCTTGGATAGATGGATTCCATGTCTGAAAGGTACGAAGCCTTTCTTGGAATCCTGCATGCTGAATCGTTTCAAGACAGTGTCTATGTATGAAGCTTGCGATAAGCCTATCATCCATTTCTTGCGATCTCGAGTGATCTTGATCCCAAGGATGTGTGCGGCTTCCCCTAAGTCCTTCATATCAAACTATTTTGAAAGCCATGCCCTTACGTCTGATAACACCTTTACATCGTTCCTGATGATCAGAATGTCGTCTATGTATAGTACTAAGAATACCAATGCAGTTCCGACACGCTTTTTGTACACACAACTTTTGAACTTGTTTTGATCAAACCCATAAGACTTTATAACATGATCAAAACATTGGTTCCAAGCTCTAGATGCCTGTTTGAGTCCGTAAATGGACTTCATGAGCTTACAAACTAGGTGTTCTTGGCCTTTTTCAATGAAGCCTTGGGGTTGTTGCATATAGATCTCTTCATCAAGAATTTCGTTAAGGAAAGATGTCTTGGCATCCATTTGCCAGATTTCAAAGTCGAGATGCGCAACAATCGATAAGAGAATTCGGATGGACTTAAGCATGGCTACGGGCGAAAAAGTTTCCTCATAATCGATCCCTTCTTTCTGAGTATAACCTTTCGCCACGAGTCTTGCCTTGAAGGTTTCCACCTTCCCGTCCGGTCCTTTTTTTCTCTTATACACCCACTTGCAACCAACTGGTTTGACCCCATTAAGTGGTTCGACTAGCTCCCACACTCTGTTATGATACATAGAACCCATTTCGGCTTTCATTGCTGTTTGCCAAGAATCTGCATCCTTGTCTTGGATTGCCTCGTCATATGTCCATGGGTCTGATTCGTCTTGTCCGGGAATCAAGTCCGAGGACTCTCCTATTCCCATGAATCTCTCGGGCTGTTTCACAACCCTCCCACTACGACGAGGTTCTGGTTGTGTAAGTTTGTCATTTGGTATGTTATCTTGTATAGTTGGCATTGAGGTTAGCCCCCTTAGCTCATTTAAGGTAATCTCACTTCTGGGTCTTCTTTCGTTCATATAGTCTTCTTTCAAAAATCTAAAGTGGGTGCTTATTACCACCTTTTGATCTTCGGGACCATAGAATATACACCCTTTTGTTCCCTCGGGGTATCCCACAAACAACCTTAATTCTGATCGAGGATCCAATTTACCAGCTTCCTTTTCCAACACGTAGGCCGGACACCCCCAAATCCTCATGTGTCTCAAACTAGGCTTGCGCCCGGTCCAGAATTCTTTGGGAGTTTTGGGAACCGATTTGGATGGCACCAAGTTCAGAATGTAGGCTGTTGTTTCCAAGGCATGACCCCAGAACGACTTAGGAAGATCCGCATAACTCATCATAGATCTAACCATTTCCAAAAGAGTTCTGTTTCTTCGCTCTGTAACCCCGTTTGATGCAATCCCTTCATCAGACAAGTAGTTCAAAAACTCATCGCTGAGGTTTTCGCCTCCACGATCGGATCGTAGAGACTTGATACGTTTTTCCCTATGATTCTCCGCTTGAGCCTTAAATTCTTTGAATTTCTCAAAGGTCTCAGATTTATGCTTCATAAGGAAAATATAACCGTACCTTGAGTAATCATCAATAAAACTGACGCAATACTCATAACCTCCCCTTGCTTTGGTTGACGTTGGACCACATACATCTGTGTGAACGATTTATAACACTTCTTTGGCTCTATTTCCCTTGGCTCCGAATGCCCTCTTGGTCATTTTACTCTCCAAACATGATTCGCAGGTTGGAATTGGTTCAACTTGGAGAGACTCCAGTGAACCTGCTTCTACCAACCTTTGGATCCTCTTTGGATTATTATGTCCCAATCTTAGATGCCATAGAAGTGTCTCGTTCACGTTTTCTTTTATCGAAAACAGTTGATGTGTTATAGGATGCATTTCTTGAGTGGTGTGCACAGTTAATTGTATAGAGATTTTCCATCAATGTCCCATAACAGATACACTCATCATTTCAAGAAATAATTTCATTCTTATTAGAAGAAACTAAGTGTCTATTAACAGAATTTTAGAAACTGAAAGTGAATTCTTTCTAAAACTGGGAACATAAAGAACATCTCTTAAAATTAGAACTCTGTCCTCAAAACACAGGTGCACTTCTCCCACTGCTTCAGCTGCCACTCTCGTAGCATCGCCCAGTGTGATGAGGATCTCACTGCCACTAAGTTTTCGGATCAGTTTGAACCCGTGAAGCAAACATGATTAGTGGATCCCGTATCAACTACCCACGAATGAGAAGTATACGCCGTTAAACAAGTTTCAACAATTAGTGCATGAGAATTAGCTTTTTTTCCAGCCCTTTTGGGGTTGGAACAGGCAAACCTCCATTGTCCTCTTTCACCTCAGCTTAACCACTTCCTCTTTGGATTTTCCTTGACACCACCAGCATTCGTCATCTTATCATTGCCCTTGGCAACAGTTAAGTATGATTGCTTATGGCCTTTGGTCACCTTCTTCTTCTTGTCATCCCTTGGCCTAGAAGATGAAGACAGACCACTTGCCGTCAAAGCTTGAGTTTGGTGCCCTATCAACATCTCTGCCGAGACCAAAGCTTGCAACAAATCAGCTTGCGAGGCAAAATTGCTCAGAAACTTTTGGGCAGAGAATGAAGTACCAAATTCATCTGAGTCTCCAGATTATAATCTGTACTTAGAACTTCAAGTTTGTTCAGATGGGCCATCAATTTTGAGGACGTAATCCCTTACGGGTTTGCCCTCCACCAATTTCAGCGACGACATCTCTCGCAAGGTGATCTGATGAGTCTCGCATTTTTGACTCGTCAGTTGGCTCATCTGATTTTGGTGTGTCAAGAATCCACTTGTGCTTTTGTGCAGTTATGACAATTATAATTTTCCAATCAATATAGTTTCCATACATATTTTATTGACTTTAAGTATAATAGCAGTGGATTAAAAGGTTACGACATGCTGAATTGAAATAAATAATAGTATGCATAAGCATAAATATATCACAAGGTTCGATCACATGTTTCATATTAAAATCTCAAAAATAATATGAACATGCATCAGCCAACATCTCAAAACAGTTTAAATAAGCCATGTGGGGTGGGTCATTATTTAAACACATTCAAGCAGGTTACAAACAAGAATAGTTACAAACCTTTAATATCCAGATTAATAGTTGGCTCCCACTTGACCAATAAAAAATTGACAGGGACTTCGGGGAAGTATATGCATATCAATTTTATACCTAAGTAATAATCATGATTAAATACAGAATCATTATTTCGCTTTGAACGAGCCTCGTGGGGAGGGTCATCGTCGCCACTAGTAATAATCCACAATCATCCATTTGGAATTCATTCATGTGAAAGCTAACTTTTGACCGTCCCGTGGGGGGGAATTTCTCCAAAAGAATTCACAAATAAATAAATCATGGAGGTCAAAATTAATTCAATTTTATTATCCGGAATAAAATTGTCAATTAATTATTTAAACATACTTAGTAATTTTTGATGTTGAGATTTTTCATTGGGCAACTCTCATGCAAACACATTTAAACAAATTAAATAAAGCATAAGATAACACAATAATAAATCAAGCAAGGCGGAAAAATAAATATATTGGCCACAAATTATCCAATTGTCATGGTTTGATTTTTCTTGGCTTGATTTTGAAGAAACACCGTCTTGAATTTCTCCCACTCGATCGTCTCGAAAAAAAATTTCGTCTCGAAACGCCACGCCAAGTAGCTTCCAGTGATGATGCACGCCCGATCCGACCGCCCCCTCGCTAGCGATCGCGTCAAGTCGCGCCTTAGCCTGATCTCGTCGCCAATATTGCTCGGTGACCTCTACGAACCGCCCGCGTTGGCCTCTGCAGGGATCGTGAGGCGGCCTTCGCGTACGCGCCGCGCATTCCGCAGCGCTTTCGCCCGGCCTCGCCTTGCGCGTGGAACTTCAGCGGCCTCCGTCGTCAAGTCGCGTCTTGCCCGTCCCGCCGTCCCGTCCGCTTATCTGGCGCGTCTTGCTATCGCCCGCCCGTCTGTAACGGCGACCCTACATGGCGTCTTTCTCGGCCCTCGGCCTCTCCCCATGCCCGTACATGCACAGGTCGTCACGCGTGTCGCGTGCCTCGCCAACGCGTTCGTAGCGATACCGCATCCTACCTTGGTTGGATTTTTATCCTTTTAATTCTTAAGTCTCGCCTCCGTTTTAGATCCGGTTACAATTTATTTACAAAAAATAAATAAACCTAGATCTAGAGTAGTCTATTACATTGACCAAATCAAACAAATCCTAATCTACTAGTGGATTTTCTCACGAGACAAAACGAATCCGAACGAATAAAATTAAAAACCACAATTTATATGCATGCATAAATAAACACATTAAATTCCATGACAATTGGATACCTGCAAAAAAGATCTAGCAATTCTACTATCCAATTTCAAATTTAATGACAACGAATTAAATTAAAATTTAAAATTCAGAGCCCGAAACCGTGGCTCTGATACCAGTTGTTGGGGAATAAGTTGCACGGATCTATTCGGGATGAATATTTAAATACAAATTTAATTCTTATAATTATTATTAGCATGAATTAATCCTATATTAATTCAAATAATAATCCAACAACAAATCATGCATATAATCAATTCACGTAAATCATACGCATGCGGAAATTCTACGAGTTTACGTGAACATACCTCTTGGGACGGCAATGGTCTTGTTGATTAGACACACCAAAAGAACTTCCCAAGTATTCCCTTAATCCTTGCTCGACTATCCGGTGGTAGGACGCTTGCGAACAATTAACAAAAGGAAAAAAAACTTTGTTGCACCACCTTTGTGGATTTACTAATTTTTCCAGCACATGGAATTGTATTTGGGAATGAAAGAATCATCCCCTATTTATAGAGTAGTGGTGGTCAAAATTTTGGGGCAAAAACAATGTGGAAAAATCTTTTCTTGATCTCCAAGAAATCTTGAATATATCTCCTATATTTTTTTCCCATAATTATAATATTCCACAAAATCCCACCTACTCTTTGTTATGGAATATTTTCGAAAATTATAGGGCAAGAATCCAAGATTTGGATCTTCTTGATTTTATGAGATATTCTTGTATTTCAAGAAATACATATCTTCCATAATATCTTTTCAAGAAAATCAAGAAAATCTTTCTTTCCCTTAATTATCAAAAATTTCGAAAATTGCTCTATGGATAACCAAGTGGGAGATTTCTTGAATTTAATGAGATAATCTTGTATTCCAAGAATACATATCTTCATTCCATAACAAAATTCAAAGAAAATCTTTCTCCCCTTTTATCCATAAATTTCGAAAATTATGAGGAAAAATAAGCAACAATATTTATTTTATTTTAAACACCTTTTTCAGTTATTGGACTATATGTTGGGCTACTTAGGGTCCCTTTAGGAGAATTAAGATTGGACCTTCCAATGGATCTTGAATTATCAATATTGAGCCACAATATTATTCAAGCCCATAAATATTAATTAATCCCACTACATAATTAATATTGCATTATCCATCTTAACCCATATTACAGTCAATATGGCTCCCAGTTATTATTTCCCGTGTTTAAGATTATCTAGCCCATTAATTAATTCAAGCCACTGAAATATCTTTCCGTTAATTAATATCTTTTGTCCTTGGTTAAGGAATGGTTCAACATTATTATCCATACTGGAAACTAGTTCCACTTGCAAGATTTGGTATGATAAAGCTTATGAACCTCCCAAGGGGGCAAATCGAACAAGCGTACTTGCACACGATATTCTCCGTATTAAATCTTAGCAATCACATGTGACCAATAATATTGCCCAAGATAAAAAGTATTGAATCTCGTTGATTCTCTACCCATGATAAGTCAAAGCAATAGTTACCAACCACACGTGATCCTATTTAAGGAACGAAGATTAAGAAATAACGAACCACTGAGGTCTAATTCTTCCTTGTTCAGTTCTGAAGAATTTGTCCTCCTGTAGGTCCTATTCAGTGCATCAGTCATGCACTAGTGTAATCTCTTGGTCAAGACAAGCCAATCCGAGACTTACACTTCAACCTTTCACGATGGATTGTTCATTTCCATCTAGGTCGTGAATGGTGTACTTTTAGTTACAAGGGACTGTTAATTTAATCTTCTGTGATCTGGTATCACTAAATTAACTAAAATGTAACACGTACTATTTATTGAACAATTATGCAGTAAATATATGTAACATTCGATGATATTTAAAGCATCAGTGATAAATAATTTATTTCAGTGAATAAGCCCGAAATTCAGTTTTGATTATACAAAGTAAAAGCATACTTTCCAGTATAATCCCAACACTTCCACAGTTCATAGGGTGTTTTGAAGTGATTCTTAGTCAGAGAGCATCTGTTCTGAGTGTGACATGCAGTGTTGATTGCTTCTGACCAGAACCGGTTTGGAGTTGCATGTTCAGCCAACATTGTGCTAGCAGCTTCTTTGAGTGTTCTGTTCCTTCTTTCTGATACACCATTCTGTTGTGGCGTTCTGGCAGCTGATGTCTCATGATGTATACCAAACTCCTTGAAAAAATCAGCTATGAATGAATTCAAGAATTCTGTTCTCTTATCTGATCTGATTTTCACAACACTGACACCTTTTTCATTCTGCAATCTCTTGAGCAGCTTAGGTACCTTTGTAGTAGTTTCATTCTTCTTATACTAGAATACAACCCATGTGAACTTGGAGAAATCATCCACGATCACAAGAGCGTATTTGCATCCGCTGAAACTAAGTGGTGTAATTGGTCCAAATAAATCTATGTGGAGCAGTTGCAATACTCTGTTGGATGGAGGTGAAGGAATCCCTTTAAATGAAGCCTTAACTTGCTTTCTCTTCTGACATGAGGCACATGTCTGATCCTTAGAGAAAAATTCATTCGGGAGCCTTCAACCAAGGACATCCTTGCTATCTTGTTAAGAGTCTTAAAGTTCAAATGACTCATTCTCTTATGCCAGAGCCAACTGTTGCTTTTGGAACTCTTAACAATCAAGCATGCATTTCTTGGACAACTGTCCTAATCTGCAGTATAGATCGTTCCTTTCCTCGAACCAGTTAGCAAAATCTGTTGAGTAGCTCGATTCCTTATAGTACAATGATCTATCGAGAACTCAACGCTTAATCCGTTATTGCATAATTGTGAAACCGATAACAGGTTATGCTTTAAACCATCGACATATGGGACTCCGATAACCTATACATCATCATTAACTAATGTCCCAACTCCTCTGGTAAAACCAAAGTTGTCATCACCAAAGAGTACACGTGGGCGTTCGTTTTCAACATACGAACTAAGGAGATGTTGACTTCCAGTCATGTGTCTTGAGCATCCACTATCGATGTACCAGATAGTTTCTTGTACACCTCCCTTATTGGCCAAACCCACGCAAACCTGCAATCAAATCAGGCTTTAGGTACCCCTGTAGGATTGGGTCCTGATGGGTTAGTGTTACCTTTCGGGATCCAAACATACAGGGCACTTATATGGTAATCATCAAGATCAGAAGGCCTGATTCGTCTCCCATAAGCATCTACATAATCATACATCTCTTCATGTGCTTTCTAGTTAGTATGATTACGAGTGTGAACCTTGGATGAATCAGAAGACTTGGAATTTTTCTGATTGATCTGTCTTCTTTTAATCGAGTGTGGTTCAGGTGCAGATGTCCTAGATTTCTGGTAGAAGGGATAGGTACGACTACTACTATCAAAAGATTCATATCTCTTTTGCACAGGTGGTTTTTGCAGTTTACCCTTGGCATGCTGATTAGGCAGCTTGACCTGATCAGGTCTCAGATTGGACTTTCCCTTGTGAGATTGTCCTTTCTGATTCCTGATCTGCTGATTAGGCTGAGGTCTCTTCAGAAGAACAGGGTTCTTCTATTGATTCCTCGATTGATGCTTTATCAGGTGAGGTCCATTTATGTTCCCTTTCTGATCAAGCATTCACCTTTCTTGTTCAGCAGGTCTTTGTCCATTCTTTGATACAGATTTGGCATGTCGTGTATCTTGTCTAGAAACCTTCCTAGATTCACTTTTGGAATATGAACCAGGTTGGACATATGAGGATCCAGAAGGGCTTTCAAACCCAATACCCTTCTTATCAGTTGCTTTTCGAAAGTAGCTTGTTATTTCATCAACATTTTTAAAAGCTTTTCCAAAAACTTCTACTTTCTTTCGCAAACTGTCCTCACTTTGTTTCAGACTCTCATGTTGTCGGAAGAGTTCATCAAACTTAGCTTGGGGGACTTTGAGATCATCAGATTACTGTTTGTTGATAGCTTGTTGTTCCTTAACCAGTTTACCCTGATCAGAAGAGCTGACTTTCAGAAACTCCAGTTCTGTTGTCATCTTCTGAACAGTCTCAATTGATTTCAGTTCAGCTGCTCTTCTTAAGGCATTATCCTTAGTAAGACTGATGTTCTCAGCCCTTAGCTTATCGTTCTCAACTTCCACTACAGTATAAGTGTCTATTGCATTAGAGAGATCATCAAGCAATCGCTCATTAATGAGATGCAGGTCACTCTCTCCCGCAGGTGTGCTAGGCACAGTAGGTGTGGAAACAGAAACAGAAGACACATAAACAGGGTTAGAGATTACCTCAGATGGAGTGTCTTCTTTGGCCATGAGACAGATGTCGTCGTCAGATAAGAATATCAGATCGTTGAGGTCATCAACATCATCAGTTGTGGTCATCAGGCAGAAGTCTTCGACAGATGAGTAACCAGAATCATCCGAAGGTAGATAAGATTCATCGATACCTAATGTATCAACAACCATGGATTTTCTGTCCTGGTACCTTTGCTCTCTTCTGTTGCGCTTCTCTTCTCTTTTATTTGGAGTCAGGTCAGGACAATCAGTACTGTAGTGACCTGGTTTCTGACAGTTGAAACACGCTCCAGGTTCTCCAGAGTTTCGTCTGCCAGGTGAATCATTTCTTCTGTAGGATCTGTCAGGCGACTTCTCATTCTGCCTGTAATCAGAATTCCTTCTTTCTGACATGTTGTCTCTTCTATCAACTGAATGATCATCTCTCTTTTCTTCTCTTCGGTCATCTCTATGATCGTCTCTTCTGTCATCAGAATGATTTCTTTCTTGCGATCTGTCAGTAGATCTCATATTTCTTCTGCTGTTCTGATAGTCATTATAGAACTTTCAATATTTTTCCATTTGAACATTACATCTTTCCAGCTTTCTGGTCAGCAAAGCAATTTCTTCAGCCTGACTCACAATCCTTCCTACTGGTTCAGGCATTCTTCCACTGCTACTGGTTGCCTGAAATGCAACAACTTTTGATGAATTTGATGCAGCTTCAGCAAGAACCTCTTCTACTCCAGGATTCCTTTCTTTCAGGTCATACTCGTGAGCTTTCAGACTGAGGAATAGCTTGCTTGGCTTCAGAGTAGCAAGATCATGGATATCTTTGATCACTGTCACTTTCATGTCCTATTTCTTTGGTAGGGACCTCAGAATCTTATAATTGATGTCCTTATCTGACATAACTCGGCCAAGATCACGAAGTCTGTTGACTCCCATTGTGATCCTTCCATCGAACTGATTGATGGTCTCATTAGGTAGCATTCTGAGTTTCTCAAAGTTAACCATTTCAGCTTGCAATCTGCTTTCCTTGATCAGATAATTTCCTTGACATATTTCAGCCAACGTATCCCATACTTCCTTAGCTGTTTGCAGATACTTAACTTTATCCTTTGTTGTCGCGTTCATTGTCTTCATGATAAGATGTTTGGCTATTGTATTTAGGTTGGATAACTTTCTCTCTTCTGCATCCATCAACAAAGGATTCTTTATGACACGTGCACCAACATCATGATCCGGATCTCTGTTATCATCATTTGATTTCGTATGATAAATGATGATTGGTCCTCGTTCCAGAACTTCCATCATTCTGTTACTGATTGAACCCAGATGGTTCCCCATGAAGATCTTCCAGTCGGCATACTCATCGACATTGAACTTGGGCAGATCATGATACATACCCGAAGTGTTATCCATGCTGAATGTGAGTTTTGAAAAACAGATGAGCTTTTAAAATAAGTTTTTCAAGATCTGTTCAAGTGACCACAATGGTTCTTCTTCAAGAACCAATGATACTCAAACACAGTGGTCCGTAGAACCACTGCTCTGATATCACTTGTAGGTCCCGAACGGGTTTTCATGAGGACAGAAGTCTAGAGGGGAGGGGTGAATAGACTTCTGAAAACTTTTTTGTGAGATCAGGTGTGAAGATCAAGTTGCTCGAAAGCAGAGTCGCGAGTGAATCGATTTTTGGATCGATATCAACTTACTTGATCGCTGAGGCGGTCGATTCGGTGTCTATCGGTTTAACGATAATGCGGGAAGCTAAGTTTTACCCGTGTGAAAAACTAATTTATTAAAACAGAATTCTATTTGTTGGGAGATGAATTTAATAAAAGATTATATGATTTTGATTAAGATCCCAAAACCCCTGAGTATGACATGTTCAGTAATGATCTTGATAGTTGAGTCAGGATTCAGTTTTAGAGTATTCGGATGTTATCTCGCAAAATGTATAAGTCGTGAGATATAGTTTGAAATAGTCTCTCAGACTCAATATGAAACCGAGAGATCAAGACTCAGATGAAGACTCAATAAAAAGAGAAATCAAGATAAATCTAAAGACTCAGAAGACTCTGAAGATGCAAGACTGAAGACTGAGTATCCGAAGATCAAGAAAACTAAGAGCCGCGATAATTATCAAGACTTCGATATATATCTTTTGAATGCTCGATATGAACTGAATGTTCCAAGGCACTCAATATATCTATCTGAAGGATACAATCTCGGTGAGAAACGCGATGCCTTAAAAAAGTTAGATATTGCCAAGACATTCAAATGCAGACAAAAGGAACTAAGTCAGAAGTATTGTTAAGGTTATATCAAACTCAGAGTTTGTGATCAAAAGAGCCGTTAAAGGTGTCTACCCTTAACTGAAGACAAAAGTCAAAAAGAGGAAGATGACACTGTACCATACTGACAATGACAGTGACAAGCCTCTGAAAAAAAGATGTCAGATGTACGAAAGTTCCAGACTGCAAAAAGTGAAGACCGGCTACATGAAAGGCTATTGCCTAAAACGTGTTAGGGAGCTTCAAACTCTAAATATAGCCGTTTTCACACACCATAAGAGGGAACTCACGAAGCTATCTCTCCAACGGATAGTTTTCAAGAGTGACCTTGGTGTATGCCTATAAATACTGGTGACCCTCTACATAGTAAGGTTACGGGAAATTTATACGCAACAAGAGCTCAAACTTATTCTTGCGAAAGTTAAAGCACTCAAAACACCTTGAATTTCCCAAGTGCTTTTATATTGAAGAGAGCTCAATTTACTAAGCCTAGCGTGATAAGTTTTATCCAAAAGCTTAGTCGAGATATCCTAACCCTTTGCATTGTGCTTTATTGTAAAGGATATCTTATCCTAGTTGGAAACCAACCAAGAAACCCCAAACCCTTGAGAAGGTAGTTGGAGTGTGTTTGTTGGTAAGTAGAGTTGTAAAGAGTTAGTAAACTACGCGGAGTAGTCAGAAAACTCTAGAGAAGAAGTTAGTAAGCTACAGGGGTAGTCTGAAAGCTTGTGTGTGATTGAGTAAGTAAACTACGGAGGTAGTCAGAAAACTCAAGGTCGGGTTGAGTAAGTAAACTACGTGGAGTAGTCGAAAAACTCGGGCGAAGTTGAGTAAAGTAAACTACGAGGTAGTCGAAAAGCTTCGGTTTGATAGTGAATTTCTCTGAAGAGTCAGGGAGAGTGGATGTAGGAGCTTGAGTCTCTGAACCACTATAACTGCTGTGTTCTTTATCGCTTTCCTTATCTGTGCTTAATTGTTGCATCAACTTGATTTTGAAAGCATACTTTTCATTGATATTCGATTGAATCAATCCACCGAAAGTTGCATAAGTAATTCACAGCCTAATCACTATTTCATAAGGGAAGGTTTTCAAAGAAAGTTTAAAACGCGAGTATAATCTAAGGGGCCAACCATTCAAGACGATCGAAAGTAGCTAGAACAGATAATTACCAAACCGAACTCTCATCCGAGGATTCATAGAAGTTAGTTATCCCGATCCAAGCAACTCAGATCTCCGACACTCGGGACTCGGTTGGGATTATCCGAGGTATCCGAAAAGCGGCTCGGATCACTGCCTCGATGAGACTTTGACTCAGAGCAACTGCGGCTTCTCGAAACCTAATCTTGAGATTTTTCGACCCAAGTGACCTCGGAAGAAAAAGTTTTAAAATCACTGAACACGTGTATTCCCCCCCCATACACGTGTAAGACTCGTTCTCACCGGGACCAACAAGTGGTATCAGAGCAGTGGTTCAACTTGACCACCTGCTGTGTTGACCAAAGTTTTATTTTCAAAAATACTTGTGGTCTATCTGAACTGATCTTATTTGCTGAAATTCGTTTCTTTTCAAAAGATCAGAAAAATGTCTTCTAAAAAACTTCCCATGTTCTCAGTAGAGAACTATGATCTATGGAGATTGAGAATGCAGGCACATCTGTACTCCAAACATGAGCGTATGTGGAGAGTGGTCTCTCAAGGACCATTCAAATTTACTGTGGTGAATCCCAGAATTACAGAAGAGGAGAGAATTGACCCTAGAGAAGAATTTCCTAAGTCTGATGACCAACTAACTCCTGAGGAGAGGAAGTTAGTCAATCTAGACTACATGGCAAAAACACACACTATATAGTACAATTGATGATGGTGTGATGGGAATGATCTCTCAACATATAATATTGCTAAAGAGATATGGGATACACTAATTTGTTATGTGCGAAGGCACGATCATATAAAAAGAAAACAAACTTTCAAAGGCAATTGGAAAGTTTGACCGGTTTTGAAATGGATGATGGTGAATCAATAGACAAATTGGAAGTCGATTCACTAAGCATCATGAATGATCTAAATGCACTTGGAAAGAAATATCCACAAAGAGAAGTGGCATTAAAAATTCTTAGAGGTCTTTCTAAGAAATGGGATATTCATGCAAAGGTGATTGAAAACACCAAGAACATTAGCTCAATGCCATACCAACAAGTATTCTCTCGAATCGAAAGCCTATGAATTTGTAATTGATAAGAAACCCAAAAAGGTCGACAAAGAAAGATGATTCTTCATCAAGTAAAAATGTGGCTTTAAAAGCAAAAAGATAAAACACAGAAAAACTAAAGAGTCGAGAACCCCATGCCAAACATCGATGAGCTTGAGGAAAAGCTAGCACCGATGGCAAGGAGGTTTGACAGACTTAATAGTAGATTTGGAAAATACAAAAAGCTTCTACAGGAACAACAGTACCGAAGAAACCCGAGGACGGATCAACCGAAGAAGAAGGACTGAAAATTTCAAGGATCTTCATCCGAAAAAGAAGGACTCCAAGTCCAAAGAAGAAAATGATCGGGATGATGATGCCAACAGATGCTATAATTGTCGGAAGAAAGGTCACTTCCAAAGATGATTGTCCCGAGTTGAGTGCTAAGGAGAGAAGAGAAAGACAAGCTAAAAAGAGACCGGAAGTTCTCAAAGGCCATGGTTGCGTAAAAAAGAACATTCCGAGGAAGAATCTAGCTCTTCAGATGAAATATTCTCGACAAAGGATAGTGATGACATCTGCCGATGGCCATTGAGGAGGTAAACTCTTCATCTCATTATTGCTCCTACATTAGCACAAGAGTTTTCAAGTTCCACCGAAAAACAAATTTTTGACCTGATGGATTCTTTTGAGAATCGATAAAGGACTATCTTTGTTTTGCAAGGACTGCTAAATAAAACTCAAGAGCGAGAATAAAGGAACCTAATCTTTGAAAATCTAAAATGGAAAGACTCTAGCAAAACCGAAATCACTTCTCAATTTATGGGAGCTCTTGATGAACTAGATGTTACGAAAGTACAACTCTCGAGAAAAAGAGAAGTTGATAGAGACCCTAATCAAAAGCTAGAGAAATCCAATCAAGAAACTCAAATAATCGTAACTAAGTTCAATGACCTCTCGAGAAGCATGAAACTCTCTGAATCTGTGAGGATAGTGCACGTAAGAAGTTAACTCTATTGAATAATGCATCTAAAGTAATAGATGAAATTGAGTTACCAGAGATCTGTGACTATAAAATCTGGATTGGGATACATTCGAGGAACCTCACAAGGTCATCCGAATCTTTGCATCATGTAGCAAGAAGACAATCTTTATAAAACCAATGGCACCTACACTTCAAACTCAAGTAATGCCCAAGGTTGTAGATAAGGAAAAGGACCTATGGTTTCAAGAAATGAATGATCGGGTTAGAAAGCCCAAACCTCGGTGAAGGCTAGAAAACTGAAAGAAAGGTCGATTAAAAAATTTCGAGCAGTATTTTCAAAGCCTCAAAGCTAAGAATGCAAACTTGAAAGGATCTACACCGAACCATCGAGGAATCTTCGAAAGAGAAACACTTTCAAATAGAGATATTCTCAATCAAGAGACCAAGTCCTCGAGACTGTTTGAAAGGCCCAGATTTCAAGATGGACAACCTAAACCTTACTTGCCTAAAGGTAAAGGTTATTTGAACCCGAATCAACAAAGATTTAGACCGATCGCACAAAAAGCATAAGCATCCGAATGTAAGGCCGAACCAAAGAAGAATTCAAAGGCACATGTTCAAGCTAAAGCTAGCACACATATATCTGAAAAATCGCTAAGGCACCCGAGTAGTGGATGTATATGTTGATGTTTAAGGAAGACAGATCACCACTCTAAAGTAATGAGAGTTGTCGGCGATTTGGATTCCGAAAGGTACATCTTACCTTGTAGGACCCTACACAAATTGGGTACCTAAGAATTAATTTGTTTTTCGGGGAGGAAAACAAGGGCACTAAATCGACTAAAGATCACATGGCACCGATGAGCGAGATGAAAAAACTCGATATATGGTATCTTGACGGTGGATGTTCAAGACATATGACAGATACAAGAAGTTACTTTCGATGACTATGTTGAACATAGAGGCCCACAGATCACTTTTTGAGATAACTCCAAGGACGGTCAAGGATATGGAACTTTGGAAATCGACTCGATTCATATCCATGGTGTTTCATATGTATGGGATTGAAGCATAACCCCTTTCAATTAGCCAATTACGTGATAAAGGTTTTAATCTTTGAGTTCTCTAAGAACTTATGTTTTGTGAAGGATGATACATCACGAAAAGTATTCTTGACCGGTACAAGAAAAGGGAATGTGTATCTTGTTTGATTGAGTTCAACTCCTAAAGATACATGTTTAGTTGCTAAAAAGTTCCACAGATACCAAATTGGTTATGGCATAAAAGAATGAATCACCTAAATTTCAAAACCTGAACAAGCTCGCAAGATTAGCTCTTGTGAGAGGGTTACCTAACGAAGTGTTCAAGAAGGAACATATTTGTGATGCGTGCGGAAAAGGCAAATGATAAAAGCATCATTTAAAAGTAAAGTTGAGGTTTCTACCGAAAGAATACTTGATTATTTCATATGGATCTCTTTGGTCCTATAACACCGTGTGAGTACAAATGGCGGAAATACACATTGGTAGTAGTTGATGACTACTCGAGATATACTTGGGTCATATTCTTACTTAGTAAGAAAGAGACTCGAATAAAACTGCCAGAGCTACTTGAAAAGGCTCGATGATTGAGAAGAATCGAGTGTGGTCAAAATCGATCGACAAAGGAACCGAATTTATAAATCATATTATATCGATTATTAAAGAAATGGAATTTCTCATGAAACATCACCGCAAGGACCCCCAACAAAATGGTGTTCTTTGAAAGAAGGAACAGGACTCGAAAAGAAGTTCGCAAGGACAATGATAAATTTGGTTTATATTCCTAAAAGATTTTGGGCTTTGAAGTCATCAACACTTTGCATGCTACTCACGTAATAGATCCATCTTGACTAAGAGTCAAGGCAAAACACCTTATGAGCTTTGGAATGAAAGGAAGCCTCTTGTTTCTTTCTTTTCGTGTGTTTGGTTGCAAGTGTTTCATACACAATAATGGTAAAGATCGGTTGAAAACTTTTGATAGTAAAGGCGATGAAGGAATATTCTTAGGATATTCTCAAGTCAATAAAAACCTTCGAGTTTACAACCAGTAGGACTCTTATTGTGGAGGAAACACCTCATGTTGTTTTTGATGAAACTATTTGTGTTCGGAAGAAACAGAACATGATCTTGATGAACCGACTAAGAGGATCACCAGATTAAGCCCGAAACAAAAAGAAAAATCATCTATCGAACACGAAAAAGGTAAGTCACCACAATCTATGATTGGAGTGACTCGAACTCGAATAAAGAAGTTCGTAATGGAAATCGGGATGGTGAGACTCGGAAAACCAAAGCACTCCAAAGGTAACCAATCAACAGACACAAGTTCGCACTTCGGTATGTGATGCCAATGAAGATGTGGTCACAAATGAGGCAAAAATCTGAATCTATCAACCAAAGGGGAACAAATGTTTACGACAATGTTCAATAGAATTTCCCGAGGAAGATGATTCACTTTCTCCTTTTCTGTTGTTCCCTCGAGTTTCTCGACATAATCGAACCTAACATTTCAAATGTTGAGGATACTATTGAAGGGGAACATCAAGAAGGAAATGGTTAGATAGTCATCCTACAAGTCGATTGTGGGTGATCTAACCGAAGGTGTTAAGACAAGAAGGTTCCATGGCGAAAGTGCACTATTCTCATTGCTTCCTATCGGAGAAAGAACACCGCAGAGATTGGTGAAGCTCTACAAGATTCAGTATTGGATTCTTTGCTATGCGGGGATGAAATTTGAATCAATTCTCAAGGAATGAAGTATGGGAGTTGGTAGATAGACACGGAAGGCACAATGTCATTGGAACCAAGTGGGTTTTCAAGAATAAAAGAGATGAAAACAACAACATTGTAAGAAACAAGGCAAGGCTAGTTGCACAAGGTTATTCCCAAGAAGAAGGCTTGGATTATGATGAAACTTTTTTGCACCAAATGCAAGACTAGAAGCCATCGATTGTTTCTTGCATATGTTGCCCACATGAAGTTCACGATCTATCAAATGGATGTGAAAAGTGCATTTCGAATCGGTGTACTTAAAGAAGAGGTTTATGTGGAACAACCTCCGGGTTCAAACAGAATGACCAAGTTTACAGGCTCGAAAAAGTCTTGTATGGTCTCAAGCAAGCACCCAGAGCATGGTATGATACTCTTTTCGCGGTTTCTTCGACCATGGTTTTGTCAAAGGAATCGCTGATAGAACTCGTTCAGGGATAGAGGATGGGAAAGATATCTTCTTGGGTTCGGATATATGTTGATGACATCATTTTTGATCTCCAAACCATCACCGTGTGAAAAGTTTTCAACACCGATGAAAGGCAAGTTTGAGATGTCAATGATGGGAGAGATGAATTTCTTTCTAGGTCTTCAAGTGAAACAATCAAAGGAAGGAATATTCATCAACCAAGCAAAAGTACACCGTAGATCCGATTGCCAAATATGGTGTACAAAAATTGCAATGCGCTTAGGATTCCTATGAATACTAACTACAAGATGGATCCCGATTCGGAAAGGCAAATCAAGAAATCATACCGATTATAGAGGAATCATTGGATCATTGCTCTATCTCACGACAAGTAGGCCGGATATAACATTTCTTTGTTGGGATATGTGCAAGATACCAAGCTAATCCTAAGACTAGTCACATGGAGGTCGCTAAAAAGATCTACCGAGATATCTTAAGGGCACAATGAATAGAGGATTATGGTATCCAAATGATGATAACCTTGAATTAACGGATACTCGATCTTGACTATGGAGGTTGCGAAATTGACGTGAAGTCCACAACAGAACTTGTCAATTTCTAGGAAGCAAACCCGATATCTTGGTTTTCAAAGAAAGACCTCGATGTGCAACCAAGATTATTGAAAGAATACATGGTCTGCGAGGAAAGTCTGCGCGTGCTTTCGATTCTTTGGCTCGCACAACAATTAAGGGATTATAAAGTTGTGGCCAATGAAGTACCAATATTTTGTGACAATAATAGTGCCATTGCTATTTCACAAAATCCGGTTATTGCACACCGGATGCAAGCATGTAGATATCGACATCACTTCATCGAGATCATGTCGAGAAAAAGGACATAAGGATGGAGAAAATTCATAATCGATAGGCAAAAGAGCTGATATCTTGACTAAACCTTTGGTCAATCAAGATTTCGTGAACTTTCGGTTGAATTAGGGATGTTAGAACCGTGTATAGAGAGTAAATCGAAAATTGAAGATTTTCGGATACATGAAGCTCTCTCGAGTTCTCTTGAGAAACTTCGGGATAAAATGAAATCTTGAACTAAGTCTCAAGAAACTCGATTTCTTGATAGGTCAGTACTTTCGGTAACATCTTTGAACCCTTTCAAGACTTTCGAGATTATATTGACATTTTATCAAGGTCGAGACTCGAAAGACCGATAGAAGAAAATTAGTCTGAAGAAGTAATGACTCATGTGAGCCATTTATTGCTTAAATAAAACTCAAAGAATCATGTGCAATAAATACAAAACACCGAGGAATGTTTTTTGGGATCGTTTTAAATTCGAAGAAGGATACCATTTAATGCTCTGCAACATTATTGACCACGAGGATATTTTGGCGGCTTACTTTTTCGGAGATCGTCGGTTCATATACCCGATTAATCGAGATTAATCTCAACCGCTTACTTTTCACCTAACCTACACGATTCCCCACGATCTCGGCTTATCTATACCTCTTCAAGCCATTCAAGCCAAAATTTTATCAAACCCTTCGCTCCCAAATACTCAGAACTAAAATCCCTTTTGCCCGAAAATAGCAAAACCCTAAAGCTTCAAATTCTTCAATCACATTCTAAAATGGCTCCAACCATGTACGAGAGATTGGTCATAACCAATAAGCCATGATCTGAGTTCATTGTCCCACTTGAGAGCTCAACCAACTCAAAGCCGTAAGAGAGGCTCAATATGATCCGATCGCCAAACTCACTCATCTAGTCGCAAGTCGACCCGCACCGAGGAGTTCGCAGCGAGGTAATCGAATTCATCTACAATTTGAAAACAGATGAAGAAGATTGTATGCACTCTTCGACATCAGATCTCATCTAGATCACTCATCAAAAAATACGCCGATTTTGAGAGGAGGTGTGCATTATTCAAAAAAATCAATGATGTGTTTGAGCTATGTGATAGAGGAGAGGATCCTGCAATGTATATGTTGGGAAGAGAGCAGGAATACCTAGATAGGATTGCTGAGAATCCTGTGAAGTTTGAGGCAACTTTGAACAAGAAGCACCTAAAGCCACAATATCGTGTGCTGATGGATATTAGAGCAAGAGCGTCATGAGTCTTCTTGGGAGTTTTGAGCGATTAGTTCCCCGGCTCGGTCGATGGCGGCGATCGAGGCATCTCCCACCACTGACTTCAACTGGCTGAAATTCTTAGTCCAGATGGTGTCGGAGCAAGCCAAGATCATAAAAAGAGTCAATGGGGAAATCACAATGAAAGGCAAGATCCACCATGCCACCAAAATTGCCTATATTTTGGAGATGTGCGAGAGAGGAAGAGGATATCTTCGCCAACTCAACCCCATTCCCTAAATCCAAAATTCTCTTCAAACCCATCTTGGTGAAGAAGCAAAGCTATTCGAGGGAAAAGAGAAAGAAGGTAGAATCACCTTCGGCGCCGAGAAAGAGATTCAACAAACCAGTGAAGGTTCTATTAAAGGCAAAAATAGAGCAAGGAGCAAAACCGCTGAGGCAGAAGAACCTCGCTCCCAAAGCGCAGAAGATTGGTGGATCTCACCGACGATGGTAGCAAAGGATTCCGGCGAGAGACAACCCGAGGGCCAAATCGCTCAAAGTTCACCATTACAAGTCTTGCTCAGTTATCTCAAGGACACAGATCGATCGAGGAGCGTGTCTTCTACGAGGTCTGGAGACATCACTCAGCCAGATAAAAATTTCTCGGGAAATTTTTAAAGGAGCTCGGACCTCGAAATGCCTACCTCGAAGATCGACACTTCAGATCAAGAGCCACCAGAGTCAATCAAGATGTGTAGGCTCAAACCGTCTAAGCCAACTCGGACTATATCGAGGAAATGCCACCAGTCTCGAACCCACTCGGATGCAAAACCGAGGACTAATGCACAAGCTTCAGATATCTCTCGAGGCTCGGGAGCAAAATGTACTCGATGAGCTCTGAAAGTGACCCACCGCTTGATCCCTTAGCGTGTTTCCCTCATCGAACCCGAGAGCCCGAGATGGAAGAAAGGCGAGGGTTGAAGAAGGGAATGGAGGAGCAAGGGAACGGTTCATCCTTGACCGATACCGAGCTCGGCTCATACCCCGATCCAAGATATATTCTTGATTAAGGACGACAAAGTGTATATCCTCAATCGGACTCTTCCCGAGATGCTTGATATTTGTCAGCATTTGCGTTGGGAAGACCGGTGGAATGAGAGACACCTTCCCGACCGACTTCTCGGGGTTCGAAGACAAAGCTCGATTGAAAAATTCGATTTTGATGAGTGTTTCGTATAAGCTTAGGCGAGAAGAAAGCAAATGAGGTTGATGCCCCGAGCAGCGGAGACAAATCCAAAGATGGAGATGGGGACCAACAGGGAGAAGCTGAGGATCAGTCTCAAACAGAAATAGAGACTTCAGTTGCTGATCAACCTCAGACTGAAGCTAGCACTCTTCAGGTACCTTTTGGCACTATTGATAATGATGCCAGAGTTACTGAAAGTACTATCTTTAATTCAAATGTCGATAAAATGATCGAGGCTCAACCGGAGGATGGAGCTCGGGGATAAAGCGAAGCTTCGGGATGATCAAACAAAGACACGTAAGTCTATACGAAGGTCGAGATTGATCTCACTCCTGTAATGGAGAAACTTGAAAAGATTGAGCCAATGGCAATCAAAATTGCTCAGATGGAAGAAACATTGGCCAATCAAGCCCAGACAATGGAAGGACTTAGTCATTCTTCAGAACTGGTGCAAATACAAAACACTCTGACCACTCAGATGACCTCCATGGAAGAAAAGCTAAAAGAAAAGCTGGAGGGAATCAATGCAGAGATAAGTGATGAAATGAAACAAAAGCACCGTGAGAGTCGATCAATTACTAGAGGAGAAACCGACAGAGAAATCGAGGTCTTGCGGATCAAATCTGTATTGAGGAAATGAGCTCAGTGCTCATGACCAAGATGACAGAGATGCTTAAAGATGCACTCTCTGGCCAGTTTGCTCACATTTCTGAAGAACTGTCTGTGGCTAAGAACCACATTAGAAGAATGGAAGATGAGCAAGATCAGCTAGCAGGAGAGATCCGCTGTAAGAGCAAAGAACAAAAGATCATATGGACACAGCTCTCTCCAGACTTCTTCCAAACTACGGTGTCAAGAAGGGGGAAAGGGAAGGTGCAGACCTCAGGAAGTTCATGGCACGTACTTTGGAAAAGAAGGCTCAAAAAGATCTTTGAAATGTACAATTTAGCTCAAGCCTTTAAAGAAGTCGATGCTCTTGAGAAGTTAAAATTTGCTCAAGTAGAGAAGCCTCATCTACATTCGAAGTTTCTAAGCAAACCAAGCTTGAGGTTGCAAGAGAGAAACCGAAAGTGATAGAACTAAGGTTGGAACAAGCCCGTCAAAGTCTTTGAATCGCTATGAAGAGGAAAGCCTTGGGCGTTGTTCAACCTCAATAAGCAAGCGTCATTTAAAGATTCTAAGCCAACCCAGAGAAAAACCCGATTCGGAAAATGAAGAAGAATCCGAGTCTCAACCTCGGAAGAAAGTCTTCAACTCGAGAGAGGCTCGATGACACTCCAAAAGAACAAGCTAAGAAAAGCTAATGCTTGGTCCTCGTGAACTTCGTGATCGAAAAAGAGATAGACGAAGAGCGTAAACGGCGAGTGACTTCGAAAAGTTTGCGAGCAAGAGGAAGGAACATCGAAAAGCGCCGAGGTGGCCCCATGTTGATAAATGGATGCCCATTAAACTCAACGACATGTGGGAAGAAGTGAAGAGAACCTTCTGGTTCAATTCTGATGTTCTCAGGGAATGGAGAAGGGAAGGCTCTGATCAGAACGAAGCTTTCATTGAACATCTTCTCACCTTTTATCCAAAGTATCTTCAAAGCTGGATTAAAAATGCGGATGAAGATGGAGTACAGATAGTAGCCCCCGGTCCATATTCCTATCCTCCTCCGAAATTTGGTAATGGCTTGGTAAATGAAAAGGCCATTACGCAAGAAATTGCTTTCAAGATCTGGGGTCGATGGGACTAACTGGAAACAGTCCAGACATCATCAGGGAAAGAAATGAGCTGAAGAAGAGATACTTCGGAATGTTTGATCTGGAAGTACCCACTGATGAAATCGAAAATGAAGCAAACAGAGCAGAAGACTGAAGAGCCAAATCTGAAGAACAAAAAAAAAATGTGAAGACTCAGAAGATTTTGTGTTTCTTCAAGTGTTTGTCTTTTTGATTTTGTTTGATAAATTCATTGTAATCTGTAAAGCAACACTTATCATCAATGAAGACTTATCATTATGCTCAAAAGATAATACCTCATTATCTTATTTTTACATGTCTTTTGATATGCCTGATTACTGATTGGTTGGTGATGAAATGCTTGGGAGACTCTCTAAAATTTTTTTTTTGGGGAGATTCTCTGATTCAGGAAACTGTTGGGACATAACAAATCTTGTAATAGATAAAACTGAAACCTGAGAATAGGTTATATACTTGTAACAAGATAGGTTTTGGCATCATCAAAAAGGGGGAAATTGTTGGGAGATGAATTTAATAAAAGATTATATGATTTTTGATTAAGATCCCAAAACCCCGAGTATGACATGTTCAAGAATGATCTTGATAGTTGAGTCGATTCAGTTTTTAGAGTATTCGGATGTTATCTGCAAAATGTATAAGTCGTGAGATATAGTTTTGAAATAGTCTCTGAAGACTCAAGATGAAATCGGTAGATCAAGACTTCGGATGAAGACTCGGTAAAAGACAACAAGATAAATCTAAAGACTCGAGAAGACTCAAGAAGACTCGAAAGACTCAAGATGCAAGATCAAGACCGAGTATCCAAGATCAAGAAAACTAAGAGCACGATAATTATCAAGACTCGATAATATAATGAATGCTCGATATGAACTGAATGTTCCAAGGCAATTTGAATATATCTATCTCAAGGATGCAATCTTGAGAGAAACGCGATGCCTTAAAAAGTTAGATATTGCCAATACATTCAAATGCGCATAAAAGGAACTAAGTCGGAAGTATTGTTAAGGTTATATCAAACTCGAGTTTGTGATCAAAAGAGCCAAGTTAAAGGTGTCTACCCTTAATCAAGACAAAAGTCAAAAAGAGGAAGATGACACTGCACCCATACTTGACAATGACAAAGTGACAAGCCTCTGAAAAAAAGATGTCGGTTGTAATGAAAGTTCCGCATCGCAAAAAAGTGAAGACCGGCTACATGAAAGGCTATTGCCTAAAACGTGTTAGGGAGTTTCAAACTCTAAATATAAATTGTTTCTCACACACCATAAGAGGGAACTCACGGTTATCTCTCCAACGGATAGTTTTCAAGAGTGACCTTGGTGTATGCCTATAAATCTTGGTGACCCTCTACATAGTAAGGTTACGTGAAATTTATACGCAACAAGAGCTCAAACTTATTCTTGTAAAGTTAAAGCACTTTCGAAACACCTTGAATTTCCCAAGTGCTTTTATATTGAAGAGAGCTCAATTTACTAAGCCTAAGCGTGATAAGTTTTATCCAAAAGCTTAGTCGAGATATCCTAACCCTTTGCATTGTGCTTTATTGTAAAGGATATCTTATCCTAGTTGAAACCAACCAAGAAACCCCAAACCCTTGAGAAGGTAGTTGGAGTGTGTTTGTTGGTAAGTAGAGTTGTAAAGAGTTAGTAAACCACGCGGAGTAGTCGAAAAACTCTAGAGAAGAAGTTAGTAAGCTCTGGGGGTAGTCCGAAAGCTTGTGTGTGATTGAGTAAGTAAACTACTGAGGTAGTCGAAAAAACTCAAGGTCGTTGAGTAAGTAAACTTCACGGAGTAGTCGTAAAACTTCGTACGAGTTGAGTAAGTAAACTACGAGGTAGTCGAAAGCTCGGTTTGATAGTGAATTTCTCTCAAGAGTCGGGAGAGTGGATGTAGGAGCTTGAGTCTCCGAACCACTATAATCGATGTGTTCTTTATCGCTTTCCTTATCTCGTGCTTAATTGTTGCATCAACTTGATTTTGAAAGCATACTTTTCATTGATATTCGATTGGAATCAATCCACCGAAAGTTGCATAAGTAATTCACAGCCTAATCACTATTTCATAAGGGAAGGTTTTTGAAAAAGTTTAAAACGAGTATAATCTAAGGGCCAACCATTCATACGACGATCGAGTAGCTAGAAACGAGATAATTACCAAACCGAACTCTCATCCGAGGATTGATAAGTTAGTTATCGATCCAAGCAACTTCGGGATCTCTCGACACTCGGGACTTCGGTTGGGATTATCGAGGTATCTGAAAGCATTTCGGATCACTTTGTCTCGATGAGACTTTGACTCGAGCAATCATGCTTCTCGAAACCTAATCTTGAGGATTTTTCTCGACCCAAGTCGACCTCGATGAAAAAAAGTTTTAAAATCACTGAACACGTGTATTCCCCCCCCCATACACGTGTAAGACTCGTTCTCACCGGGACCAACACTATTTTATCTGTTTTGAATCAGATGACGAAGGGTCAAACTGATCTGATCAGTTGCTTGGTGAAAATCTGATCCGGACTTAGAATATGCATGTAAATCTTAAACCGGTAGTGTGCAAAGTGTAAACCAGGTAAACGGATAATGCACACCAGATTTTTATATTGGTTCGGACAACTTTTCCTACGTCCACTCTTCCCTATCAGCAGGGGCACCAACTAACCAACTGGACTTAGATTAATGTGTTAGTCCACCACAGTGCAACAGATGTTTCAAGAATTTTCACTCAACCAATCCCAGAGATCAGAACTAGAAACCCTAGTCTGAAATCTTGCTAAACAAACTTAACCTAACTTTGGTTTGAGTATAAGATTTGTTTTGTTCCAACTGGAATTCTATCCTAGTATATGAATAGCCTAAAGTTAGAGGATAAGAATTCTATGCTGATAACTTATGGGATGAACACTTAGAAATATTCTTCAAGTTTTGTGTTCTTGGTGCGGAAATTGCGGATAGCTTGAGCTTGATGATAATTTTCGTAACCTTACTATGAAGGTTGATCCCATATTTATAGGCACGAAATCGAACTTGCCATTGGAGAGAAATTCGAATTTCGGTCTATTTTAGGTAGATTTGCAGGCCTGATTTGATGTGCATAGAGACGACATGGCCGAAAGCATGTATGCTTGTCCTTTTTAGCCGTTTAACTCTGAAGCAGCTTAACCTACAATGTCAGCTCCGTACATACTTGTCTTGCTCTTATTGGTTATCAAGTACACTTATTTAGTGTTTGATTTACCAACTTAGGTTGACATTCTTTGTGTTTGATGAACTTGTGACTTGGTGAACTTCTGGTTGTCACGTGATTTGAGCTGACCTGATCAGTCCAGACTGATCAGTCTACCTGGTTGAGTCTTCTGATGCAGGTTGTCTTAGCACAACTTGCAGACTCTTCTTCACTTCTTCTGATGTAGGTATTCTGGTCTTCTGAGTCTTATCACCTGGTGGTCATCTGATCTCCAGGTCTTCTGATCCTTCAGTATATTACCTGATCTTCTGATCTTCTTTAAGACTTAACCTATACACATTGAGTTCCCCCTCAATATGTAACCTATCTATTACATCAGCTGTCTATACATCTCAGCTGGTCATCCTAACCTGATTTCTAATTCTTCAGTCAGCTAACAGGTCTGACTGGTCCTATTAAAACTGTTTTGGAACTTTCATCAAAACTATAAATTTCTCAACAATGTCCGCATTAGTTCTTCAAAATATGGATCATCATGTCACAACTTGGATATCCAATATTGTCATGACAAAGCCTATATTAATCAGTGTCCCATAGTTCATCATTAGCAACAACATATGATTCGATAATCTAAATAATAGTGAGATACAAGTCACTACATTGACTCATTAATTTATCTAAGATGTGTGTTCTTTCACATTTATTAAACATATCACCTTTATTCTCACTGTGATCACGTTGGCACATATGCTTTTTAAATTAAACAAGATTCAATTAGCTCTGGGTACATTGATGCACAATATATTGAAATAAATTCATCACTTTACAATAGTTCAAATAGATAAGTCAATGTCACTAAAAGCTTTTATACAAAAAATTATAACTCAACAACCACCAATCTAAATAACTTTAAGACAAAAAATTATTGTTCAAATTAAATGAGACATTATGTATTACATTCTTGAAAAAATGAGGATTATTAGTCAAAATTATTTATTGATTGGGCAAAATATTGCCACAAAAAAATTGCAATCATGAGGTTAACATACGTGGCACAGTTCTTGTGGGCCTCTTGTTCTTTAAATTCTCCACCCTCTTATAAATGAATGCTACTTTATTGCTTGTGCGATAATTGTTATACTTCACAGTCTCTACCACATGGTGCATTATTCTCACGTTGGTAGGGATTAACACATCATGTCTCCTTTTCTTTGGGGGTTCTTTCCATTATTCCCTTAATCAAAGTTAGTCTCGGGAATTTTCTTTGTCCCATCAGGCCTGTAATTATTATTCAGAAAAACTTAGTCATACTTTTCAATTACTTATAATATATTAATTAGCTTATTGAATGTGATAATATTTTTTCAAGCTTACACTGGCAAAACTGGTTTGCCAGTATAAGTGCTGAAGTAGGGAAAGTGGAGAGAGTTTTATTATCATATCATCTTCTGTGATTTGCTTTTCACAGAAAGTAAGACATGATTTAAAACGCAAATATCCTTATTTAAAAAAAATTGACCTTTTAAGAGTCAAAGTAAGCGGATTTCATTCCACTAGACAATTAGTTCTGAAAACAGGATATCATGCATGTTTCCAAAACGTCCCGATCTCCCACAGTTCTTCGGGTGTTTTCAATTTAAGGTTATCCCAGCGTAAACTAGGATTGATATGATGTCTTCGAAACATTAGGGGCATTGGTTTTGACCTCACCAGATGGTTCTTTGTCCTTGGAGTTAGTGGATTGTCCTATTGTGAAAAGATAATTCTTCCCCAGGAAGGTAGGTTCCACATCGAAAAACTCATAAGTGATACCCAAATTCTTTAGAGTCCAATATCTTAAATTCAGGTCAAGTTAGGTTAAGCCATTTATTGCAAGAAAAAGAAAATAGGGTTAATTCTAAATAAATACAAGACCGTTAAACCAAATATCAATTTAATCACGACCTTCAAAATTATTGTATAAAAGCCCAACCTTCGATGTTGTTGCAAATTAATACACGTTTTTTTTCCACCGACCGTAAAGAGACGATGTGACTCGCCAAAATTATTATTTTTGTTATGTCAGACTACACATAAAATGAAATGTCTAAAGCATAAATATATAAAATATTTAAAAAGTGAATTAAAAACAAAATAAAAATAAAAAATCAAATAAAATCTAAAAATATCAAATAAATTATTCAAATCTAAATTCCAAATCTTAAAAACTAATTCTCGTCGTCAATATTTCAAAATTAAATATATTCTCATGTTCCAAAATAAATGCAATCCCTTAGTTTCTCTTCCCCCATGCATTCAATCCATCCATTGTCTACTATCACTCCCTCAACCCCTCACTTGTGGTTCTTATTGCAGTCGACCTTCTTAAACTAAATTTGTGAATTATTTATTGAGATTCGATCAATTTTATGAAATGAATATAAATTTATTTTTATTTATATTTTAATTTTTTTAGATTTAACTTCTTTTAATTATTATTTATTATTTTAATTTATTTAAAAAATGTGTAATATTATGTGGAATAATTTAAAAAAAATTATTTAATATGTATCATTTTAACTAGCAAGTGTACACATGCTTCGGTGAGCCATGTCACCTCTTCGCGGCCGAGAAAAAAAAACGTGTATCAATTTGCAACAATATCAAAGGTTGGGCTTTAATACAAAAAACTTGAAGGTCGTGATTAAATTGATATTTGGTCAAAAGGTCGTGTATTTATTTAGAATTAACCCAAGAAAATATGTATAATAATTACGTAAACGTAACTATATAAGATATTTACTTTTCAAGAATGTACTTGCGAATTATATTTTTGAGACCATGAGTCACATATTTTTCGATGCTTTATGAAAGTACTTTATCACATTAATTTATACCTATATTTATCATCCATGAATTTTCTTTATCATAGAAATTTTTTTGTGAAAATTTATATTCATGTGATTTGTTTTGTCAGAATGTTTTATCACATTGAACAGCATGCATATATACAAAGAGAATTAGACATGTTTGATGATAACTTAAATAAAATTTCCAGTTCACATATTTAAACATAACATTACACACCCAAAATATAGCATAGGGGGTAACAAATATCAAAAAACAGTGTTAACAACATATGTCTTTATGTGGCTTTTACTAGCAAAACTATATTTGCACATTTTTTCAGATGGGAACAGATTCAATAAATTTCAATGAATCAAAATAGCCACAAAATATAAGTAATAACGGATGGGGCAGTTACAATGGGGTGCCATTTATAGAGTATTCTTACTCTTAAGTACCACCCATTTTAACTCTTACTTATAGGTCCGAAAATTAGGTAGGAAAGACTTAAATGCCCTTAATTTCTCCAACCATTATAGTTATGTGCAGTTTTTTAAATCTAACATTTTTCTGCACTCCACAATTTTAGTAATTTTATATTTAAATTTTTTTAAAATTGTAGATTTTAAAATTTGAATTTTACTAAACTTTTTTAATTGTATATTCTTTTATCTAATTAATTTTTTAGCACATTTTTTTTCAATTATCTGCTTTTTAATTATTATTTTTTACTTAATTAATTATTTTTTTCTAGTAACAAAAATTCAGCCCAAAAAATTAAATATTTGACACTATTCTGCACACCTCAAAATTTTTTAATCAATTGTCCTTCTATTTAATTAATTTTTTTTCAATAATAAAACATTAGCCCAAAAAAATTACTTATACGAATATATATTAAATTTTATATCGCACACTCGCAATTCTGCACACCCCAATTTTTTTTAATTATTTGTTATTTTATTTAAAAAATTTGAACACGCCAAAATTCTGCACACCCCGTAAAAGAAAAATTCTACACCCATAAAAAATTCTGCACACCAATAAAAGAATATGTACACCCACACACACAAATCTGCACACCCGTAAAAAAATTGCACACTCGTATAAAAATTCTGCTCACTCGTAAAAAAATCTGCACACCCCTCAATTTTGCACACCCGTAAAAAAATCTGCACCCCCCACAATTCTGCACACCCATAAACAAAATACACAAAAAAAATTTTGTGTTAATTGAATTTGAAAAATTTACATCAATAAAAAATTAAACATTATCTAAAAATTACATCAATAACTCAAGAATTTTTCAAACTAGAAAATTATATCTCTCTCTCTCTCTTTCTCTTGCACCCATAATCGGCCAAAATATCATCTGCAATAAAATATATTGATGAAACATAGACAAATCAGTACTCATCGTCAAAAGATTGAAAAAAAATAAAGGGTAAAATCACAAATAAAATCACCTCACAAATCAGAATTATTCCATAAGTAGCAAATCATAAACATTGCGCTGCATTCAAACCTTAGCTGCAATTGAGAATTTAGCACATCCCCTCGAGAATTTAGCATAATAATTAAATTCGCATAATCATAAACATGATTAGTGCCTTGTTACAAAACAACCTCATTATTTCCATTCATTACGGAAATTGGTGAATAGATGATGAGGATTTGGAAATTGGAAAATAGATGACATGAATAATTACGGAAATTGCATTATTGAAAGGTTATCTTGTGTTTTATGAATGTATCTTGTGCATCTGTGTGTGTTTTGTTTAATTTTAACATATTTGCATATGAATTTTAATTTGGTAAAATTTCTTACAGATGGCTAAACACGGTATGGGCAAAATCATGTGCAACTACTCTTCCTTAATGAAAAAGGTGATTGAGGACAAGTACGTTGTGTTTGGGGTAACTCAGGATCCCGAATCAATGGAGATTGAACAAATTTTATGGGAAAACAGCCTGGAAAAATTCTGCTCTAAACATTCAAACCCCGTAATGCAATATGAAGCACTGGAATTTCTCCAAAATCTTGAAGTTATCAAACCTGGAGATGAACTGGAATCCACCATAAACGGCGAAGAGTTCATTGTCTCCAATGCCGATCTAGAAAGGCTCTTTGCTTTGCCCAGAGGATGAAGATGAACGCATCTGAGCTGAACTGTTCAGAGAAGCAGATAAGAGTCGCACTTCAGGGTTTGTCAAACCTACGCTCAAGAGGAAGTTACCGACTGCAATTCGAAATTCTTTCCAAGACCATTCTGGGGATATCTTTTAGCAATGATGGGCTAATTGTTGTAAAGCTACATTGTTTGGCTGCTTTGGTGGATAGGGCCAAAAATATTAACTGGATTGGGACTCTGAAAGCCATTCTGGTACAAGAGCATGACAAATTCAAGATAAATGACAAGAGAGAGGTTTATTTGACCAAAAGACTGAGCAATCTGGGTAAAGTTGCGGTTATCCTGAGGGATAAGTTTCCAAATATGGAATGGGAGTAGAAAGGACTGAAACACTACAGGGCTTTTTTCACAGATTCATCTACCATTTATGGGCCATCAGATGAGGATCCCCAGAGGACTAGTGAGAGGAAGAAAAAGAAGAGGAAGGTTACTGGATCTGAGGATCCCGAGTCTCCATCTGCCCCCAAGCGAAAGGGTTTGTCTGCTGGTCCTGCACCAAAGGCAAGAAACTCAGGCAAACTCCCATGACACTCTTTCTGGACAAGGACTCTGATCAGGAGGATTCGGATGAGGAACATGAAACTGTCAAAAGTGGAGTTTGGAGTAAATCTGCTGGTTCTGGTAAGAAGGCGTCTAAACCTTCAGCGAAGCAAGTGTCCCACACTGCCAGTTCACCTGAACATTCTGGTGGAGACAGAGGCAAGGGTGCAGAAATAATCAGATCCCCTTCGCCCCAATCTAGAGTCCAATCTCCTATCCGTTCTCCACCTGCTGCTCACCAACAGATGATATCTTCTCCATCTCCTTCTCCAAGGACATAAAGGGTCAGATCACCGTTTGCTCATCCAGAGGAGCAACGAACAAAGCTGCCACCCCCACCTGAAACTTCATCCACTCTGCAGGACAGAGAACAACAAGTTATACTAATCACTTCTACAGTTGATCAACCAACCATTGAGGCTGCACAGTCAGGACCATCCTCTATCCATGATCCGTCAGCAGAACCTCCTGTTTCTAAAACCATTCCGAAGTCCAGAGCTGGAAAAACCATATTTGGAGCCATGATCAGATTGAGGATTGAGTGGGACTTGGATCTTCTCTACCCAAAACTGAATGCTCATCCCATAATTGAAAATGAAGTCATGGAAATTTTGGCATGGAGGGAACTGCGGTTGAAGAACTTTATTGATTTCATTATTCTGATATAGCATATGGGAGGTCCTGATGAGTTTGCTGATTTTGGCTTCGACATGAAGAAGGCAGCTGAAGTAAGTTCCTCGGCTGAGTTAATTTTTCATGAGGCGGTGAAGGCGTTGGTTTACAGAAAGCTGGGTAAACCAATGGAAGAGAAAGCTGAACCCTTGAGAAAGGAAGTTGTAATGATAGAGGCAGGATCTGCCTATGATAGTGGTCTTGGTGTCACAGGTCTTGACCAGCCACTGGAGACAAAGGCGACTGAGGCAACTGTTGGAATAACTGCTGAACTCCAAGGTCCAACAGGTCAGGCCACTCAAATAATCCCTGCTACTCACATTTCCACTGATCAATTGAGGGAAATCAGATCCTGTTTTAAGGATTTATTGAAGGAGGAAGTTGAAGGGGTTTTAGCAAACTCTGTGAGCAACACTATCACCGAACAACGTCAGGCGTCTGTTCGAGAGATGAAGGAACAAAAAGAGTTTGCTATTTCCCAAATTGAAGGACTTAAAGAGCATTTCAAAAAGACCCTGGACGACTTGTTTGAAGGATTCAATAGATCTTTCGATGAGAAGATCAACCAAGTCAACCAGCTTCAAGTCTCTCTACTGCAGGCCACAGATAAAATTGAGAAAATAGAGGAGAAACTCGACAAGCTAATCCTTACCTTCTCCACTGCCATTGAAACTGCCAAATATGAACTGGTGAGCAAGATCCAGGAACAAACTGTTCAATCTGTCGGGCTCACAGTTCATGATCTCAACCAAGCCATTGCAGTCAGTTTTGGCTCTCTGACTTCCCACCTCAATGCTCTTTTTGATAAAATCAAAAAGGGGGAAGAACAGATTGAGAAACCAACTGATCTGATCACGACAACCGAAGAGCTAATTCAAGCTATGGAATCACATGGGAAAAGACTTGATAGTCTTGATCTGATGGCAGTTGAAGTGAATTCAAGGCTAGAAAGGTCTAGGCAAAAGGCTGCGGGAAAAGCTGGACCTTCAATAACTGCACCTCTTCCTCAAGTGGTTCAGACCCAATCAAAGAGGGTGACCAGGAGTACCTTGGCTCAGATTGAAGCTGACAAAAATCTGGCAATCAAATTATCTCGAGAGCAACTAGCTGAGGAAGCTCGTCTGAGTGGGGAAGAGATGAGAGCTGAAAAATTGGCTGACTCTGAAGGCTTGAAAAAGAAGTATGCTGCAAAGGAAAGGAAGGGACAAATTGGCAAGAAAGTGGTTGAGCCTCTGATCCCTGCTAGAATTGAAGATATAATCATTCGGGATGACTGACATTCGGAGAGGATGGAAGATTGGAGGAAGATCAAAGCTGGATGGCTACTGGATGCCTTTGTTCTGGAGATTATCACTACTGAAGCATCTCCAGATAAGGAATTCCTCAACTGGATGGAGAACAAACATCTAGACTTCCTGAAAGAACTGGAGCAAGATGCCAAAACAATTAATGCAAAGATCTCACATCCTTCATATGAGGTAATGGACTACAAGAGGAAGGCAGATGGCTCGTTCGACAGGATAGCCTTTCAGAGATTCTACTTTGATCTAATGGGAAAAGCTGACATAACAGATCCACAACAGGTAAATGATGTCAAGGGGAAGCTGTACCGGTGTTGGGGTTATACTGAAAAATATGCTTTTACTTTGTACAACCAAACAGAATTTTCTTATTTATTGACTGAAATAATATATTAATCACTGTTGCATTATATATGAATGAATGTTATATATATTTATTGCAAACCCGTTCAATAAGTTAAGTACGTATTACGTTGTAGTTAATTTGGTGATACCAGATCACAGAAGATCAAATTAACAGCTCCTCGTAATTAAGTACAAATTCACAACCCAGATGGAAATGAACAAACCATCATGAAAGGTTGAAGTATAAGGCTCAGAATTGGCTTGTCTTGACCAAGAGATTATACTAGTGCATTTAGATGCACTGAATAAGGACCTACAATAAGATAAATTCTTCGGTACTGAATATACAAGAATTAGACCTCAGTGGTGTGTTATTTCTTAATCTCCGTCCCTTAAATAGGATCGTGTGAAATTAATAATTATTGCTTTGACTTTTGATAGGAAGAGAGTCAATGTGATTCAATAGCGTATATCTTAGGCAATATTATTAATTACATGACGATTGCTAACATTTAATACGGAGAATCGTGTGCAAGTACGTCTTGCTTGATTTGTCCCCTTGGTGGGTTCAGAATCTTTATCATACCAAATCTTGCAAGTGAAAATTTATTTTCGGTATGGATAATAATGTTGAGTTGTCTTTACTCCAAGGACAAATATATTAATTAATATAAAGCTTGTTCAGTGGCTTAATTAATTAATGGACTAAGATAATTCTAAACACGGGAGATAACGACCGGGAGCCATATTATAGTAAAGTCGTAATATGAGTTAAGATGGATAGTTCAATATTAATTTTATAGTGGAGTAAATTAATATTAATGGACTTGATTAATATTTGGCCCAATATTATGTTGGGGATTATACTGAAAAGTATGCTTTTTACTTTGTATAATCGAAACTGAATTTCCAGACTTATTTACTGAAATAAATTGTTTATCACTGATGCTTTAAATATGATTGAATGTTATATATATTTATTGCATAACTGTTCAATAATTAAATGCGTGTTACATCAGAGTTAATTTAGTGATACCCGATCACGTAAGATTAAATTAATACCCCCTTGTAACTATAAGTACGCCATTCACGACCTAGATGGAAATGAACAACCATCGCGAAAGGTTGAGGTGTAAGGCTCGATTGGTTTGTCTTGACCAAGAGATTACACTAGTGCATGACCGATCTTCTTTTGAATAGGACCCTCTGAGGAGGATAAATTCTTGAATCAACATGGAAGAATTAGACCTCGGTGGTTCGTTGTTTCTTAACCTTCGTCCCCTGAAATAGGATCACGTGGGATCGGTAACTATTGCTTTGACTTATCATGGGTAGCGAAATCGAGAGAGATTCAATACGCATTTTTTATCTTGGGCAATATTATTGGTCACATGTGATTGCTAAGATTTAATCTGAAGAATCGTGTGTGCAAATGCACGCTTGCTTGATTTGCCCCTTGGGAGGTTCATAAGTTTTATCATACCAAATCTTGCAAGTGGAATTTGTTTCCGATGGATAATAATGTTGAACCGTTCTCTAATTAAGGACAAAAGATATTAATTAATGGAAAGCTATTTCAAAGGGCTTGAATTAATTAATGGGCTAGATAATCTTAAACACGGAAATAATGACCGAGCCATATTGACTGTAATATGGGTTAAGATGGATAGTGCAATATTAATTATGTAGTGGGATTAATTAATATTTATGGGCTTGAATTATATTGTGGCTCAATATTAGATATTCAAGATCCATTAGAAGGTCCAATTTTAATTCTCCTAAAGGCCCCCCCCGAGTAGCCCAACATATAGTCCAATAACTGAAAAGGTGATTAAAATAAAATAAATATTGTTGCTTATATTTCCTCATTAAATTCGAAAATTATGAATAAAAGAGGGAGAAAGATTTTCTTTGAATTTTGTTATGGAATGAAGATATGTATTCTTGGAATACAAGATTATCTCATTAAATTCAAGAAATCTCCCACTTGGTTATTCATTAAGAGATTTTCGAAATTTTTGGAAAATAGAGGGCAAGAAAGATTTTCTTGATTTTCTTGAAAAGATATTATGGAAGATATGTATTTCTTGAAATACAAGAATATCTCATAAATTCAAGAAGATCTAAATCTTGAAATCTTGCCCAATTTTTCGAAAATTATACCATAAAATAGAGGAGGTGGATTGTTGTGGAATATTTTAATTATGGGAAAAAGAATATATGGGATATATTCAAGATTTCTTGGTGACCAAGAAAAGTCTTTTCCCACATTGAAAAACCACCAAAATTTCGTGCCCCTCCTCTCCTATAAATAGGGGATGATTAGTTCATTCCCAAGTACAATTCCATGTGCTGGAAATATTAGCAAATCCACATACGTGGTGCAACAAAGTTTATTTTTTCCTTTTGTTAATTGTTCGCGAGTATCCTTCCACCGGATTGTCGAGCAAGGGCTAAGGGAATACTTGGGAAGTCCTTTTGGTTAGTCCGTCCGACCGAAGCCCACTTTGCCCGTCCAGAAATGCGTTCACGTAAACCCGTAGATTCCGTCGTAGGTTTTTTACGTGGTTTTTATATGCATGATATGTTGTTGCAATTATTATTTGAATTAATATAGGATTAATTCATGCTAGTAATAATTAATGAATTAAATTTGTATTTAAATATTCACCCCGAATAGATCTGTGCGAATCATTCCCCAACATATTATAGCTTCATAGTTCATTAAAGGTCCAATCTTAATTTTCCTAAAGGCCCCTCAAATAGTCCAAAATAAATTTCAATTAATGAAAAGGAGAAGAAAATATTATTGCCTAATATTTCTTATTTTTTTCAAAAATATGTAGGAAAAAAAAAGAAAAAGATTTTCTTGATTTTCCGATTAGATATTTTAATGGAAAGATATAATACAACATAATTATCCCATAAATTCAAAAGTCAAATCTTGATTCCTATTGCCTTGTTATTTTTCATGAAAATTTAGGGAAAATTTAAATATGTTTTTAAAATCAAATTTATTTAAATACTAAAATGAATATAATCCTAAATTAATTTCAACCATAAAAATTAAAAAGCAATTTCATCCTTATTTTTCTCCTCCAAAAATCCTAAGCATGTCAACATATATAGGAGATACGATCTTTCATTCCCAAAAATGCAAGACAACCGTGTTGAGAAATATTAATCAACCCAAAGAGCCTTGGCAAATATATCCCAAGTTTCCAAGAACGAAAATCGTTCGAGGATTCACACAAACGATTTTAATAAGAGAGAAAACTTGGGAATATTTTGGGATCACTTTTTGGGATTTCTCTATATTTCCAACACATGGAATCGCACTTTTGGGAATGAAAAACTCATCCCCTATTTATAGGACAGGGTACGATTTTTTTGTGTAAAAAATAATAAAGAAAATTTTTTTCTTGGTCTCCAAGAAATCTTGAATATATCTCCTATATTCTTTTCTCCTTAATTAAATTTTCCATAAAAATCTCTTCCCCTTCTTATCCCATACATTTCGAAATTTACAAGGAAAAAGAATCAAGATTAGATTTCTTGAATTTATGGGATAATTATGTATTCCAAGAATACTTATCTCTTTCCATAAAATATCTACAAGAAAATCAAGAAAATCTTTTCTTCCTTTTCCTACAAAATTTTCGAAAATAATAAGAAATATTAGGCAATAATATTTTCTTCTCATTTTCATTAATTGGACTTTAATTGGGCTATTTGAGGGGCCTTTAGGAGAATTAAGATTGGACCTTCAATGGACTATGAAGCTATAATATTGGGCCAAATATTATTCAAGTCCATTAATATTAATTTAATCCACTATAAAATTAATATTGAACTATCCATCTTAACCCATATTACGACTTTACTATAATATGGCTCCCGGTCGTTATCTCCCATGTTTAAGATTATCTTAGTCCATTAATTAATTAAGCCACTGAACAAGCTTTATATTAATTAATATCTTTGTCCTTGGAGTAAAGACAACTCAACATTATTATCCATAACGGAAATAAATTTCCACTTGCAAGATTTGGTATGATAAAGATTCTGAGCCCACCAAGGGGACAAATCAATCAAGACGTACTTGCACACGATTCTCCGTATTAAATGTCAGCAATCGTCATGTAATTAATAATATTGCCCAACATATAATATATCGAATCACATTAACTCTCTTCCTATTATAAGTCAAAGCAGCAGTTATTAATTTCACACGATCCTATTTAAGGGACGAAGATTAAGAAATAACACACCACTGAGGTCTAATTCTTGTATATTCAGTACCGAAGAATTTATCCTCCTGTAGGTCCTTATTCAGTGCATCGAAATGCACTAGTATAATCTCTTGGTGAAGACAAGCCAATATGAGCCTCATACTTCAACCTTTCATGATGGTTTGTTCATTTCCATCTGGGTTGTGAATTTGTACTTAATTACGAGGAGCTGTTAATTTGATCTTCTGTGATCTGGTATCACCAAATTAACTACAACGTAATACGTACTTAACTTATTGAACAGGTTTGCAATAAATGTATATAACATTCATTCATATTTAATGCAACGGTGATTAATATATTATTTCAGTAAATAAATAAGAAAATCCAGTTTGATTATACAAAGTAAAAGCATACTTTTCAGTATAACCCCAACAGGATTGTCTCTAGGACACTAACACTAACAATCTCCCACTTGAACTAGAGCCAATCACCTACATGTTTAACCCCTCGACCATCAAAATGTCTAGTGTGTACATGAACACTCAAAGCCTTGGTGAAAGGATCAGCCAGGTTATCCTCCGTGGGGACACGTTCTAACTTTATCTCTCCTCTAGCAATTATCTCTCTTATCAAGTGATAACGCCTCGGTACATGCTTGTTTCTGTTATTGGATCTCGGTTCCTTAGCTTGCGCAACCGAACCAGTATTGTCACAATACAACTTTATTGGACTGCTGGCACTCGGAACTAACCCTAGTTCACTTAAGAACTGTTTTATCCAGACAGCTTCTTTGGAAGCTTCTTCCGCAGCAATGTACTCAGCTTCGGTTGTTGAGTCTACGGTAGTATCTTGTTTGGAACTATTCAAACTAACCGTCCCACCATTGAGAACGAAAACATAACCAGACTGTGATTTGTAATCATCACAGTCGGATTGGAAACTTGCATCAGCATAGCCAGTTGCAACCAGCTCTGACTGTCCTCCGTAGACCAAGAAGCAATCTTTGGTACGTCTAAGGTACTTAAGAATGTTCTTGACAGCAATCTAGTGAGGTTCACCTGGATTATGTTGGTATCTACACCGGTGCTAACAAATGAAGGCCACATCCGCCTTGTCGCAAGTCATGGCGTACATGATGGAGCCAATTGCAGATGCATATGGTATATCCTTCATGCGCAGGATATCAACTTCCATAGAAGGGCAATCCTTCTTAGACAGCTTTATCCCATGACATGCCGGTAGAGAACCTCTTTTAGAGTTCTGTTAGGATATTTTAGTTTTGATGAATTATGCCAAAACATTATCAACTTGTGTTTTTTGAAGTTAATTTACAGATAACAAGTTGAGGGGGAACGGAAGAACAAATTGAGGGGGAACTCATGAAATCGAGCGAGGGTCAGACGAAAGGCCGATCAAGATCGAATGAGAAGGATGAGTTCGAAGTTAAGCGGGCGTCTGGCCGACCGCAATGCGCTTTTTATCGCTTTATTTCAGATGTTGGTGATCATTTATGGCGATTCTTCGTAGTAGCCGATCATTTAGAAGATTCTTCAGAAATGTTGACATCAGAAAGCGGTGATTTCTATAGCGATTTTACGATGCGATTTCTGATGCGATCCAGATCAATCACGGACTGATCTGTTGAAATGACGATCGGCGACTGTAAATCAGCCCGATGAATGAAATCAGCGATGAATAAAGAAATCAGCCCGATGAATAAATGAAATCACCGATGAACTGTGATTTCAAAGACACCGAAATCTACAGATCGATTTCATTGGACGGATCGAAGCTACGTAATCGAAGCAATGAACAAGAATCCGGCGAAATGATCGATCCGTTAGACACACAAAAAGCGGTGATCAATAAGAAGATAACAACATATATGGATGTGACATAAAAGTTCGCAAAACAACAAAGGCAAAAGGACAAAGAAAAGTTGGAAGATTATTAGTATGGATTTGAATATTACTCTCCAAATCGGTAATATTCAAATCCACACTATAAATACATTGCACTATCTTCAAAAGAAGAGGATGGAGTTTGGTTGCAAAGTGAAGATTAAAGCCAAATATTCAAGCATCTCCATTCAAGAACACAGAGCATTACATATCCAAATTTACCCAAGAGTGTTCTTCAATAGATCTAAGCACAAATGTAATATCCTAAGCTTAGAGAGATTTTCCCATCCTTAGCATTGATGCTAAACAAATGTAAGGGAAAATCTCAACCTAGTTGGAAACCAAACAAACCTTACCCAAATCAGTCGGTTAAGTTTGTAGGTGAGTGGGAACTCGGTAAACATCTAGCAATCCCGAAAGGGAGGGTAGGCAATCCCGTGAGGGTGATAAGTCCCGTTTGAGTGTGAACTCAGTAAACATCTATTGGGTGTTGGACTAACACGTTAAACTAAGTCCAGTTGGTTAAGTAGGTGCCCCTGTTGATAGGGATGAGTGGATGTAGGAGTTGGACTCCGAACCACTATAAAATCGTGTGTTCTTTACTGCTTTATGTTCTTACTTGCCATATGCATTTGATTATAAGCAAAACACACACATCGTTCTTAAAAGCAAAAAATCTGGAATCACCATTCCTTCACCCCTGTTTTTATATGCATTTCATGTTTATTCCGCATTTCATGGGTTTTAATCGGGACCTAACAGTGGTATCAGAGCGGGTTGTTCAAAAGGTTCACTCATTTATTTCAAAGTGAACACCTGAACTGATCTTTTAAAAAACAAAAACCCGATCTCTGTATAAATGCATATATTTTAATGTTTTGGCGTCATTATCAAAAAGGGGGAAATTGTTGGGATATTTTAGTTTTGATGAATTATGCCAAAACATTATCAACTTGTGTTTTTTTGAAGTTAATTTACGATAACAAGTTGAGGGGGGAAAAAAGAACAAATTGAGGAACTCATGAAATCGGATTTAAGATGATCGAGATCGACGAGGTCAACAGACGAGGCCGATCAAGATCGGATGAGAAGGATGAGTTCCGAAAGTTAATCGGGCGTCTGAACCGACCGCAATGCGCTTCGATCTTGATTTTTATCAGAAGAAAATGATCATCATGCTTGATCTTCAGAAATGGTGATCAAGGTAACACTTATCAGAAGAAATTCACATCAAGATTCTTCAGTAGCGATTTCTATAGCGATTTTCGATGCGGTTCTTTGATGTAGTCCAGATCAAATCAAGGACTGATTGTTTGAAATGATCCGATCAGTGAGAGATCGATCGATCAAAGCGACCAAATCAGCCCGATGAACAATGAAATCAGCGATGAACAAAGAAATCACCGATGAAACAATGGATTTCAAAGACACCGAAATCTACAGATCGAGGAATTCAAATGACGGATCGGTGACGAGAATCGAAGCAATGAACAAGATCCGGTGAGCTGATCAGATCCGTTAGACACACAAAAGCAGCTGATCAATAAGAAGATAACAACATATATGGATGTGACATAAAGTTGCAAACAACAGTGCAAAAGGACAAAGAAAAGCTGGAAGATTATTAGTATGGATTTGAATATTACTCTCCAACGGTAATATTCAAATCCACACTATAAATACATTGCACTATCTTCAAAAGAAGAGGATGGAGTTTGCTGCAAAGTGAAGATTAAAGCCAAATATTCAAGCATCTCCATTCAAGAACACAGAGCATTACATATCCAAATTTACCCAAGAGTGTTCTTCAATAGATCTAAGCACAAATGTAATATCCTAAGCTTAGAGAGATTTTCCCATCCTTAGCATTGATGCTAAACAAATGTAAGGGAAAATCTCAACCTAGTTGGAAACCAAACAAACCTTACCCAAATCAGTCGGTTAAGTTTGTAGGTGAGTGGGAACTCGGTAAACATCTAGCAATCCCGAAAGGGAGGGTAGGCAATCCCGTGAGGGTGATAAGTCCCGTTTGAGTGTGAACTCAGTAAACATCTATTGGGTGTTGGACTAACACGTTAAACTAAGTCCAGTTGGTTAAGTAGGTGCCCCTGTTGATAGGGATGAGTGGATGTAGGAGTTGGACTCCGAACCACTATAAAATCGTGTGTTCTTTACTGCTTTATGTTCTTACTTGCCATATGCATTTGATTATAAGCAAAACACACACATCGTTCTTAAAAGCAAAAAATCTGGAATCACCATTCCTTCACCCCTGTTTTTATATGCATTTCATGTTTATTCCGCATTTCATGGGTTTTAATCGGGACCTAACAAGTTCTCCATTGCAAATCACTTTAGCACCTTATCTACGTAGATTGACTGTGACAGCCCCAACATCCTCTTGGATCTATCCCTATGGATCTTGATCCCTAAGATGTAGCAGGCCTCACCAAGATCCTTCATCATGAAGGTCCTTGATAGACAATCTTTTACCGACTACATAAGCGGAATGTTGTTTCCCATAATTAGTATGTCATCGACATACACAACTATGAAAACAATATTTCTCCCACTGAGTTTACGATAAACACATGGATCTTCCGAATTCCTGATGAAGTTCAACGATTTGACAACTTCATCAAACCGGATATTCCAACTCCTAGAAGTTTGCTTCAGTCCATAAATGGAATGTTTTAGCTTGCACACAAGATTAGACTTTGGCTTAGACACAAGACCTTTCGGTTGAGTCATAAACACCTCCTTATCAATGTTGCCATTGAGGAAGGTTGTTTTGACATCCATCTGCCAAATTTCATAATCTAGATGTGCTGCTACTGCAAGTAAAATTCGAATGGACTTGATCTTGGCAATAGGTGAGAAAGTCTCATCATAGTCAATGCCTTCGCGTTGACTATAACCTTTTCTACCAACCTAGCCTTATAGGTTTGTACCTTGCCGTTTGCATCAGTCTTGTTTGTAGACCTATTTGCAACCTATGGGTTTGACCCCCTTTTGGCAATTCAACCAAGTCCCAGACTTGATTTGTGTACATCGAGTCCATCTCGGATTTCATGGCTTCATGCCACTTCTCTGAGTCAACATCTAATGTTACCTCAGTGTAAGTTCTGGGATCTTCTTTACCCGGGATCTCCACATCATCATGTTCCTCTACGAGGAAACCATAATATCTAGTGGGAGGATTATGAATCCTAGTAGACTTACAGAGCTGTGATTGTGCAGGTTGTACATTCTGATTGTAAAAATTTTATGGTGCATCGATTTCATCAATGTCCGGATAATCCTCAAGAGCAACACTTTCAGATGCCTCTTGGGCGGGAGTTTGAACTATGTTGTTCTCATTCAGCCCACTTGGAGTTTGTTGCGAAGGCAATGTAACTCTAATTACGCTCCCACTAGCTGAAAGAGGATCACTAAGTGATAAACTTCCACCATGAGAGCTGTTGAATGCTCCCACTGATCCCTTGTCACGTTTCTTTGACAAGATATCGATCTCTTGGTTATCCTGTGGTTCTTGAATTTCTTCAAGTTCTATCATCTTACGGCCTTGTTCCTTAAAGACATAGTCTTCTTCGAGGAACCTGGCCTGCCTACAAACAATTACTGTTTGTTTCTCAGGTAGATAGAAATAATATCCTCTCGTTTCCTTAGGATATCCCACAAGGTAACCCTTTTTACCTTTGGACTCCAGCTTATCAGTAAGCATCTTTTTCACAATTGCGGGGCAACCCCAAGTTTTGATATGTGAAAAAGTTGGCTTCTTGCCACACCATAATTCATATGGTGTATGCTCAACTAATTTGGATGGAATCCTATTCAGAATGTAAATTGAGGTTTGTAACGCGTATCCCCATAAGAATGTCGAAAGGGAGAAAAAACTCATCATGGACCTTACCGTGTCCAACAAGGTTCAGTTTCTCCTCTCGGACACTCCGTTCATTTGCGGTGTTCCGGGAGGAGTCCATTGTGATTGGATTCCATGTAACTTTAAGTAATCCATGAAATCGTGGCTAAGGTATTCACCTTCTCGATCCGATCGAAGAGTCTTGATACTCTTACCAAGTTGCTTTTCTACTTTAGCTTTGAACTCTTTGAATTTCTCAAAAGACTCGGATTTGTGCTTCATAAGATACACATATCCATATCTTGAGAAATCGTTAGTAAAAGTGATGAAGTAGGCGAAGTGACCCCTAGCTAGAGTGGGCAATGGTCTACAGACATCACCGTGGATCAATTCTAGAACTTCTTTAGCACGAACCCCTTTCCCAGAGAAGGGTTTGTTGGTCATCTTGCCCTTGAGACAAGATTCACAATTTCCATAAGACTCAAAGTCGCATGGGGTTAAGTAGTCTAACTTCCTTAACCTTGCAATCGTATTCTCATTTGCATGACCAAGCCTACAATGCCACAAGTAAGTCGGGTTTTCATGATTACTAAGTTTGAGTCGTTTGTTTTGTATATTAAGAATATTATGTCCACAATGCAAAAAATATAAAACATTCGATAAAGGAGCATTTCCATAAACATCACCATTAAGCGAAAAATAATAATTATTGTTTGCAAAATGGAAGGAAAAACCTTCAATGTCTAACATAGGAATAGAAATAATGTTGCGAGTAATAGAAGGAACAAAATAACAATTATTCAGTTCAAGTCTAAAACCAGAGGGTAAGTCTAAAACATAAACGCCAACACGTTCAACAGCAACTCTTGCTCCATTCCCAACGTGTAGGGCGACTTCACCCGGCCTAACTGCCCTGCTATGCTTGAGACCCTGCACATTAGTACAAATGTGTGCCACAACCGGTAACTAATACCCAGCAGTTAGTATCATTTGTGAACATGTTTATCTCAATAACAAACATACATGTTCCTGTGGTTGAGGCACCTTGTGCCTTCTTTTCAGCTGCTAAAACCTTGCAGTCCTTCTTCCAATGCCCCTTCTGCTTGCAATAAAGGCATACATCCTTGTCCACCCTCTCCTTCTTTTGAATTCCACCTTTGGGCTTAAGGAAGCTTGGCTTAGAGCCTTTCTTTGCCTTGCCCCTTCGCTTCTTTTTTCCTTTCGGGGCAGAAGAAGTAGAGGCACTCACCATGAGCACGGGCTTTTCCTTAGCAGTGGAAGACTCAAAGGTCTTTAACATGTTATGCGGCTCGGGCATAGTAGATTCCGTCTTATTCATATTGACGTTTACAACGAAACTCAAATATGAATCTAGAAGCGACTGAAGAATGACATAAACAACAACGTTGGTCTTGAGCTCAATGCCAAGACGACCAAGTTTCTCGATTAGCCCAATCATCTTCAACACATGAGGAGAAACATTCCCTCCCTCAGACAATCGGCATCTAAACATGTAGGTCCCGAACGGGTTTTGTGAGGGTGGAAGTCTAGAGGGGAGGGGTGAATAGACTTCCAAAACTTTTCATGCGAATCAGGTGTGAACTGCAGATTACCCGATCAGAGTGCTAGTGTATCCGTTTAGACTGATGTTCAATCTTACTGAGTGCCTGAGGACAGATCAGTTTAATATCTGTCAGTTTAACTGAATGGTGCGGAAGCTTGTTCTTACCCGTGTGAAAAACCAGTTTTATCAATCAGATTCTTAAGTCAGTTTTTAACCAGTTGACTGAAGTGTCAGACTGATCAGATCAGTTGCTTGGTGCAGACTGAACTTTAACTTTAGAATATGTATGCAGTTTAAACTCAGTTGTGTGACTTGTGTAAAGAGATAAGAAAGCAAGTAAATGCACACAAGACGTTTTATAGTGGTTCGGACAAAACCCGTCCTACGTCCACTCTTCCCTTAACACAGGGGAACCTTAACCTACTTTAACCTGCGGGACTTATATCCTTTTTAGGATGGCCGAGATGTTTACCGAGTTCCCACTCAAGCTTAACCTACGGGACTTATATCCTTTTCAGGATAGCCGAGATGTTTATCGAGTTTCCACTCTACAACGTAACCAGCGGGACTTATATCCTACAAAGAGGATAACCGAGATGTTTAATGAGTTCCCACTCTACAAACTTGACCTAACTTGTGTTTGGGTAAAGAATGATTGAGGGTTCCAACTGGAAATCTATCCTGGTGCTTTAGATAGCCAAAATTCTAGTGGATATGATTTCTTGCTAAGAACTATGGGATGAATACTCTAAGAATAATCTTTAGATGTAGTGTTCTTGTGAGTGGAGATTTGCTATAGCTTTAGCTTCTTTTGCGATGTCTCCGTGTTTGTTCTTGCGTTTTTCACTTGTTAAACCTCTTCTTCAAAATGAAGAACGATCCCATTTTATAGACCTCGAAATCAAGAAGCCGTTGGAGAGCAATTTGAATTTCGGGCTATATTAGGTAGGCTGTAGGATATGATTGTGACGTGCTGCAATTTTCAACGTGGCCATCGGCATGATTAGCGCCAATTTTGTCTGCAGCGTCGTATCCCGTATTGTCAGCTCTTTTTGTGCACGTGTCGCTTTCTCCTTGGCATCGCGAGGCGGCACTTTAGAAATTTGCCCGTTAGACAATTGATATTCCTTTTGGAGAGGATTCGTCTTGTCTGGTGTATCTTTTTTGATTGTCACCAGGTGTGAGCTGACTTGATCAAGTAACTGATCAGTCTACCATGTTGAGTCTTTGGTTGCACATTGTCTTAGCTTCAATATGGCGGACTCTCTGCTGAAAGTAGGTCTTGGTCTTTTAATCTTCGGTGTCTCTGAGCCTCAGTGTATTCAACGTCTTGAGTCTTGAGTTTGATCTTTGAGTCTTGAGTTTATCCGAGTCTTGAGTTCATCCCGAGTCTTGATGTTATCTGAGTCTTGAGTTCATCCGAGTCTTGAGTTCTTCCGAGTCTTGATGTCGTCTTCACGATCTTCTTGACTTCATATCTTCGATTTAAGCGCTTAGTCTTGAGATCATCGACCTTCTCTGGGTCATCGATACTTCGACGACCTATACATCTTGAGTTCTCCTCAATATGTGACCTATCTTTTACATCGACTATCTATACATTTCAAATTTGGTCATCTTATTCGAATCTAAGTCATCGATCACCAAACAGTCCAGACGGTCCTATTACAACTGTTTTGGAACTTCCATCAAAACTAAATTACATATTTCCTAACAATTTCCCCTTTTTGATGGAACCAACACACTTAACAAAACTTGATCGAGAAAAAAGATACCATGAATGGAAATGTAGATAATGCAAATAGTACATACCTCGGAAGACAATGAGATGAATGTCTTAGAATCGATAGGTGTGTGCATTGTAGAATGGAAAGTTTTATCATCGATTCCAAGTTGTCTAGGTGTGTGCATTGAACATTTGCGATTCTTTGGGGATGCCAAACATCCTGCATACATCCTTAGCATTAGCTTGTCCATTCATCTTTTCTATGGATTCCTTTTTTTTTAGCTAGTCCATAGTAGATGTTCTTGAATTTAACGGAATCTAGCTTGTTGTATGGGCCTTGAAGGTGGAAGGAGTAGTTCAAAGGGTGGAGCTTACGGTATGAGTGACATGATCTTGCCTTCATCATCAGCATGCGGTAGAAGTCGGATATTTTGTTTCTAACCAGTTTCGAAATTCATCATCATTTTCAGTCTGATCTTGATGAATTGGAATCTTCTCCATGATGTAGACGTCACATAACCATTCTCCTCTGATTTGATCCCATTCTGGAAGCAAATCTTGTCGCGGCACCTGAAGGATGCCTTTAACAGTCTTTGGAAGGGCATTTTTCTCCCATGCAATCTCCTCTGCTGCGACTTGGTCTTCCTCTTCCTTCGGATGTAGGCAATGTTCAAACCCTTTGCCTCTGCTAACCTACGCTTCTTAATTGCGGCCTCTCTTATTCTCTGTCTTGTTTGCTCTTGAACTTGTTCAGGAGTCATCTTGCCTTTGCCTTTCTTCCTCCTCAGAGTCTGCTCAGGTTCATCTTGTTCTTCTTCTTGACTAATTTCTTAGCGAGTTCAAGGCTCTTGGCACGATCATCGACTTCCATTCTTTTACGAGCGGATGAAGAAAAGTCTTCAATTTTGTCGACTCTCGTAGTAATCTCTAAAAAAGTACTTTTACCTTTCGGCGATCTCTTTCTTTGTGTTGCTCCACGGTTTCTTTTATTCTGCTTGAGATCGGTAGATGGAGTGGGTAAGCAAGAGTTAGATCTGATGGTTTTTTGGTAGAGATGAAAATTTTACCAACTGTGTCTGAGTCTGTTCTTCTTCCTTCTCTTTTTCTTGAGTCTGTTTTTCTGTATTCTCTTTTCCTTCAGACTCTTTTCCAGACTCTTTTCCTTCCCCCTTTTTGGTTGCATCAAAGAGGTTGGACATCTTGCGGTTCAGAGTTGTTAATTGCCGTGAGATCTCCTCTCTAAGTTCCTCGACAACAAGAGGAGTGATCTGGACGGTGGCAGAAGGTGCAGGTGTGTAGAAGCGTTTGAGAGCAGTTTTGATTTCCTGTCTTGCCTTTTCTGTAGAAGCTAGAAAATGTTTCCAACCCATATCCAAGTGATTGTTGGTTTTGTCCAAGGATGCCCAGACACTTTCCAAAAGTACCTGTGTCTGATTGAGCATCTCTGTCTGAACTGAGAGTTTGTCAGACTGGAGCTTGAGCTTCTCAGCAAGAGGGTATACTAGTTGCATTACTTCAGCAAGGATGGCATTGTGCATCCCAACAGTGTGACTTCGTTCCTTGTCAACTAGCTTTGCTTGCTCATCTTCAAACCGCTTCATCAGATCTGCTGTGAGCGCTGCGAATTTGTCTTCAAATGCAGCTTGGATCCCATCCTAAATCTTCTTAGAATGATGATCTAGGGTATCAGAGCTCATTTTAGCAGTCTGTTCAGATGTTGAAGCCTTGTCAAATTGGGTCTCATCTGCAGCACCCATTCTTGGTTCATCGGCATTTCTCTCATGATCTATAGGAGGTTGAACGGTTTCCTCCATGTTATTAGTAATTCCGAACTTTTTGTGAATCAGCCATTGGATATCGTTGTCTGATACTAATTCAACAGCACTTTCAATCCCAACATTGTGTAGACATTTCAACTCTAAGTCTACAAAGAAGTCTGATCCCAGAGTTGTCATTAGAATCAGAAGTTCTTCAATGCTCTTCAGTCTGATATCCCTCCAGAACACTATCTCTTCTATCTGTTGCTGGATGTCAGGATGTTGATCCAATTCAGGGCATAGATCTAGCAGATACTCTTTGATCTGTTGCTTCATTATTCTTATGATGGGGCTCTCTGGAGCAGGTGAAGCAAGTACTGTTCTGGTGTTGAAAGGATTATGAGAGATGGACACATGATCGTCGACTCTCTCAGGTTCTTGGGACTGGATTGGGGATTGGGATGTTAGTTGTTCAGGTTCGTTTTCAGCGTGTAGAGGGTGTTCAGTTTCCTGAACGGGTTCATTGATTGGTGGTGTGGGAGATTTTGTTCTGAGAGGTGAGGGTGGGGGAGAGAAGGTTTTGTGGGGAGAAGGTGGAGGTGATGATTTCTGAGGAGAGGGTGATGGTGATTTGGAAGTGGGCGTTGGCGATCTTGCTCTCTAGAAGATCTTGGTTAGAGGCGAGAGAATCGGATGGTGATTCTTCCTCCAGTTGCACCATACTTCGTCGCCGATGGATTTCTCTCCTTCTGCTGCGATCATCTGTTCTTCCCGTACTTCTCTGATAGTTGGCTCATAACGGACTTGCTATCTCTTCGTCTGATCTTTCATGCATCAGATCCTCTGCTCTCTGGGGCTTGCTTGGCGAGAACTTGGAAGCGATTTTCGAGGAGATGAGACTCTCTTACGACGTTTCCGTGAGCATCTCTGGTTTCTTGGCGATCCTTCCTCTTCATCCTCTTCTCTTGAATGACCTTTTCCTACACTTCGAACAATGCAATTTGCCTTATCTTTTCCTTTCTTTTCTCCCTTGGGTTTGGGGCACATAAGAGTCGGATCCTCATCGGCTTGTCCAGCGAGGACTCATCCTTGCCCAATATGGCCTTGTGCTTTGCTTGATAAATCTTCGCTCCATTCTCGTTCCATTCATAATTCGCGCATGGCGGCTTATCCGATGAATGATAGAAACTTTTGTGTATGAATGAGCACTTCAAGATAAGCACACTTCATTGCTTTAGGTCACCTTCGAACTTCCCGAGTCTTTTCTAAGTCTTGCTTTGACCATACCCAACCAATCGATGTCCGAAGCCTTCTTGATTATTGCAGCCATTACACTTATCTTGTATGAAGTGACCGCATCAAAGGTCAGAAGTTGAGCACATGATCACCTTCGACGTTCTCAAGAAGACGGCGATACTTTCTTTTTTTTCGATAGGAGGCTTTGACGTTCGCCATTTTCTCCTTGTTTGGTGGTCTCAACAAACCGGCTTCAAGAAACTCCTTTTCTCCTCTGGCCGCTTGTGTAGGTCTCGGATTGATGCTTCCTCGAGTTAGTCCGAATATCCTCTCGTAGATCGTCATTCGTCACTCAGACTTCCATTCAACCAACGGAAGAAATCAGGTCAGCATCATTGTCTTCATCCCTCTGCAGATTGTAAAGAAACTCCAGGGCTTCATGGGTGTGAACGATGTTCTGATGAGTAGAGCAATATCGTTCCAGTCCACACGCTCTTAAGCACTCTGCAATTTCAAATGATTCCGGATCCGAGGTGATGTTGAAGACGACATACTTTTCATCAATGATGTCTTTCTTCATCGATGCAAAATTGCGATATTTTTTCCCTTGTCCCGTCTTGAAACAAGATGTGCCATTTTACAGAAGATATGCAGATTGATGTTTAGTTTGAGTACGATATTTCAATAAATTCATCCAAACTAAAAAATTCAGCATCAATGTTGCAAATAAGCGTTTAGATCAAATAAATTACAGAAATACAACTTGTAAACCTAGGTACCATAGAGAATTCTAGATCATGCAAATGATTTAAAACAAGAAGTTACCAGTAATTGATTCGAAGGATTTTAAAATCAGAAGTGTAGAATCAAATGATTTCGAAGGTAATTCTCAGAGAATTTTAAACAAAAGTGATCTTTTCAAAATTTTGAGAAGACGAAGTAGTGGAAAGCGGTTTTCTGAGAAAAAAATTGGATTTTGTAGAAAACGAGGGAAAACCTTTTTGCACATCTTTCCAAAGTACTCAAGTATCCGTGTTTTGAAATCGATGGCTGAGATTAGTCGGCCAAAAAGTATTTTGATCGCACGGTTGAGAAAAATAGTCTTCTCGTTTTTCGGACTCGAAAAATCGTAATAAAAACATTTTGAGGTCCGCATTAAAAGCTTTGCAGGGCATGCGTCATGAATAGTGCAAAATAAATCAATTAAAATAAATAACGCATATAAAGATATTCAGAAAGAGATAAATAAGAGAGCGTATCTGACTAGTTGATATTGTAATCAATCAGTTACCACGGTGATCTGATCTGGTACTTTGTTGATTTATCTGATGTTTGCCTCATGCATTTCCCAACAATACCTTCGCTTATCTGATCAGATTCTTCACATGTAACGCTTCGCCACTTATCTGATCCGCTTTTCTGAAAAACTTCATCCTTCAGTTTTCTTCTAAAAATCTCGCATTAACTGAGGTCAACTCCCGCCAAAACTTTAACTTCGGGGAGTCAAAAAGTCACCTCGATTCCTAAATCGGCGAGATTTGACATTCCGTAATAATGGCATAGATACGCTGTGATTTAATCACACCGTTAACTCATCCAACCATTAGCCGTGTGTTCCAAACGCATTGTCGATGCAAATTTTCACTTAAGATCTTCTGAGACGATAAAATTTACATTTATACCCCTAATTTGCATTTTATAAATAGCCTGGGGTGTTAGGCGAACAACACAATCATAAACCATTTCATTTTCTTTAACATATCCTTCATGCTTTTCCGATGAGTTCCTTATTTCCGGTGAAACTTCCGGTGGGAACCTTTAGCCCTTTTCCAATGAAAACAGCTTCTCAGATCAACCTTGTGTGTTCCTTCACACTACTTTCGTCGTCATCTAAGATTTCACATACGATCAATGCTAAGCTTCTTTACCACCATGGAGGCAAATCTACTAAGGCAAATGAGAAGGCACTTCTCCTAACCGTATGCACCTTGTGCGCCTATCGAGATAACGATATTAGCATCAACAGACTTAGTCTGAAACAAAACATGAGTTTGATATACACAATAGTGTATCAAACTCAATATTTGCATGCGACACAAGTGTCTGTTTGGTCCTTGTGACCAAACCTTTGGCACTGTGCCTCATTTACCAGCTGGAAGTCCTGTTGATTTTATGTCTAAGGGCTCCTAGCTTAAAGATCCTTCAACGCTCGCTCTCGCTCTCGCTTCTCACTCCAAGATTCTAAGAGCGGCTTTCAGGATTCTAGAAGCTTCTATGTTGCCTCCTGGGTCGGAGAGTCTGAGAGCATCAGCTCTTAAAATATCTCTCTCTCCTTCCCTGCCTAGGGTTGTCTTAGGGCTGATGGTTTATGTATCGACCTCCGGGTCTTCTTGTACTTGTAATACCACTTGAAGATAGATGTAGCATTTGTAATCTTGTGATATCACTTGTAACTTGTAAATCTGACCTTCGGGTCTTTATCAATGAAAAACTCTGTTATTCCATTGCTGTGTTGTTTTCTTCTAACTTATGCGATTTGTAGCTTTACTCTTGATTCGCTTGTTGACTGCAGCTTTAATCGGCTTATAAAGTAATCTTCCAATCTGATCAGTTCCCCCTTAATCTAATATATCTTGAACTGATCTGCCCTTTGTCTGAACTTCAGATCGGCTACCTTTCTGACTTTCTGATCTGCTCCTATCTGAACTTCAGATTGGCTCCTCGTCTGGTCATCTGATCAGTTGAGATTCCTAACTTAACTGATTCCACTTAACCTTGGTTATTCTTTTAACCAACTGAATATGGAGATCAATCCTTCAGCCATATCTGGTGCATTTTCTCCAAGATCCAGAAGCCCTAGCTCGTTGCATAACTCTCTGAATCTGATCTCAGCTAGTGGCTTGGTTAAGATATCAGCTTTCTGCTTGTCAGTATGGATCTTTTCCATTCTGATATTCTTCTTTTCAACATGATCTCTGATAAAATGGTGTCTGACATCCACATGCTTGCATCTTGTATGTAGAACAGGATTCTGAGTGATTGCAATAGCACTATTACTGTCACAGAATATGGGTACGTTCTTAGCTACGATGTTGTAATCCCTCAGCTGCTGACTTAGCCAGAGCAGTTGGGAACAACAGCTTCCTGCAGCCATATATTCTGCTTCAGTAGTAGATGTCGCAACTGATGTCTGCTTCTTTGAAAACCAAGAGATCAATTTATTTCCCAGAAACTGACATGAACCTGAGGTTGACTTTTTGTCAATTCTGCAACCTCCGTAGTCTGAATCAGAATACTCACTAAGCTCTAGATTGTCATTTGATGGGTAAAATAAACCGAGGTTTATAGTCCCCTTCAAATACTTGAGAATCCGCTTAGCTGCTTCTAGGTGGCTTTGCATTGGATTTGCTTGAAATCTGGCACATACACCTACTGGCAGTCAGGTATAGTAGAGATCCAATTAGAGCTCTATACTCCTTCTGATTCGTTTTCTGACCATCTTCGTCTGGATCCATCTTGAATCCGGTCATCATTGGAATTCTGGCTTCCTTGCAGTGTTGAACTCCGAACTTTGCCAGTAGATTCCTTGTGTATTTTCGCCGCTTTGGCGATGAATATCCCTTCTGAACTCTGCTTGACTTGTAATCCCAGAAAGTAATTCATCTGACCCATCATGGACATCTCGAATTTCCCTTGCATCAACTTGCTGAACTTCTCACATAACCTTTTGTTGGGAGATCCAAAGATAATGTCGTCCACGTAGATCTGAACCATCAGAATATCTTCTCCATCTTCTATTCTGAATAAGGTTTTGTCCACTATTCCTTTAGTGAACCCGTTGTCTGTCAAGAACTGAGAGAGTGTATCATACCAAGCTCGAGGAGCTTGTTTCAGTCCGTAAAGAGCTTTCCTTAAACGGTACACTTGGTTGCCTTTTTCAAAGCCTGGAGGTTGTTCGACATAAACTTCCTCTGTTAGTACCCCATTTAAGAATGCACTCTTTACATCCATCTGATACATAGTGAACCCTCTGTGGGAAGCATATGCGAAAAACAAATAGAATGGCTTTTAAAGCGGCGGATCGGTGCAAAGTTCTCATCATAATCAATTCCTTCGATTGTGAATACCCCTTAGCAACAAGTCTTGCCTTATTCCCCGGTTATGACATTTTTCTCATCTCTTTGTTCTTGAATACCCACTTTGTGCCAATTCGTCTTGATGAGTTGGTCCGTCACCAATTCCCAAACTTGATTTCTCTCGAACTGTTCCAGCTCCTCCTGCATGCCTAGAATCCAGCTTGCGTCTTGTAGAGCTTCCTCTACTGTAGTTGGTTCCTTCATAGACAGATAATAACAGTATATGGCACTTTCACCAATCTGATGTCTAGTTTTGACTCTATCGGATGGGTCTCCGATAATCGATCAGTTGGATGACTGGTAATCCAGTCCTTCGCTTGCGATGTGTCGTCTATTTGGAGAACATCATCCATATCGATAGTTAATTACTAGTGATTGGGAGTGGTGCGAAATTATGATCCACTTGATAAGAACATGTCTCGGTGATGTTGGACTCATCATGTCTTTGAAGTCTGCTCATAGGAACTTCGAAGTTCCCCGAACCGGATGGTTCGGTTGATACTTATCTCACCGTAATGAACTTCTTCAATCGGTTGTCAGCGTACCTTTGGGTCCGATTGACTGTTGATTCGCAAGATCAAGTTACGGGATGTACACTTTTTACGTGTTCAAACTTTCTTTTCTCCTTGATGCTTAGGCCGATCCATTTTCTGCGTGTCGTAACAAATGATTGTTTTGGTACGCGGCTTATTCGAGGCGACTTTCTCTTGTTCGGAGGATGTCTCATCAAAGACCACATGGGTGTTTCTTCCACAACTAGAGTTCGTTTGTTGTAAACTCGAAAAGCCTTCTTTGGATGAGGAATATCCTAAGAATATACCCTCATCTCGACTTGGCCTCAAAAGTCTTCAACCCGACTTTTCCCATTGTTGTGAATGAAACATTTGCACCCAAAAACATGGAAGTATGAAACATGAGGTTTTCTGTCTTTCCACAGTTCATAAGGTGTTTTGAAGTGAGTCTTAGTCAGAGAACATCTGTTCTGAGTATGACATGTTGTGTTTATTATTCCCTTGAAACGGCTTGGTGTGGCATGTTAAATTAACATAGTGCGAAGCGACTTCCTTGAGAGTTCTGTTTCTCCGCTCGCTACTCCATTTTGTTGTATGCGTTCTTGCGGTGACGTTTCATGTTGTATACCAAACTCGGTTGCAAAAATCAGTAATAAAGGAATTCAGGAACTCTGTACCTTTATCTGATCTGATCTTTACTATGCTGACACCCTTCTCATTTTGTAGCTTTTTGAGCCGTTCGGGTATCTTAGTCGTTGTCTCATTCTTCTTGTATAAGAATACAACCCAAGTAAACTTGAAATAATCATCCACGATTACAAGAGTATATTTAAGGCCCATCGAGATCGACCGGCGAATCGGGTCCGAATAGATCCATATGGAGCGATTCTTGAATACTCTCTTTGGATCTTTGGTCCCGGTATTCCCTTGAATGAGGCTTTAACTTGTTTTTCCTTTCCGACATGCGGCACATGTCCGATCTTTGGAGAATATCTCATTCGAAGTCCCTCAACCAAAGACATCCTAGCGATCTTGTTAAGAGTCTTGAAGTTCAGATGACTTAATCTTTTATGCCAGAGCCAACTGCAACTTTTAGAACTCTTAACAATTAAGCATGTATTCTTGGGGCAACTGTTCCAATCTTCTATGTAGATCGTGCCCTTCCTTGAACCAGTTAGCAAGATTTGTTGAGTGGCTCGATTCCTTATCGTACACTTGTCGCTCGAGAACTCAACGCTGAATCCGTTGTCGCAGAATTGTGATACTGATAGTAGATTGTGCTTCAATCCTTCGACATACGAGACTCCAGTTACTTGTACATCATCATTCTCTAAGGTTCCGAATCCCTTGGTAAAACCAAAGTTATCATCACCGAAGAGTACACGTGGGCCTTCTTGTTCTTTGTAAGATCTAAGGAGATGTTTGCTTCCTGTCATGTGCCTTGAGCATCCACTATCGATGTACCAGATAGTTGCTTGTGCACCTCCTTTGTTGGTCAGTCCCACGCGAACCTGCAATCAAATCAGGCTTTAGGTACCCCTTTGGAATTGGGTCCTGGGGTAGGGTTAGTGGTGGATTTAGGGATCCACACAAACAGAGCACTTCTATGAAAATCTGAATGATTAGAAGATCTGATTTGTCTCCCATACATATCAACACAATCATACGTCTCTTTATATGCTTTCTGATTAGTATGATTATTAGTGTGAGCCTTGGATGACTTAGAAGACTTGGGATTTTTCTTTACATTTTGTCTTCTTTTAATCCAGTGTGGCTCAGGTGCAGTAGCCCTAGATCTCTGATTATAGGGGTAGGTACGACTGCTACCATCAAAAGATTCATATCTTTTTGGCATAGGTGGTCTTTGTAGTTTACCTATAGCTTGCTTATTAGGCAGCTGACCTTGATTGGGTCTCAGATTAGATTTCCTTCTCATGGGTTGTCTCTTCTGATACCTAATCTGCTGATCAGGTTGAGGTCTCTTCAGAAGAACTGGGTTCTTCTGTTGATTCCTCGGCTGATGCTTTATCAATTGGGGTCCATTTCTGTTCCCTTTCTGATTAGGCACCTACCTTACTTTCTCAGCAGATCTTTTTTCTTTATTAGATACAATTTTAGCTTTTAGTGTATCTTTGTCAGAGACTCGTTTGATTACACTCTTCTGAAGTGAATCAAATGGGGCTTTTGAGGATGTAGAAGGGTTCTCATACCCAATTCCCTTCTTGTTAGTCGGCGTTCGAAAATAGGTGTTCATTTCTTGAACGGTTTTAGAAGATTTTGTAAAAACCTCTATTTTCTTCCGCAGACTATCCTCAGTAGATTTAAGACTCTCATGTAGTCGGAATAGCTCATCAAATTTAGCTTGAAGGATTTTGAAATCATCAGCTTGCTGTTTGTTGATTGCTAGCTGATCTTTGATCTATTTTTCCTGATCAGAAGATTTAACCTTCGAACGTTAAGTTCCTCGTTATTACCTTACGGCGGTTTAAGATTTGATTCGGTAGCTTTTACTTGAGGCGTTCTCTTTAATGAGTTGATTATTTCTAATCCTTAGCTTGTCATTTTCAAACTTTCCACTATTGTATAAGTGTCTCTTTTTGGAGAGATCATCAAGCAATTGCTCGAGTAGAGTTGCAAGTCAATCTCTCCGGCGGTGTCTTAATAATAGCGGTGTGGAATTTGAAAAAAGGAAGGTTTGGAGGTTACCTCGAGTTGGTCCTCCTTGGCCATTAAAGTGGAACTTCATCGTCATCTAAAGAGAATATCGAGATCTTCATGCTCGTGGAAGTCAACAAAGACCGCTTATCGAGACGAAGTTTTCTGAGATGAGTACCCGAGAGTCCTCGGAAAGAGATAGGAATCATCAATTCGGATGTGTCGACTACCGGGGCTTTCCTATATCCGGCGTTGCTCTCTTTTTTTCGTTTCTCTTCTCTTTCTCTGGGGTCGGTCAGGGCGTCGGTCTTTGTAGTGACACGGTTTCTCGCTTGATTAAAGCATGATCCTCGATCTCTGGAACTTCCTCTGCCGGGTGAGTCACTCCGTCTGTAGGATCTGGATCATCAAGTGACTTCACTTTCGATAATGTCGAACTTCTTCCGTCGAGATCTGTTATCTCTTCTCTCATCATCCGCCGGATCATCTCTTTTCTTTTCTTCTCTGTGATCTCTTGATCATCGGATCACGGTTCTTTCTCGTGATATGTCGGTTGGCCTCCTGTTTCTTTGATAGTCCTTTGTAGAATCTCCGATACTTACCAAAAGTTTGAGTATTTGTTCTTTCAAGTTTCTTGGTAAGCCGAAGCGATCTGTTACCTTGACTTATGATTTTTCCAACGAGTTCGATGGCCTTCGATCTCTTTCTTGATTGCTTTAAACATAAACTGATTTAGGCGTTGAGGCTTCAAAGAGCGTCTCGTCTTCATCTGCTTGTCCTCTTTTCGATTCAAATCGAACTCGTGAGCTTTAAGGCTTAGGAACAAAATGCTTGGCTTAATTTTTGAAATGTCTTGGCAATCTTTGATTACCGTGACTTTCATGTCCCATTTCTTGGTGAGAGATCTTAAGATCTTGTAGTTGATATCTTTGTCTGACATCTCTCTACCAAGTTCTCATAGCTTATTGACTGACATGGTGATCCTCCCATCGAGCTCGTTGATGGTCTCGTTGGGCAACATCTTTAACTTTTCGAACTTCACCAGTTCAGCCGGTTGTCTTTGATCTAATCATTTCCTTCACAGATCTCAGCAAGAGTATCCCACATTGCTTTTGCGGTTTTGAGATACTTTATCTTCTCTTTGGTGACTTTATCCATTGTCTTCATGATTATATGCCTAGCGATTGTGTCTAGAGTGAACAACTTTCTTTCCTCTGCATCCATCAAAGCTGGGCTTTTTCGCACAAGACTTCCCGTGGCAAAGTCTGGATCTCCTCCGACTGCTGGGTTGTCGTGGTATATGATGATGGGTCCTCGTTCGATGACTTCCATCATTCTGCCGCTTATCGATCCTAGATGGTTGCACATATATATAGCCCAATCTGGATACTCATCAATTGAAAATTTAGGCAAATCATAATACATACCAGAGGTATTATCCATGATGAGTGATTTTGAAAACGAATGAGTTTTTTAAAAACGGTTTTTCAAGATCTGTTCAAATGACCACAAAGATTCTTCCTCAAGAATCGATGATACTCAAAGCCAGTGGTCTGTAGAACCACTGCTCTGATACCACTTGTAGGTCCCGAACGGGTTTTGTGAGGGTGGAAGTCTAGAGGGGAGGGGTGAATAGACTTTCAAAACTTTTCGTGCGGATCAGGTGTGAACTGCAGATTACCCGATCAGAGTGCTAGTGTATCCGTTTAGACTGATGTTCAATCTTACTGAGTGCCTGAGGGGATCTGTTTGATATCTGTCTGTTTAAACTGAATGGTGCGGAAGCTTGTTTTTACCCGTGTGAAAAACCAGTTTTATCAATCAGATTCTTAAGTCAGTTTTTAACTAGTTGACTGAAGTGTTAAACTGATCAGATCAGTTTCTTGGTGCAGACTGAACTTTAACTTTAGAATATGTATGCAGTTTAAACTCAGTTGTGTGACTTGTGTAAAGAGATAAGAAAGCAAGTAAATGCACACAAGACGTTTTATAGTGGTTCGGACAAAACCCGTCCTACGTCCACTTTCCCTTAAACACGGGGAACCTTAACCCTATTTAACCGCGGGGCTTATATCCTCTTTTCAGGATGGCCGAGATGTTTACCGAGTTCCCACTCAAGCTTAACCTCACGGACTTATATCCTTTTCGGGATAGCCGAGATGTTTATCGAGTTCCCACTCTACAACGTAACCAATAGGACTTATATCCTACAAAGAGGATAAATGAGATGTTTAATGAGTTCTCACTCTACAGACTTGACCTAACTTGCGTTTGGGTAAAGAATGATTGAGGGTTCCAACTGGAAATCTATCCTGGTGCTTTAGATAGCCAAAATGTAAGTGGATAGGATTTCTTGCTAAGAACTATGGGATGAACACTCTAAGAATAATCTTCAGATGTAGTGTTCTTGTGAGTGGAGATTTGCTGTAGCTTTAGCTTCTTTTGCGATGTCTCCGTGTTTGTTCTTGCGTTTTTCACTTGTTGAACCTCTTCTTCAAAATGAAGAACGATCCCATTTTATAGACCTCGAAATCAAGAAGTCGTTGGAGAGCAATTTGAATTTTGGTCTATATTAGGTAGGCTGTAGGATATGATTGTGACGTGCTATGTGATTTTTCGGGCGTGGCCGTAGGCATGATTAGCGCCATTTTTGTCTGCAGCGTCGTATCCCGAATTGTCAGCCCTTTTTGTGCACGTGTCACTTTCTCCTTGGCTTCGCGAGGCGGCACTTCAGAAATTTGCCCGTTAGGCGATTGATATTCCCTTTGGAGAGGATTCGTCTTGTCTGGTGTATCTTTTTTTATTGTCACCAGGTGTGGTGACTTGATCAAATGGCCGATCGATCTACCATGTTGAGTCTTTGGTTGCACATTGTCTTAGCTTAAATATGCAGACTCTGCTGAAAGTAGGTCTTCAAGTATTTTGATCTTCAGGTGTCTCGAGCCTCGGTGTATTGATCGTCTTGACTCTTGAGTTTTGATCTTTGAGTCTTGAGTTTATTTGAGTCTTGAGTTCATCCGAGTCTTGATGTTATCTCGAGTCTTGAGTTTCATCCCCGAGTCTTTAAGTTCTTCTGAGTCTTCAGTGTCGTCTTCACCTGATCTTCTGACTTCATATCTTCTGATTTGCGCTTAGTCTTCAGATCATCTGACCTTCTCTGGGTCATCTGATACTTCGACCTGACCTATACATTCTGAGTTCTCCCTCAATATGTGACCTATCTTTTACATCGACTATCTATACATTTAAATTGGTCATCTTATTACGAATCTAAGTCATCGATCGACTACTTGTCCGGCGGGGTCCTATTACAACCTGTTTTGGAACTTCCATCAAAACTAAATTACATATTTCCCAACAAAACTGATCTCTCATCACTTCATAAATCACGAAATGAGATTCAGAATCAAAGAGATCCTTCAGATGCTTAATCATCTCGAAGGGGAGCATCTTCTCATGCTGCCTTTGCAACTCGGGAGTCATCCCAAGTAGCATAACACATTGAGCCTGGGAAGCATCCTCTTGATGCTTCTTCGAAATCAGAAGTCAAAAGCTTCAAATCTTCAATGATCGATTCGGGGTAGCAGGGATTGGTATGTCGAACACGTACTCAATCTTTTCTTGCCTAAGCACCAAAAACGACGCGTTTAAAAGGTGCGAGAAAAAAAATTAGCCCAGCCAATTTGTTTGTTTCCAAAACGCTTCTCAGTGATAAGTTATTCATTTCAACAATCCTAGAGAAATAAAATAAAACGGGAATTAAAACACATAATTCCTATGATCAATATTCAGCAATAAAAATAAACATGGCATTTCAAATTTATTTTGTCTCCATTATTTTCACATATTCAACGACCTCATCGGCAGAATACGAATTTATATATAATATAAATCATAATGGACTAGGATCCACATTCCTACTATCATAATATCTGCTTGGGTTGATTACTATGATAGCAGAACTGGTAGGTCTCCAAACCAATTGCAAAAACTGCAACTCCTAGTTGATTGAACCTAGTTCAATCGGATTCCCCGTGACTTTCGTTTCCCTGCTTGGGCTGGTGAAATAAAATCAAGTTGATTTACAACCATCAAGCGGCGACATTACGTGTCCCTATAAAAGTCCCGTTAAATGTAGATCCGAGCAAAAGACTTGGGCCTTAATACCCTCTAAGGTATTTGTGCATCCATCATGAGATACCTAGTATCTCGTAGTAAGTGAGATCTCACTACACTCTCTAAGAGTATGATGCAGATCGCATAACAATCTCCATTGCATCATCAATATCCCATTCTTGATGATCCTCGATTGGGGCTATTTGAGAATCATGCTTAGGTCATCTGAGTTCTCACTCACTCAATGACAACAATGACTCAAGGGAACATAGATAAGAACAAATGCAAACAATCAAACATAATATTCTAATAAGTGCAACGCCATATATTTTATATTAAATCAATACAGAATATTATCTGAGCATTATGTCCTTACAATGGATTGTGTCTAGAACACTAACACTAACAGAAAGGACAATCATACATGCTTTCGGCCATTCCGTCTCTATGCACATCAAATCAGGCCTGCAAATCTACCTAAAATAGACCGAAATTCGAATTGCTCTCCAACGACTAGTTCGATTTCGTGCCTATAAATATGAGATCAACCTTCATAGTAAGGTTACTGAAATTATCATCAAGCTCAAGCTATCCGCAATTTCCGCACCAAGAACACAAAACTTGAAGAATATTTCTAAGTGTTCATCTCATAAGTTCTTAGCATAGAATTCTTATCCTCTAGCTTTAGGCTATTCATATACTAGGATAGAATTCCAGTTGGAACAAAAAAAATCTTATACCCAAACCAAAGTTAGATTAAGTTTGTTTAGCAAGATTTCAGACTAGGGTTCTAGTACTGATCTCTGGGATTGGTTGAGTGAAAACTCTTGAAATATCTGTTGTACTGTGTTGGACTAACACATTAATATAAGTCCAATTGGTTAGTTGGTGCCCCTGCTGATAGGGAAGAGTGGACGTTGGACAAGTTGTCTGAACCACTATAAAAATGTGGTGTGCATTATATGTTTACTTACTTTACACTTTGCACACTACCTCTTTAAGATTTGCATACATATTCTAAGTCCGGATCAGGTTTGCACCAAGCAACTGATCTGATCAGTTTGACCCTTCGTCATCTGATTCAAAACAAATAACATAGAATTCTGTTTTAATAAACTGGTTTTTCACACGGGTAAAACTTAACTTCCGCACATCAGTTTAACTGATAGACACCGAACTGATCTGCCCTCAGGCGATCAGTAAGTTGGATATCAGTCCAAACTGATTCACTTGCACTATGATCAGGCAACTTGCTTTTCACACCTAATCTCACGCAAAAGTTTTCAGAAGTCTATTCACCCCTCCCCTCTAGACTTCTGCCCTCACGAAAACTCGTTCGGGACCTACAGACATCTATTATCTGAGTGAAGCATAAAATAAGATAAAATCCGATATAATGCATGACATCAAACATGTTGCTGCTTTTTTGGAACCTCTGTTTTCTGAAGTACTAGAAACACTATCTACATTGCATTGTGCCTCATTATAAATCTCAAAGGCATACCACTCATTTTACAAAGTCTGTTCTTTAGCAAAAATAACAATGAGACCTACTTATGCTAAAGATTCAAAACAAAATATTTCATTCTCACAAAGAATACAAGATGATATTTGTGGAATAATTCATCTAGAATGCAGACCATTCAAGTATCTGATGGTTCTGGTTGATTCTTCGACATATGGTCACACGTCGTTTTACTATCTACAATTATTTCTGCATTACAAACTTTTAGCACATATTATATGTTTAAGGGCTCACCACCCTAATCAACATCAAAAGCATTTGAAGAGTATTGCATCTATTGGAATAAGAAAAACCATGAACTACTTGAAATCCAAAGTTGAGATAAAAGCTCTTGGGAAAACAGAGCTTATGGAATACTTATCCACTAGTATGCATTTGTCTAAAAGATGTTTAGGCGATTTAACGTGGACAAAGTGCATCCGATTAGCACTCCCAAATTGGTCGAAGTTTAAATCTAAAGAAATATCCATCTCGTCGAAAAAAAGATGATGAAAAGTTATATTCCTCCAAAGAAAGGTGACGAAGTGTTATTGGGAGCTGGAATTCCTATTTAAGTTGAATAAGTACAATATTGTACTTAGCTCAATCACTCGACCATATATTACTCTCTCATTGATCAACTTGCTAATATTATTTATATCAGAACCAGCGCAACGTCATTGGAATGATATCGAGAATGTAATTTGATACCTAAAGAACCATTTGACATGTGTTTATTTATTTCCTTGTAAAGAGAAAAGTGAGATCAATAGTAACCCCTAATGAATATTAATGTTACCCCCTACACGGATACACCATAGAATGCATTATTTAATTTTACTTAAGCATACTATCTTTCTAATCTATATAAAGAGTGTTTCCAAAGTGTTGATGTATTTACATGGAAAAGACGTCGATGACTTGGAGATCAACTAAGCAAACTCTTGTAACTACCTCATTAAAATATTCAGAGTTCATTACCTTACGTGAGGCAATTCATGAGTGTATTTTGTTAAGGTGTATTATTAAACATTATCGTAGTGACTTGAGTTCTAACATTAAAGAGCCTATATCTACATATGAACACAATGTTTCTTGCATCACACAAATGAAATTGTGTTACATCAAATGTGAAAATATGAAGCATATTTCACCAAAATGTTTCTACAACCGATAACGATAAACTTTGCTATAGATTCAAGTTACTCAATTAAGCCCCAAAGAAATCATGATTGATTTGTTTACTCACATGATAGATGTACGTATCAGGTGATAGGTGTAGACTTCAGGGGGAGTCTCAACATGGGTGCGTTGTAACTCTTTTTCCCTTCGACCAAAGTTTATTTTTCCACTAGGTTTTTGTTACTTGGCAAGGCTCTTAGAGAGGCAACATTTATGCACCTACCACCCTTTTGATTTGGCACAAGGGGGAGTGTTGAAGGAAAAACACATTATGTGCCTTCATCAAGTGTAACCGATTGAGAGATAAATTAGGGCCTTCATCAAGTGTAATAAATGGAGGAATGAATAGACATTTATTATATTTCTTGTACACCCTATATAAAGGGATTGTTGTATAGAATAATATTCAGATGACGTAGTGAAAACTCCTGGCTTGGTACGCCTCCAGACGTAGTCGTTCTCGATGAACTGGGTCAACAAACGATCGTCTCTATTATCCTACAACATTCATCTCATTATATATGTACATTCTTTTATCTTATAGATAAATTAGATTCTCTCTATTATCCTACAACATTCATCTTATTATATACGTACATTCTTTTATTTTATAGATAAATTAGATTCCTTTTTGTTAGGGAAATACGAGTGTTTATGTGGGGTCCACAATAATAGGTGTAGTAAATAAAAGATGTTTAAAAGGTGTAAATTAGAATGAGTATGACAATTTTATGTTATTTATAGAAAGGGAAAACAAGTATGTGATGGATTAAAATGGAAAATGTCTAATTGAGTATGGGAAGGAGGGAGCGTCACTTTAAAAAGTTATGCATCAAATGTATCATTTTAAGATAAAAATTTGAAAAATATTACACGTTATATTAAAATTTAAAAGTGATTATATTTCTATTGAAAAATGATATTGTTCGCATAATAATCTCACAATGAGAGTACTTCATCCGTCTCATACTTATTTACCTACTTTTTTTTTACGTGAGTTTTCATGTAGGAGTTGTTTATTAATATTTAAAGTGATAAAGTGACTTTTGATTGAGGGTATTGTAGTCTTTTTAACTTTATTATTAAAGTAGATGATTTTTTGTAGGTAAAAGTAATGACATGAGTTGTAATTTTGAGACGTTGGGAAGAGAAAGTTAAAAATAAACTCCATATTATGATAAAATATTTTTTTTTTGATCATTTTTTAAAGATTTATGTCTCCATATAGAAATAAATGATAGCCAAAGTTTCATATGAAACTGGTTTACGATGCACCACTCATACTATTGCTTGTAGAAATAAATACTATAGTTGTTATTGTTGGTCCCGGTGCAAACGAGTCTTACACGTGTATGGGGGGGAATACACGTGTTTAGTGTTTTTAAAACTTTTTCTTACTGAGGTCAGCTTGGGTCAGATAATCCTGAAGATTAGGTTCTGAGAAGCACAGATCGCTCTGAGTCAAAGTCTACTGAGACAGTGATCCTGAGCTGCTTTCAGAAACCTCAGATAATCCCAACTGAGTCCCGAGTGTCAGAGATCCTGAGTTGCTTAGATCAGATAACTAACTTACTGAACCCTCAGAAGAGTACGTTCAGTTTGGTAACTATCTGTTCTAGCTACTCAGTTGTGCGGAATGGTTTGGCCCTTAGTTTATACTCGTTTTAAGCTTTGCAGAAAACCTTCCCTTTATGAAATAGTGATTAGGCTGTGATTCACTTATGCAACTTCAGTGGACTGATTCCAACTGAATATCAGTGAAAAGTATGCTTTCAAAATCAAGTCAATGCAGCAGATAAGCACATATAAGGAAAGCAATAAAGAACACAACAATTATAGTGGTTCAGAGACTCAAGCTCCTACATCCACTCTCTCCGACTCTTCAGAGAAATTCATTATCAACAATGAGCTTTCTGACTACCTCGTAGTTTACTTACTCAACTCGGCCCTGAGTTTTCTGACTACTCCACGTAGTTTACTTACTCAACCCGACCTTGAGCTTTCTGACTACCTCTGTAGTTTACTTACTCAATCACACACCCTGTAGCTTACTAACTTCTCCTCTAGAGTTTTCTGACTACTACGCGTAGTTTACTAACTCTTTACAACACTTCTCACCAACAAACACACTCCAACTACATTCACAAGGGTTTGGGGTTTCTTGGTTGGTTTCCAACTAGGATGAGATATCCTTTACAATGAAGCACAATGCAAAGGGTTAGGATATCTCGACTAAGCTTTGGATAATTCTTATCAAGCTAGGCTTAGTATAGTGAGCTCTCTTCAATATTGAAGCACTTGGGAAATTCTAAGTTTTTCGAGTGCTTTTAACTTTTACAAGAATAGGCTTGAGCTCTTAAGTTGCGTATAAATTTCCCGTAACCTTACAATGTAGAGGGTCACCAAGATTTATAGGCATACACCAAGGTCACTCTTGAAAACTATCCGTTGGAGAGACAACCGTGAGTTTCCTCTTGTGGTGTGTGAAAAGGCTATATTGTTTGAAACTCCCTAACACTTTCTAGGCAATAGCCTTCCATGTAGCCGGTCTTCACTTTTTGCGATGCGAACTTTTGTACATATGACATCCTTTTCGAGAGACACATCATTTGTCGATTGTCGATATGGTGCGATGTTGTCTTTCTCTTTTTTTGACTTTTGTCTCCGAATTAAAGGTAGACACCTTCAACGGCTCTTTTTGGTTACAAACTCGAAGTTTGATATAACCTTAACAACACTTCTGACTTAGTTCCTTTTGTCTGCATTTGAATGTCTTGGCAGATATCTGTCTTTCTAAGGAATTTGCGATCTTCTCAGTATTGCATCCTTCAGATAGATATATTCAGTGCCTTGGAACATTCGAGTTCATCTTGAGCATTCAAGATTTCTCGATTCTTCATAATTCTGTGTGTCTTCATATTCTTGATCTTGATTTCTCGGTCTTGATCTTTGTGTCTTGAGTCTTCCGAGTCTTGAGGTCTTCTTCGAGTCTTGTGGTCTTCAATCTTTGTAGTTTATCTTGGACCGATGTCTTTGAGTCTTCTCGCTAAGTCTTCAGTTACTCAGTATCCTACTGAGTCTTCAGTAACTATCCTAAACTTTATCTGCTGACTATACATTCTGCAGATAACATCCTGAATATTCTAAAACTGAATCCTGACTCAACTTATCAAGATCATTCTGAACATGTCATACTCAGGGCTTTTGGGATCTAATCAAAATCATAAATCTTTATTAAAATTCATCTCCCAACAATTTCCCCTTTTTGATGATGTCAAAACCTATCTTGTTACAAACAAATAACCTATACTCGTGTTTTGAGTTTATCCTATTACAAGATTGGTTGTCTCCCAACAATTTCTTAAATCGAGAATCTCTCAAAAATTTCGTAGTTTCTCAATAGTTTTAATCATTCAAAGAATTTCTTCAAGAAATGAATCTCTTTAACTAGTTCATTACCAAATACTTAAAACAGTTTCTCCCTTATCAATCATACAATCGATTCGAGACATTCATTCGGGCATATCAAAATAAAATACATGTAAATAAGATAATGAGATATTATCTTTTGAGCATAATGATAAATCTTCATTTATGATTGGTATCCTGTTACATATTACAATGAGTTTATCAACAAAATCAAAAAGACAAAATATAAAGATTACAAAATCTTACGAGTCTTGATCTTACGATTTTGGCTCTTGATCTTCTTTCTTGATTTTTGCTTCATTTTCAACTTCATCACGGGCACCTCCAGGTCAAACATTCCGAAAAATCTCTTCTTCAGCTCATTTCTTTCCTTGATGATGTCCGGACTGTTTCCTGTTAAACCCAACTGACCAGCATACTGAGCAATCTCTTGAGTAATGGCCTTCTCATTCACCAAGCCATTTTCAAGTTTTGGAGGTGGGTAGGAATATGGACCAGGGGCTACTATCTGTACCTCTCCTTCATCCGCAGTTAATCCAGCTCTGTAGATACTTTGGATAGAAGATAAGAAGGTATTCAATGAAAGCTTCATTCTGATCTGAGCTTTCCCTTCTCCATTCCCTGAGAACATCATAATTGAACCAGAAGGTCCTTTTGTCTTCTCCCACATATCGTTGAGTTTGATAGGCATCCATTTATCAACGTGGGGCCACTTTAGTGCTTTTGATGTTCCTTTCCTCTTGCTCGCAAAACTTCACGAAATCACTCCTTCGCGCTCTTCGCCTATCTTCTTTACGATCCGCAGACGTTCACGAGACCGGGCGGCGACTTTCTTAGCTTGTTCTTCTTGGAGTGTCTTCAGAGCATTTCTCGTGTTGAAGACTTTCTTCTGAGGTTGAAACTCAGATTCCACTGGTTGTTCTGTTTCTTCATCACCCAGAATCAGTTTTCTCTGGATTGGCTTAGATGCCTTTGCACGTTTGCTTTCGGGTTGAACAACGCCCAAGGCTTTCCTCTTCATAGGCGATTCGGCCCAAAACTGCTTGTTCCAACCTTTGCTCTAGCACTTTCGGTTTCTCTCTTGCAACATCAAGCATAGCTTGCTCGAAACTTCGAGTGTAGATAGGCTTTTTCTACTGGCGAACTTCAACTTCTCGGTAGCTCAGACTTCTTTAAAGGCTTTTTGCTAGATTATACATTTCATCATCTTTACGAGCCTTCTTCTCCAAAGTCGCGCCATGAACTTTCCGAGATCTTGAACTTCCTTTTCCCCTTCTTGGCACCGTAATTTGGAAGAAGCTTTGGAGAGTCTTTGTGTCCATGTGATATTGCTCTTTGCTTACACAAATGAACTTCTCCTCGCTATCCGATCTTGTTAAATCTTCCAGCCTTCTTAAATGGTTCTTGGCCCGCGAAAAATTCTTGAGATAAGTGGGCAAACCGGCGAGAGTGCTTCTTTGAACATCTCTGTCATCTTGGTCATGAGCATTGAGCTCATTTCCTCAATAGCGCACTTGATTAACACCTCATTCTTTTACGCGGTTTCACCTCTAGGAAATCGAAACTTTCTGGTGTTTTACCTTCGATTCATCACTTAACTTCGGCCTTGACTCCCTCCAACTTCTCATTTAGCTTTCCTTCCATGGAGGTCATCCGGTGGTTAGAGTGTTTTAATTTGCACCGATTCAAAAAGTGACTAAGGCCGCCCATCTTTTGAGCTTGATTGGCCAACGTTTCTTCCATCGAGCAATCTTGATCATCATTGGCTCAACCTTCTCAAGTTTCTCTATCGGAGGAGTGAGATCAATCTCGAGAATCTTCATGCCTCTGTGTTGTCTCGATCATCTTGAGCTCCAAATTTCATTCGAGCTCCGGTCTCGGTATGCCTCGATCACCAAGAGTACTTATCAACATTCGATGTTGACTAGATCCGAGTTGATCGACAACGAAGTCTCCTTTTTCAATCTGAGGCCCTTCTCAACATCTCCTGTTGGTCCCCATCTCCATCTTGAGATTTGTCTCCGCCGCTTGGGGGCAACCCTCAATTGCTCTCCTCTCGACCAACTTCCTCTGAACCAGGCTCATCAAAATCGGAGTTTTTCATCCCGAGCTTTGTCCTTCGAACCACGAGAAGTAGGTCGAAAAGGTTGTCTCCTCATTCCACCGGTCTTCCCTCTAAAAAACAAAGAATATCAAGCATCTCGGGAAGAGTCGATTGAGGATAAATCTGATTGTCCTTAATCCGAAGAAAATATCTTGCGGATCGGGATATGAAATTTGAGCTCGAGGTATCGGTCAAGTATGAACCGTTCCCCCTTGCTCCTCCACTCGCCTTCTTCAGCCTCGCCTTTTTCCATCTCGGGCTTTTCGGTTCATTTGAAGTTTTCGCTAAGGGATCAAGGAGTAGATCACTCCAGGAGCTCATCAAGACTATTCTGCTCTCCCGAGTCTCAAGAAGATCCCGAAGTTTGTGCGGTCAGGTTCTCAGTTTGTATCTGTGTGGGTTCTGAGGCCTGAACTGGTATATCCTCAGTTTGAGTCTGAGTTGGCTCGTCAGTCTGAGCTTGCACATCTTGGATCGACTCTGGTGACTCTTCTATCTGAGCTGCACACACGAGGTAGGCATCTCGAGGTCTGAGCTCGCTTTGAAAATTTCACGAGAAATTTTATCTGTCTTGAAAGGCGATGTCTCGAGCACCTCAAAAAAGACCTGCTCCTCAGTCTGATCCTGTGTCCTGGAGATAACCTGAGCCAACACTTGTAATGGTGAACTCTGAGCAGTTTGGCCCTCAGGTTGAATCTCTTCAGAATCACTTCCATCTTCATCGGTGAGAACCACCAATCTTCTGCGTTTTGGAGCAAGATTTTTCTGTTTCATCATTTTTGCTCCTGCTCCATCTTTGCCTCCAACAACATCTTCCCCTAGTTTGTTGGGTCTCTTTTTCAAAGAAATTGCGAAGGTGATTCTACCATCTTTTCTCTCTTCCCCCGATGACCTACTTCCTTGCAAAGACCGGGGTTTAAGGAGAATTTTGGATTTAGGAAATGGGGTCGATTTGGCGAAGATATCCTCCTCCTCTCTGCACATCTCCAAAATGTAAGCAATTTTGGTGGCATGGTGGATCTTGCCTTTGATTGAGATCGCCCCGTCAATCTTCCTCAAAACTTTGGTCTGCTCACTCACCGTCTGGATTAGGAATTTCAGCCAGTTGAAATTTGTGGTGGGTGAAGCTTCTATCGCCGCCATCAATCTGAGTTTCGGGGTACTTATCTGCTCAAAAGTCCCCGCAAGACTCATGATGCACTTGCTCACAATATCCATCAACACACGATATTGTGGCTTCAGGTGCCTTTTATGCAGTGTCGCCTCAAACTTAACAGGATTCTCAGCAATCCTATCTAAGTACTCCTGCTCTCTTCCTGACATATACATCGTAGGATCCTCTCCTCTATCATAGAGCTCAAAAACATCATTCAGATTTTTTTGGAACAATATACAGATCCCTCTCAAAATCGACGTATTTGGATGACTGCTCTAAGTGTGATACAGTTAACTTAGAATGCATACAACCCTCTTCATCTATCTTCAAGTTATAGATGAATTCGATTACCTCTTTCGCAAACTCCCGGTCCGCAGTGGGTTTTTGAATTAGTTGGAAATGAGTTTAGCTAGTCGAATCATATGCAGAGCCTCCTCTTCTGGCTTTGAGTTGGTTGTGCTTTCGAGTGAGACAACGAACTCGTACCACGGCTTGTTGGTTTCGGCTAATCTCTCGAACAGGGTTGGAGCCATTTTAGAGTTTGATTGAAGAAGAAAAACTTTAGGATTTGGAGATTTTCTGGGCAAAGGGGATTTTTAATTTCAGAGGATTTGAAAATGAAGGGTTTGATAAAATTTTTTGGCTTGAATGGCTGATTGGGGTTTATATAGCCTTGAGATCGTGGGGAATCGTGTTGGTTAGGTGAGTAACAACGGTTGAGATTAATCTCTGATTAATCGGGTATACGAACCGACGATCTCCGAAAAGTAAGCCGCCAAAACATCCTCATTGGTCATTAATGTAGCAGAGCATTAAATGACTGTTGACCTTCTTCGGAATTTAAAACGATCCCGCCCCAAAACAAAACATTCCTCAGGTGTTTTTATATTTATTGCGAATGATTACTGAATTTACTTGAGCAATAAATGGATCGCATGAGTCATTACTTCTTCAGACCAATTTCCTCTATCGGTCTTCTTGAAAATCGATCTTGATAAAATGTCGATAATAATCTTGAAATCTTGAATTGGTTTTTCTCGAGATTCATTCAAGATTTCCATTTTATCTGAGCTTCTCAGAAGGATTCTGGAAAAACTTCATGCATCTGAAAACCTTCAATTTTTCAGATTTTATTCTATACACCGGTTTCTAGCATCCCTAATTCAACCGAAAGTTCTTGAAATCTTGATTCCGCCAAAGGTTTAGTCAAGATATCGGCTCTCGCTTATCGGTATGAATTTTCTCCATCCTTATGTCCTTCTTCTCGACATGATCTCTCGATGAAGTGATGTCCGATATCCACATGCTTGCATCCGGGTGTGCAATCTGGTTTTTTGTGAAATAGCAATGGCACTATTATTGTCACAAAATATTGGTACTTCATTGGCTACAACTTTATAATCCTTCAATTGTTGTCTGAGCCAAAGAATTTGTGCAATGACTTCCTAAACCATATATTCAAATTTTCAAGAAGTACTTGTTGCTCTTGAGGTCTGCTTTTCTTCGAAAACCAAGATATCAGCTTGCTTCCTAGAAATTGACAAGTTCCTGAAGTGGACTTCCTGTCAATTCTGCATCCTCCATAATCAGCATCTGAGTAACCACTTAACTCTAGGTTATCATCAGTTGGATACCATAATCCTCTATTCACTGTGCCCTTAAGATATTTCAAAGATCTTTTTAGCAAAGATCCATGTGACTAGCCTTAGGATTAGCTTGGTATCTTGCACATATCCCAACAGCAAATGTTATATCCGGCCTACTTGCTGTGAGATAGAGCAATGATCCAATGATTCCTATATAATCAGTATGACTTACTGATTTGCTTTCAGAATCAGGATCCATCTTGTAGTTAGTATACATGGGAATTCTAACTGTATTGCAATTCTGTACACCATATTTGGCAATCGGGTCTCGGTGTACTTTTTGCACGGTTGATGAATATTCCTTCCTTTGATTGTTTCACTTGAAGTCCTAGAAAGAAATTCATCTCTCCCATCATTGACATCTCAAACTTGCCTTTCGTCAATGTTGAAAACTTTTCACACAGCTGATGGTTTGGAGATCCAAAAATGATGTCATCAACATATATCTGAACTAGTAAGATATCTTCCCCATCCTCTATCCCGAACGAGTTCTATCAATGATTCCTTTGACAAAACCATGGTCAAGAAGAAACCGAAAAGAGTATCATACCATGCTCTCGGGTGCTTGTTTAAGACCATACAAAAAGCTTTTCTTAGCACAGAAACTTGGTCATTCTTTTGAAACCGGGAGGTTGTTCCACATAAACCTCTTCTTTAAGCACGCCGCTTCGAAATGCACTTTTCACATCCATCGATGGATCGTGAACTTCATGTGGGCAGCATATGCAAGAAACAATCGATGGCTTCTAGTCTTCTGCAACAAAAAAGCAAAGGTTTCATCATAATCCAAGCCTTCTTCTTGGGAATAACCTTGTGCAACTAGCCTTGCCTTGTTTCTCACAATGTTGTTGTTTTCATCTCTTTTGTTCTTGAAAACCCACTTGGTTCCAATGACATTGTGCCTTTCTGGTCTATCTACTAGCTCCCATACTTCATTCCTCGAGAATTGATTCAAATTTCATCTTGCATGGCAAGAATCCAAAGGAGAATCTTGTAGAGCTTCACCAATCTCAGTAGGTTCTTTCTCTGATAGGAAGCAGCAGAATAGTGCACTCTCTCCATGGAACCTTCTAGTCTTAACACCTTCAGTTAGATCACCCACAATCTGGCTTGTAGGATGGCTATCTAACCATTTCCTTCTTGATGTTCCCCCTTCAATGGTATCCTCAACATTTGAAATGTTGGTTCGGTTAAATCAAACAAACTCAGGGAACAACAAAACAGGAGAAAGGGAATCATCTTCCTCAGGGGAAATTCTATTCAGAACATTGTCAGAGACATTTGTTCCCCTTTGGTTGATAGATTCATAAATTGCCTCAGTTGTGACCACATCTTCATTGGCATCACGTACCTGAGTCTGAACTGGTGTCTGTTCAGATTGGTCACCTTTAGTGTTGGTTTTCCGGGTCTCACCATCCCGATTTCCACCACGAACTTCTTTATCCGAGTCCGAGTCACTCCAATCATAGATAATGACCGACTTCTTCTTTTTGATTCGATGGATGATTTATCTTTCTATTTTAGGCATAATCTGGTGATCCTCTTTGTCAGTTCATTTGCATCATGTTCCTGTTTCTTCTGAACACAAACAGATTCATCAAAAACAACATGAGGTGTTTCCTCCACAATAAGAGTCCTACAGTTGTAAACTCTGAAAGCTTTTTTCTTGACTTGAATATCCTAAGAATATTCCTTCATCGAAACTTTACTATCAAATGTTTTCAACTCGATCTTTACCATTATTGTGTATGAAACACTTGCAACCAAACACACGAAAGAAAGAAACAAGAGGCTTCCTTTCATTCCAAAGCTCATAAGGCGTTTTGCCTTGACTTTTTGTCAGCATGGATCTATTCTGAGAGTAGCATGCAGTGTTGACAGCTTCAGCCCAAAATCTTTTAGGAATATCAACTTCAGCTATCATTGTCCTTCTTGAACTTCTTTTCGAGTTCCGTTCCTTCTTTTCGGAATACCATTTTGTTGAGGGGTCCTTGCGGTGATGTTTCATGTAGAATTCCATTTCTTTGCATAATAATCGAAATGATATGATTTATAAACTTCGGTTCCTTTGTCGGATCGATTTTGACCACACTCAGATTTTTCTCATTCTTGAGCCTTTTCGATGATCGCGACTTTATCGAGTCTCTTTCTTCTTGAAAAGAATATGACCCAAGTATATCTTGAGTAGTCATCAACTACTACCAATGTGTATTTCCTGCCATTAGTGCTCACAGGTGTTATAGGACCAAACAGATCCATATGCAAAAGCTGAAGTATTCTCTCAGTAGAAACTTCTACTTTGCTTTTAAATGATGTTTTGACTTGTTTTCCTTTCTGGCACGCATCACAAATGTGTTCCTTACTGAACACTTCATTAGGAAACCCTCTCACAAGAGCTAATCTTGCAAGCTTGTTCAGGGTTTTGAAGTTTAGGTGATTCATTCTTTTATGCCATAACCAACTGGTATCTGTGGAACTTTTAGCAATTAAACATGTATCTTTAGGAGTTGAACTCCAATCAGCAAGATACACATTCCCTTTTCTTGTACCCGGTCGATATACTTTACGTGATGTATCATCTTTCACAAAGCATAAGTTCTTGGAGAACTTAACATTGAAACCCTTATCACGAAATTGGCTAATTGATGACAAGTTATGCTTCAATCCAGATACATATGAAACACCATGGATATGAACTGAGTCGACTTCCAAAGTTCCATATCCTTCAGTCTGTCCCTTGGAGTTATCTCCAAAAGTGATCTGTGGGCCTCTTTGTTCAACATAGTCACTGAGCATCTTCTTGAATCCTGTCATATGTCTTGAGCATCCGCTGTCAAGATACCATACATCAGGAGCTTTTTCATCTCTGCTCATCAGTGCCATGTGATCTTTCATCAGCTTAGTGCCCTGGTTTTCCTCCTGAAAAACAGATCAATTCTTAGGTACCCATTTTGTGTAGGGTCCTACGAGGTTAGCTGTACCTTTCGGAATCCAAATCAGCCTGACAACTCTAATCACTTTAGAGTGGCTAATTTGTCTTCCATAAACATCAACATATACATCCACTACTCTGGGTGCCATAGCAGTTTTCTGTATATGTGTGCTAGCTTTAGCATGAACATGTGCTTTAGAGTTCTTCTTTGGCTCAGGCCTTCTGTTCAGATGCTTAGGCTTTTGTGCAGCCGGTCTAAATCTTTGATGACTCGGGTTCAGATAACCTTTACCCTTAGGCAAGTGAGGTTCGGGTTATGCATCTTTGAAATCTGGTCTTTCAAAGATCTTGAGGACTTGGTCTCTTCATTTGAAAATGTCTCTGAGTGTTTCTCATCCGAGGATTCCTCTGATGGTTCGATGTGGAGCCTTTCGGTTTGCATTCTTAGCCCGAGGCTTTGAAGTACTTGCACTGAAACTTTCCAATCGATTTTCGAGTTTTCTTGCCTTCACTTTGAGGTTTGGGCTTTCTAACTTTGATCATTCGGTTTTTACTTGACTATAGGTCCTTTTCCCTTGTCTACAACCTTGGGCATTTCTTGATTTTGAAGTGTAGGTGCCCTTTGTTTTTACAAAGATAGTCTTCTTGCTACTTGACGCAAACATTTAGATGACCTTGTGAGGTTCCCCCGGAATATATCCCAATCCAGATTTTATACTCACAGATCTCTAGTAACTCAAATTTCATCTATTACGTTAGATGCATTATTCAATAGAGTTAACTTCTTATGTGCACTATCCTCACAATGCAGCAGAGTTTTATGCTTCTCGAGAGAGGTCATTGAACTTCGATTACGATTAGTTTGAATCTCTTGATGGATTTCTCTAGCTTTTTCGATTAGGGGACACTATCAACTTCTCTTTCTCTCGAGAGTTGTACTTTGAAACATCCGTTCATCAAGAGCTCCCATTAATTGAGAAGTGACTTCGATATTGCTAGAGTTTTTCCATTTTAGATTTTTCAACTTTTCGATTCCTTATTACGCTCTTGAGTTTGATTTAGCGATCCTTGCAAAAAAAAGATAGTCCTTCATCGATTCTCGAAAGAATCCATCGAGTCAAAATAGATTTTCGATGGAACTTGAAAACTCTTGTGCTAGTGTAGGAGCAAAGAAGCGGAGAAAAAGAAGAGTTTACCTCCTCAATGGCCATCGGACGGATGTCATCACTTTCCTTTGTCTAAGAATATCTCATCTCAAGAGCTAGATCCCCCTCGAGTGTTCTTCTTCTCGCAATCATGGCATTTTTGCTTGAGAACTTACGGTCTCTTATAGCTTGCCTTTCTCTTCTCTCCTTAGCACTCAAATCGGACAATCATCTTTGGAAGTGACCTTTCTTCCGGCGGTTATAGCATCTGTTGGCATCATCATCCTCGATCATTTTCTTCTTTGGACTTGAAGTCCTTTCTTTTGGATGAAGATCCTCCGAACTTTTCGGTCTTTCTTCTTCTCGGTTGATCTGTCCTCGGGTTTCTTCTGTACTGTGGTTCTGTAATAGTTTTTTGTATTTTCCAAATCTACTATTGAGTCTATCAAACCTTCTTGCCATCGATCTTTAGCTTTTCCTCAAGCTCATCCCGATTTTTTGGCATGGGGTTCTCGAGCTCTCTAGTTTTACTGAGTTTTATCTTTGGCTTTTAAGGCCACATTCTTACTCGATGAAGAATCATCTTTCTTTGTCGGCCTTTTTTGGATTTCTTTATCAATTACAAATTCATAGGCTTCCATTTCGAGAAGACTTGTTGGTAAGGCATTGAGTTAATATTCTTGGTGTTTTCAATCACCACCGCATGAATATCCCATTTCTTAGATAGACCTCTCACGAATTTTCAATGCAACTTCTCTCTGTGGGTATTTCTTTCCAAGTGCATTTAGATCATTCATGATCTTAGTGAATCTAACTTCCAGTTTGTCTATTGATTCACCATCATCCATTTCAAAACCTGTCAAAACTTTCCAATTGCCCTTTGAAAGTTTGTTTTCTTTTATATGATCGTGCCTTGGCATATAGCAATAGTGTATCCCAAATCTCTTTAGCGATATTCTTACGGTGAGAGATCATTCCCATCACACCATCATCAATTGTCTTTGTATAGTGTGTCTTTTGCAATGTAGTCTAGATTGACTAACTTTCTCTCCTCGAGAGTCGATTGGTCATCGGACTTAGGAAATCTGCTCTAGGATCAATTCTCTCATCTTCTTGTTCCTCTCGGATTCACTACAATAAACTGGAATGGTCCTTGAGAGACCACTCCACATACGCCATGTTTGGAATACGAGATGAGCTGCATTCTCGATCTCCATAGATCATAGTTCTCCACTTTGAGAACATGGGAAGTTTTTAGAAGACATTTTTCGATCTCTTGAAAAATAAAAGGTTTCGCAAATAAGATCGATTCGGATAGACCACAAGTATTTTTGAAAATAAAACTTTGGTCAACACAAAGTAGTGGTCAAGTTGAACCACCGCTCGATACCACTTGTTGGTCCCGTGCAAAAACGAGTCTTACACGTGTATGGGGGAATACACGTGTTTAGTGTTTTTAAAACTTTTTTTCTTCTTGAGGTCGGCTTGGTCGATAATCACGAAGATTAGGTTCGAGAAGCACAGATCGCTCCGAGTCAAAGTCTCTTCGAGACGGTGATCCCGAAATTGCTTTGAAAACCTCGGATAATCCCAACCGAGTCCCGAGTGTCGAGAGATCCCGAGTTGCTTGGATCGGATAACTAACTTCTTGAACCCTCGAAGAGTAATGCGTTCGGTTTGGTAACTATCTCTGTTCTAGCTATTCGGTTGTCTTGAAATGGTTTGGCCCTTAGTTTATACTCGTTTTAAGCTTTGCGAAAAACCTTCCCTTTATGAAATAGTGAATAGGCTGTGATTCACTTATGCAACTTCAATGGATTGATTCCAACTCAATATCGATGAAAAAGTATGTTTTCAAAATCAAGTCAATCGGAGATAAGCACGAGATAAGGAAAGCAATAAAGAACACGGCAATTATAGTGGTTCGGAGACTCAAGCTCCTACATCCACTCTCTCCCCGAGCTCTTCGGAGAAATTCACTATCAACAATGAGCTTTACACTACCTCGTGGTTTACTTACTCAACTTCGCCCTGAGTTTTTACGACTACTCCACGTAGTTTACTTACTCAACCCGACCTTGAGCTTTCTGACTACCTCCGTAGTTTACTTACTCAATCACACACCCTGTAGCTTACTAACTTCTCCTCTAGAGTTTTCTGACTACTACGCGTAGTTTACTAACTCTTTACAACACTTCTCACCAACAAACACACTCCAACTACCTTCACAAGGGTTTGGGGTTTCTTGGTTGGTTTCCAACTAGGATGTGATATCCTTTACAATGAAGCACAATGCAAAGGGTTAGGATATCTCGACTAAGCTTTGGATAATTCTTATCAAGCTAGGCTTAGTATAGTGAGCTCTCTTCAATATTGAAGCACTTGGGAAATTCTAAGTTTTTCGAGTGCTTTTAACTTTTACAAGAATAGGCTTGAGCTCTTAAGTTGCGTATAAATTTCCCGTAACCTTACAATGTAGAGGGTCACCAGTATTTATAGGCATACACCAAGGTCACTCTTGAAAACTATCCGTTGGAGAGACAGCATCGTGAGTTTCCTCTTGTGGTGTGTGAAAAGGCTATATTTAGGGTTTGAAACTCCCTAACACTTTCTAGGCAATAGCCTTCCATGTAGCCGGTCTTCACTTTTTGCGATGCAAACTTTTGTACATATGACATCCTTTTCGAGAGACACATCCTTTGTCGATGTCGTCGATGGTGCAGATGTTGTCTTTCTCTTTTTGACTTTTGTCTCCAGTTAAAGGTAGACACCTTCAACGGCTCTTTTTGGTTACAAACTCTGAGTTTGATATAACCTTAACAACACTTCTGACTTAGTTCCTTTTGTCTGCATTTGAATGTCTTGGCAGATATCTATCTTTCTAAGGAATTTGCGATCTTCTCGATGATTGCATCCTTGAATAGATATATTGATGCCTTGGAACATTCGAGTTCATCTTGAGCATTGATGACATTCTTGATTCTTGATAATTACTGTGTCTTCAGTATTCTTGATCTTCAGTTTCTCAGTCTTCAGTCTTTGTGTCTTCAGAGTCTTCTGAGTCTTCAGGTCTTCTGAGTCTTCAGGGTTTTCTGAA
>JBBCBC010000021.1:14166000-14393098 GCA_037126765.1 Stenogyne calaminthoides | reverse complement strand
TGTCGATTTAAATGATGTCGCGATTTCTCGTTCTTCTGAAGGATCAAAGTTGATGACCAATTTCTCTATGGTGGAAATGCTAGATGATTTGGCTTGATGGGTGTTTCCGCGTTTTTTCCGCGAATAATGAAGGAAGAACTTGTATTTATAGTGTGGATTGGATATGTTACCGTTGGATGAGTCACATTCAAATCCATTTTTATTATGTAACTTTTATGACTTTTTAGGGCTTGTTGCCTTATCTCATTTAATCGCGTCATGAATCTAACGACTATATTCTTGGGATCCTGCTCGAGTCTTGAGTTTCCTGCAGCGAGTCTTGATTATCCGATCCTCGGCTTCTTGAACTAGAACTTTCTTGGACTCGGGATTCTTATTTCGTGAGACTTCTCTTGTTGGACCTTGTACGTCCGGGTATCTTGACACTTTCGAATTGCGGGTTATTCTTGACTTCAAACATCGACCCTCGGTCACTGCTTTTCGAGGCTAAGCGATCATCGGTAGCATCCTTTCTGATTCTCAATGACTTGGATGACTTCTCTTTTGATGACTTCTCTTCTAATTTCTTCTCGCGGTCTGATCTCGACTCACTGTTGAATCGATTATAGCATCAGTCGACATCTCGATTTGCATGATTAGTACATCGAGGTTAGCATATCGGAGTTAAGCATATCGGGTTAAAACTTATCCTCGATCTTGATCCAGCGTCGATCTCGTCGATCTCATCTCACTCTCTTCCGATCTATAACCTCTCTTCGATCCGGTCATCGATCGGGTCATCCGGTCATCGATCTTGATCGGTGGGTTAGCTTTCTTCTTTCTTGATTTTGCCTATTTCATCGAGTTAACTCAAGAACTCATCTTACTCATCTCGATCTCGATCGGTCTAAATCTGCCACCTCGTCCCGATCTCGATCATCTTCTTCCGATTTTGTGAGTTCCCCCTCAACTTTTCTCTCGTTCCCCTCAACTTATTATATATAAACCGGTCTTCTTTTTAACAATTGGTAACAAGCGGTAACCCGTGAGTCTTGGAAAATACCATGTAATGCATATAAAAAGGGTGAGGGAATGGTAGTTACCAATTTTTTGCTTTTTAAGAAACGATGTATGTTTTTGCTTATAATCAAATGCATATGGCAAGTAAGAACATAAAAGCGATAAAAACACACGATTTTATAGTGGTTCGAGTCCAACTCCTACATCCACTCTTCCCTTATCATCGGGGCACCAACTTAACCAACCGGACTTAGTTTAGCGTGTTGGTCAACACCCAACGAATGTTTCACCGAGTTCACACTCAAATCGGGACTTATCACCCTCGCGGGATGCTACCCTCCCTTCCGGGATTGCTAGATGTTTACGGTTCATACTCACCTACAAACTTATCCTATCAAACTAATTTGGGTAAGGTTTGTTTGGTTTCCAACTAGGTTGAGATTTTCATACATTTGTTTAGCCTCAATGCTTTGGGATGGGAAAAATCTCTAAGCTTAGAATATTACATTTGTGCTTAGATTCCAGGGTAGAAACACTCTTGAATATATCGTGTATTTCTTGCTCGGTTTCTATGGTGGAAATGCTAGATGATTTGGTTTGATGGGTGTTTCACGATTTTTCCACACCGAATAATAAAGGAAGAACTTAGATTTATAATTAATGATTTGAATATTCCGTTGGATGGAGTCATTCAAATCCATACTATTTTGTAAATTTTTGCGACTTTTTTAGGTTGTTCCTTTCTCTCATTGGTCCACGTCACTGAATCTAACGGCTATATTCTTGGGATCTATCCGAGTCTTGAGGTTTCTCTGAGTCTTGAGGATTATCGATCCTCGAACTTTCTTGAACTCGAGCAGCGGACTCGGATTCTTGGCTTCAATGAGACTTCTCTTAAGCGGACCTTATACGTCGGGTATCTCGACACTTTCGGGCTAAGCGAGTTGACTCTTCGACGAACACCTGACCCTCAGTCACTAGCACTCAGGCTAGCCAGTCATCGGTAGCATTCCCGATTCTCCGGTGAACATGACTTGAATGACTTCTCTTGATGACTTCTCTTCCGATTTCTTCTCCGCTGATCGTCGGCTCACCCGGCCTATCGGTTTATACGCGTCGAGGTTAACATGCTCCGGGTTAACTTATCGATCTTGATCCGTCGATCTCGATTAGTCTCATCTGGCCTCTTTTTGATCGGCTAACCTCTTCCGATCCGGGTCATCCGATCGTCATCTACTATCCGATCTTCCATCCCGGTAGCTTAATTTTTCTTCTTTCTTGATTTTGCGGCTGTTGATTAACTCCGTAATCTCATCTTGTTTCGATTCGATCTCGATCGGTCTAAATCTATGACCTCACCGATCTCGATCAATCTTAACACGATTTCCCGCGAGTTCCCTCAACTTGTTTTCTCGTTCCTCAACTTATTATCCTCGAACCGTCTTCTTTTTAACAATTGGTAAATAATTTGGTAACCCATGAGTCACGGAAAATCACGATGTAATGCATATAAAATGCGGTGAGGGAACGGTGGTTACCAATTTTTGCTTTTTTAAGAATGATCTATGTGTTTTTGCTTATAATCAAAACGTATGGCAAGTAAAGAACGTAAAGCGATAAAGTTAACACATCGATTTTATAGTGGTTGGAGTCCAACCCTACATCCACTTTTCCCTATCATCAGGCACCAACTTAACTAACCTGGACTTAGTTTAACGTGTTAGTCAACACCCAACATATGTTCTGAGTTCACACTCAAGCGGGACTTATCACCCTCACGGGATCGCCTACCTCCACCACTTCGGGATTGCTAGATGTTTAATGAGTTCATACTCACCTTCAAACTTATCTACTAAACTGATTTGGGTAAGTTTGTTTGGTTTCAACTAGGTTGAGATTTTTCTTACATTTTGTTTTAGCCTCAATGCTGGGATGGGAAAATCTCTCTAAGCTAGAATATTACATTTGTTCTTAGATCTGGGGTAGAACACTCTTGAATATATCGTGTATTTCTTGCTCGATTTATGGTGGAAATCTTTAGATGATTTGGCTTGATGGGTGTTTCACGCATTTTTCCACGAATAATGAAGGAAGAACTTGTATTTATAGTGTGGTTTGAATGTTCTTGGTTGGATGGAGTCACGTTCAAATCCATACTATTCTGTAACTTTTTGCGGCTTTTTCAGCTTGTTGTTTTTCTCTCGTTTGTGGTCCAATGTCCGGTATTTGAATCTACTTGGTATATTCTTGGGATCTATCCAGTCTTGAGGTTTCTCCGAGTCTTGAGGATTATCGATCCTCGACTTCTTCGAACTCGGGCTTCCTGGACTCGAGATTCTTGACTCGGCCGGACTTCTCTTGTTGCACGCTTATGCGATCGGTTATCGGCACTCGAGTTAATCGGTTGACTCTTCGACCGGACATCGTATATCCCGACTGCTACTTTTCAGTAATCGTCGTGATAACATTACGATTCTCGGTGAACATGAGCTTCGATGAACCTGCCTTCTGATTTCTTCTACCGCTTGATCGATCATTTCCTTTGATCGGTCGATGCTCATCAGTCGACATATCGGTTTATCTGCGTCGAGTTAATTACATCGGTTATATCGAGTTAGCTTATCGATCCTCCGGTCATGTCGATCTCGATCGATCTCATCTCGCTCTCTTACGTCTGCAACCTCCTCTTACGATCCGGGTCATCCGATCAGTCATCCGTCATCGATCTTCCTTCGATCGGTGGCATAATTTTTCTCCTTTCTTGATTTTGACGGCTCATCGATTAACTCAGAACTCATCTTACTCATCGATCTCGTCGGTCTGCTCCTTGACCTCGTCGATCTCGATCATCTTCTTTCGATTCGTGGAGTTCCCTCTCCTCAACTTCTCTATTTCCCCCTCAACTTGTTATCCGTAAGTTAAACTTGAATAACCTGAAAGTTGATAATGTTTTAGCATAATTAGATCAAAACTAAAATATCGACAATTTCTTCCTTTTGATAATGGCACAAAAACATTAAAATATATGCATTTTACGTAAACGTGGTTTTCAAATAGATCGATTCGAGATGGTCACATTGAAAAAGCGGTGAACTTTGAACTCCCTTTCGATGCCAATTGTTTGGTATCGATCTGAAACAGGTTTTAAAATAGATTAGTTCGGTAATCACTTTGAAATCGGTAGACCTTTGAACTCCCGCCCGATACCAATTTAGTATCGGTTCGATGGTCACATCAAAAATAAAATGATATTTTGAACTCCCGCCTCTGATACCATTGTTGGTATCGATTCGGATGGTCACATTGAAAACATTGATCTTTTTTTGAACTCCGCTACGACACCGTTGTAGGTCCCTTAACGGTTTCGCGAGGGCGTAAGTCTGGGAGGGGTGAATAGACTTACGAAAACTTTTTCGCCATCAGATCAAAGTGTGATCATAGGTTTGCTTCGATCGAGAGCGTTATGAATCGGTTTGGTGGACATCCAACTTCTTTCGATCCGCTGAGGGCGGATCGATTCGGTATCTATCCAGTTTAATGATTGTCGCGAGGTAGTTTATACGTGTGAAAAACCGGGGCTTTATCAAATCGATTCTCAACTACATTTTCAATCGGTGACTAAAGCTGTCAACCGATCGGATCGATTTGCTTAGTGCGATCGATATTAACTTCCGGAATATGTCACGGTTTTAAGCCCTGTGTGCAATAGTGTAAAAGATAAAGAACAAGTAAATGCACACAAGATTTTTATAGTGGTTGAACAACCCGATCCTACGTCCCACTCCCTTTTCCCTATCTGAGGGCACCAACTTAACCAACTTAACAACTAATTGGACTTAGATTATTGTGTTAGTCCAACACATTACAACCAATAGATGTTTAGAGAGTTCTCACTAACCCGATCCAAATCAGAACTAGAAACCCTATGAAATCTTGCAAAACAAACTTAACCTAACTTTTGGGTTTGGGTAAAGATTTGTTGTTGTTCAAACCGAAATCTATCCTAGTTTTTATGTAGCCAAAAAGCTAGAGGATGAGATTTCTATCTTTAGAAACAATGGGATGAACACTTAGAAATATTCTTCAAATTTGTGTTCTTCGCATGGAAATTTTCTATAGTTTGAGCTTCTTGATAATTTCCATCTCTTCACCAAGAGAAATCCCATATTTATAGACCACAAAATCAAAGAGCCGTTTTGAAACAATTTGAATTTCCGGCTATATTTGGTAGGATTCTGGGATTGATGTGGCCGTGCTTGAGGCGGCATGGCCAAAAAGCGTGAATAGTTGTCCTTTGGTCGTTTGACTTCTGCGGTGCGAATCCGCGTTATACATTTCAGGTGCATCACGTCTTATTCATTGGTTAACAAGTACACTTTTCAGGTGTTTGTTCCACCAACTAAAGTTGATATTCTCTTTGTTAAGATCAACAACGTATTTACCTGCGGTAACATCGGTTGACACCAAAAGTGGTGACTGATCGATTCTGTTGATGATCTGATAGAGGCTTCGATGCGATTATCTTAGCTTCAACTAGCAGACTCGATCGATGGTCTTCTTCGGGTGGATCTTGATCTTACGGTAGTCTTTGATCTTGGTCTTCCGAGCTATTGGTTTCCATGTCTTCCGCCCGATCATCGATTAACCGGTCATTCGATTAATCGACTAACTTAACATATTGAGTTCCTCAATATGTGACCCTACCTTATACATCATTTGTCTATACATTTCACCGGTCATCCTAATTGATTCTAAGACATCACCACCTAACAACCGACCGGTCCTATTATAAAACTGTTTTGGAACTTCCATCAAACTAAATACAAATTTCCCAACATTAGCATAATGTTTTCTAACTCAAAGCACCCAAAACTTCCACGCCTCATCTAGGGCTATCGAAATTCATACCAATCTCAGGCTTGAACTTGCTTATCATGTGAAGTAGAATTCATCGAAAATCTCCCATTGTATCAACCTAAAACTATATTACGCACAAAGCACAACACAATATCATACAAATAACAAACATAAGTTTAAATTTGACAATATGAGGAACGACAAATCATATATGAACTATTAACCAAATCATATTATACACATAATGATTGACAAAAAACATATTTTAAAATGTACAAATAATTAATTATCGGATCATTCTAAAGTGGAAAAAATGAGAAAATCAATGAGGACAAATTTGGGCTACTTATAGTGATGTAGGGCGTTCTACGCTCTGCGAGGTGGAACTACATCTCAAGAACTCGGAATAATCCCGAAAATATATTGTATTAAATAATCAATGGGTGTCTTACAATAAATTATGAGACCCTATTTATAATGCTAAACGTAAATCCTAACTTGTTCCCCAAATCGTATCTCGATAAATAGGAAAATGTATCAATCATAATTGTGGGGGACTTATTCTATACTATAAATATAAAAGAAAATCATTCATTACTATATAATATATAGATGAAAACTAAATCTCACGATTTACTCTTCATCATATGAGAAAGGTATTATGTGCACCATGTTCACCATAAATCACTATCACTTTATTTGCAAAGTGTTAATTTTTATAAGCAATAAATAGTGGTGCATGCGGTGAAAATGGTGCATTTAATACTTTGCTAATCATACTACCCTCTTTCGACGCGATTCAACCTCCGAATCGAAAAGAGGTTTAATCCCATCATGAAGAAGTTCAAACGTCCATCCTCCGAGATCCCATACGACAAAAATGTTCAAGCGTAGAAGTGCCCATATTGAGGTTGGCGGTGGATATCGAGGCGGCGTCGACATTTTGTGGCGTAGTGGAAGCGATGATGATCACGAGTGGCGTCACCGGATGCAGGTGCAACTGCGTTGAGGACAACGTGGAGCACTCGAAGGTGTGGCAACGGCTTCGGTGGTGGCGACGATGCCGAATCTGGAGCAGGGTGCGGGGGCGGCGTTGGCGAAGGCGAGTGTTGTCGCGGTGTTGCAATCTGCGTCGCGAGGAAGCGGTGACGGCCAGCGTGGAAGTAGCGATATCCATGACCGGGTGATGATATTGGAAACTGGGCCAGCGGAGGCGTCGAGGACAACGAAGCAAGGAATCGAGCGACATCGTGGGGATTCGCGGTGGGTGAGGGCATGGTGGGAATCGGTCGTGGGGTCGGGACAGCGAACCCTTCACTTCACGGGGACTGGAACTTCGGTAGTGAGAGGCGACAAGGAGTGGTGGCGGTGAAGAAGGATGATTCCGGTGGGTTCCTTAAGTCGTGCCCGACATTCGGGGATCGGAGGCGTCGAGCATTGCAACAAATAGGATTTCACTTGGGCAGGACATTCTCAATCTGATAGAAGACATCCGAATGGGGATCCATTCTAGCGTGAATGCGTGACACAGTTCGATTACGGATGATCTGGGGCTTTCTATGCTCTGCGAGGTGAGGTTGTGTCTCAAGAACTCGTGGAATAATCTTGAAAATCTATTGTATTCAATAATCAATAGGTGTCTTACAATGAATTATGAGACCCCTACTTATAATGCTAGAACGAAAATCCTAACTCGTTCCTCAAGCCGTATCTCAAAAAATAGGGAAAATATATTGATCATAATTATGAAGAGTTATTCTATATTATATATATAAAAGGAAATCATTAATTACTATATAATATAAGGATTAAAACTAAATCTTACAATTTAATCCCATCATATAGTCATTTAAAATGTTACTTAAAACTTTGCATTCATAATAATACTACATAAAAAGGTACAATTTAACGAATGAAAATATTGTGCTCCTAATTTTTAAACACACCATACGTGCATCAACGAGCCCTTCACATATGCTCCAGATAATGTGAATGCACAATGTATACAGTAGAAATCTAATTTAAATTATAGTATCTACTGTGCAATATGCATGCTTTTTTTCCATCTTGATTTTTTAATCTACATTTTCTACCTATTTAATTAATTTATGCAACTTCTTACAATTTTGAATTTTGAAAATAATTTCTATAAAATAATTTTGAAATCCATTTTAGCATAAATTGGGACGATAATAAATTGGAGTAAAAAGAACAAAAAAAAAAAAGAACAAATAATTCATTATTACGATAACTCTAAAATGGAGACAACAAAGAAATCAATGAAAAATAAATTGTTTATTAATAAACATAATATCAAACACAATACAAAGAATAATGAATGAATTACGTATCTATTTTAAATTCAAATTTTAATTTATATGAGCTTGAAGGTTGAGGATAATAGAATGGAAAAAAAAAAAAAAGATGATGGTTTTGCTGTTCAGTGCCGCTAATGGAAGAAAGAAAAAGGAGGGAACAAAATGAGTAAAAAAACTTTTGGCGGTAAAAAAACAAGGTTGGTTCTAAAAAAATTGTTGAAAGTGTGCGTCCTATGCCATATCCCATATAAATAGGATTAACACTTTATCATATTCTTTTTTGTTATTTTTTTATACTTTAAATAAGTATTGACACGTGTTTTACTGGATTTAATATTCCATCTGTATTAAAAGAATAACTTTTTTAAAAGAAAAAAAGACACCTAAACGGCAACGTGTTACTTGCCCTGCACTCCCAGCTGGTTTGGGCACAACAGGAATCTGTTCCCCCTGTTTACCTCTTTTCGTCTTGTAAAAAATCTTGTTTTATCGATTTTTAAAAAAGATAATAAAATGATTCTACACCATTTCAATTATCCTTTCTAAAAATTTTAAAATTATATTTCATATTATTATTTTTATCCCAAAGAATATCTTTTAATAATAAAGCGAAAAGGATTATAATACTAAAAACTATTTTATCCCTTTAAATACTAATAAATAACTCTCACATTAAAATCGGATTATAATACCAAAACTATTTTATCCTTTAAATACTAATAAATAACTCTTTATATTAAAATCTTTTGCAAAGCAAATGGGCAAACAAAAATGGAACTGAGAGGGAGTAGTATTTAATGAAAAGATACTCTAAACTTAACATAATGATTCAACACTTATCTTCATCATTTAATTAAGTTCAATTATAGTCTATATTGTTTTTGGACTTAGGTGTAAGTACTCGATAGTAATGCCTATGTAGAATCGAACTCTCAAATTTTTCTCAATTTAAGATACGTGAACACGGCAAGAAAATGATTCAAATTATATTACGGGTGTGAGGATACGTTTGATCAAATTATATTTTTTATGTTTTACTTTTTATTTAAAAATTATACACAATTTGACCACATATGTTATAGGATTTTAGGCGTGGGACCAAAAAGATTAAACTAATTCAATATTTTTTATGGGATGGGTAAGTAGGAGAAAAAACTATTAAAATGTGAAACTAAAATTAAATGTGGCTCTAGCTTCTAAGAAAGTGGAAAAACCGATTTTTTAAACTGGTTTAAAATTTTAAATAGGAGCGAGAAAAAAAAGGTAAGAAATTTCAAATTGAATCTAAACTTAAATCTCTTCATAGTTCGGGATGAGATAATCCCGCCTTCATCACTTTATCTTTACATTTCATTGTTCAATATCAGATTTTTTGTTTTTCATATTGCAATTTAAAACCCATGGAGTTTAATCAATGGATACTCCTCCTCTAATTGTTGTCAAGGAAAGACACTTAATAGTTACAAAATATTTTATTGATAAAAAATGATTGATTTAAATCAATGAATGCACTCAATTACATTGCATTGGGTCATCCGATGTGGCAAGTCCGATATTATATGTCCCGAATAAGAACTCTTGAATATAATTAATTTTTAGAGAACATAATTAATTTCAAAGAACATGGAGTTTACCCAATGGTTGATGAAGAAGCGAGATCACGGAGGTTGTTTTTGATGTTTTTGGACACCTTTGCAATGTGTTGCGATTTGTAGGAACTCAATATTATGAGGTTTCTTGTAAGTCTTCGAATAAATGTAAGTCATATATTTATCATTTTCTTAATTTACTCACTTTCATTAATCACTTTAAAAATGTATTCTCTTGTTTTACAACGACGGACTTGATGGCTTCACACCACTAAGGCGAACTTGATGGCTTCACCCCACTTTTTAGCGTAATTGCCTCTAACTCAATTGAATGTACTACATGAGCATTCTGTTAACGGTAAGTGTCATGATTAATATTATTCTTCATGCATATATTTTCCTCGCACGTGGGAGGTGCGATCCAAACCAACGGGTACAAGATATTAGTCCTTTGGCATATGCCACACACAAAGAAAAATCGAAATGCGTTGATTTGTTGATTGTAGCTACACCTGATGCAAATTCAGTTTGCTCGGTAATTAATATATCTTGTACTAATACTTGTCTTGGAAAATTAGTAGACATAAAGGTAAAATGGAAAAGATTAAACAAAGATCAATGTTCTAACTATAATAACTTTCATTTCTTAAACTGTATAAAAAAATGTTTATAAGCCTATTTTTGTGGGAAGTACTTTTTATAGGATTTACTAATGAAATATCTACTCCTATATATAAAAGTTCATCTTGAATGAATGGTAGAGACTAGTTTAATTTAATGGTTGAGAATATTTTTTAGAACATTCCACACTTCTCTACACAAATGAAATATTTAATAATTTATATTTTGTATTAAAAAAAAGGCTTGGGGTTGAGAAACATTTTCTAACCTTTTTACCTTACCTACTTTTTTACTTTGTTCAATTTGGTCATTTTTTTTTTTTTTTAATTTTATTTTAAATTTTATAAATCTAATTAATAATTGCGTTTAATTCTTTTGTCCATTATATATTTTTATTTGTTTAATTTCGTTCCATCCTTTATTTTTTATAATTTCGTTCCATTTTTTTATTTTTATAATTCTACTTAATAATTATATGTTATATAAGTTTTACTCTTTTTAAATTTATCTTCAATTATAACTTTACCTTAGTTTTATCTCAATAATATTTTAATTTATTCAATTTTGTTCCATATTTTATTTTATAATTTTACTTAATATGTATAAACTACATATTTTTTATTCTTTTTAAATTTATATTCAAGTACCATACACTCATAAGTTACAAGAATTCCAAAGAGCCACTAAGTTAATATTTAAGGTTTTTTTTAGGTCTTCTCTAAAGGTCATTCTTTTGTTATATTCCTGAAATTTTTCTATTATTTTGTTAGTATATACTCCATAGTCCCTTAGCAATTTATTAATTTTCCTTTTCGGTGCATCTCTTACCAATTTGCACATCTTAAAATGACAAAGAATCTCACAATCTCCACCCTCCATTCCCTTTGAAAAGTCAACAAAACACCAAAAAATTATTTTTTCTTAATGTGTGACAATCTCAATGTGCAAGTTGCTGGGGGATGGAGGGAGTATTCAATATATTTTACTTGAAACAATAAGAAAGTTTTATACATGTTCAATATACAACTCATAAGTTACAAGAAATCAAAAGAGTCACAAGTATTGGGCACAAATTTATGCGGACAACGTGATAAAAAGTGGTTTGGGGTTGATATTTAAGATTTTTTCAGTCTTCTCTAAAGGTGGCTTCTTTTGTTATATTCCTCGAAAACTTTTCTATTATTTGGTTAGTATATATTCAATATGTTTTACTTGAAACAATAAGAAAGTTTTATACATGTTCAGTACACTAAGCCTCTATCTTTTCTTTTTTTTGAATAATTCAAGTATAGAATCTTGATTTTATAAAATAATAGTCTTATTTTTCTATAACGACTTTTTAACTACTTCCGTATCACGTGCAACGCACGTGATATAAACTAAGCCTCTACCTATCAATTTTGTTTTACATAGAACTTGATTTTATAAAATAATAGTCTTATTTTTTATAACATTTTTTTACTAACTACTTATGTAATACGTACAACACACGTGGTATAAAATAGTCATTCCAAAAAGCTACAAATTTCAAATGTTACTCCCTCCGTCTCATACTCAATTTTTTTTATTTTGGTCCGTTCATACTTGTTTTTCTTTTTCATAAATAACAAGGGCGCAGAAGTCGGAAGTCTGGCATTTGTTGGCGGCCTAGGCGCCGCCTAGATTTTTCCCTATTTTTATTCTTTTTATTTTTTAATTCCAACACGAAAAATTCACTTTCATTCACTCGCATTTATAAACTTTTGTTCTGGGTTATCTTTTCCAGTTCCCCAATTATTTCTCTTTCCAAGTAATTAAACTGACCATTCATCCAATCTCACGCTTCCCCCCTCTTCTTTTCCTTTAATCAATAACCAATTCTCGAATTCAATTTCTCCCTTTTCGAGTTTTTGGTGTAATTAATTTCATGAGTTGGATATTAATATCGTTATTCAGGAAAGAAATCAACCCAAGAGAAGAGATGGAGCTTACACCGGCGGAGGGCGCGACAGGTGTTCGGTAGCCGGGCGGTGGGCAGCTGCACGAGGAGGTGGGTGCGGCGGTGGGGGCGGTGGTTGCATGGCTGGCAAGGCGGTAAACTGGGGTTAGGGTTTCCAAAAAAATTATTTTCTGATTATGTGCTCAATACGCGGCGCTGAAGGCGCTAAATCTTAAAATTTTAATTGAATAAAAATTTTAAAAAATGCAAAACAGCCTAGATGCCGACACCGACTCGACCGACTTGGCCGCCTAGGCGGCGGCGCCTGGCGTGAGACACGAATTTCTTGGCCGATTTTTGCAAAATCGTGGCAGGTGGTGACCGCCTAGCCCGATTTCTGCAACACTGATAAATAGCAAATGAGCAAAGAAATAACCACACTTTTTTCCAAGTATCACCTCCAAGGCTCCAAACATAAAAAATTGCATGTCATGCCATTAATAATTACACACAAAAGCATCTTTATTTTGTCTCACGGTTGAAACCTCCGCTAATACTTTTATGCGTGATCACGGAAATTGTACATCTTTGTTGGATTTGTGATGTTTTAGAGTAGGTATCCTATAAATTTTGTTTAGAAATTAATTTCATATTTATAAATATAACTTTTCAGTTATCACGATTAATACATTTTTGTAATATAAGCTACATCCTTCAGTTATCACTATTAATATTTATTGTGATATAAGTTACATACTTCAATGTTATGAGTAATACTCTTTATGTAGTAAAAAAATATACCATTCAATTATCATAATTAATACCCTTTAATAATATAAATCAACCCTTAATCAATTTCACAGATCTTTGTGTGAAAAACTCATACCCTTTATTTAGTAAGAAAACATACCCTTCAATTATCATAATTAATACAATTTAATAATATAAATCAACCCTTAGTCAGTTTCACAGATCTTTGTGTGAAACTTGTTCTATGAATACTTTGTCCATGTATTACTGATACTTTATTATGTCTCGGCTTATAGTTATCCTTGAGAATTAATAATTGATTTTGGAGAACATGGAACTTAGGCTTCCCCAAATTACGAAGTTGTCTTTTCATTAATCTCTTAGTTTACGGAAGTAAGTTTCATAAAAGAAAAAAGAAAAAAACATGCAACATTTCTTAATTTACTCATTTTTTTCATTAATCACTTTAATTAATTGGAATTAAGTTTGACATGCATTCCCATATTTTGTAGACAAAGTTGATTTCTGACTTGATGGTCCCGTTTTGAAAACCCCATTTCATTTGTATAGCGGCAAAACGTTTGATTCGGTGCATATAAAACAGGTGAGGGCGAGTGATTCAATTTTTTTTTTTTTTTTTGCTTTTTAAGAACGATGTGTTTATGCTTATAAACGAATGCATAAAATGAGTAATAACATAAAGCAATAAGAACACACAATTTTATAGTGGTTCTGACAACTCGTCCTACATCCACTCTTCCCTTCATGGGGGCACCAACTAAACCAACTTAACCAATCGGACTTATCACCCTCTCAGGATTGCCGATAGATGTTTTGCCGAGTTCACACTCAAAGCGGGACTTATCACCCTCACGGGATTGCCTACCCTCCCTTTCGATTGCTTAGATGTTTATCGAGGTTCCTTTCTCACCTACAAACTTATCCTATCAAACCGATTTGGGTAAGGTTTGTTTTGTTTCAAACTGGTGAGATTTTTTCTTACATTTGTTTAGCCTCAATCGCTAAGGATGGGAAAATCTCTCTAAACTAGATATGGCATTTTTGCTTAGATACAATGAAGAACACTCTTTAAATTTGGATATGTAATGCTCTGTGTTCTTGAATGGAGTTGCTTGAATATTTGGCTTTTTAATTCACTTTGGCAGATCCTCCATTTTCTCCTTTTCAATGATCTGATCGTATTTATAGTGTAGATTTGAATATTCTTTGGAAGAAGAATATTCAAATCCATACTAAATAATCTTTCTTTGTCCTTCTTTCAGACCGTTGTTTTAGGCTTTATGTCACATCCATACGTTGTATCTTAACTTATCGATCACCGCTTTTATTATTATCTAACGGATACGAATAATTTCATGGGATTACTGTTCATTGCCGATTACAGTACTTTGATCTCATTCAAAACTGATCTGTAGATTTACGGTGTCTTTGAAAATCCTCGCTCGCCGAATATTGAAATCACTGTTCATCAGTGCTGAAATCACTGTTCATCCGTTGTGAAAATTATTGTGTCAGTTGCGAATCACTGTTCGATCATCGATTCTTGAAATTACTGTTCATCAGTTGCGAAATTCATCGCTCATCCGGCGATTTTTCTGTTCATCGGTCACCGATTTCACCGGCCAGTTTTACTGTTCATTTGGCTCGATTTGATACTTTGATCGGTGAGTCAGTTCAGATCGTGACTGATCGCATGAGCAAAGCGCATCAAATCGCTACAAGAATGTCGGTTACTCTGATGTCGCTATTCGAATCTTCTTCTGATGTCGATTCTCTGATCTTTGCTATAAGAAAATCGCATCGAAAAAAGCGCTGCGAGGCCGGGTCAGACGCCGTCGATTAACTTCCGGAACTCATCCTTCTATCCGATCTTTGATCGGCCTAAATGCTGCGGCCTGGGTCTGACCCCGATCATCTTAAATGCGATTTCATTAGTTCCTCTCAACTTGTTCTTGGTTCCCTCAACTTGTTATCGTCAGAATTACCTTCAAAAAACCTGAGTTGATAATGTTTGCATAATTAATCAAAACTAAAATATCCCAAAACAATTTTCCCTTTTTGATAATGACGCCAAAACATTAAAATATACGACTTTTACAGATCGGGTTTTGATTTAAAAGATCGGGTTCGGTGGTCACTTTGAAAAGTTGTGAACGTTTGAACTCTGCTTTCGATACCAATTGATGGTATCGATTCGAGAAATCCACATTAAAAAATGTTGACCTTTTTGAACAACCCGCTCTCGATACGATTGATGGTCCCGCTTTTGAAAAACCCATTTACCGTCTCGGGGAAGAAAAAACGTTTCGATTAGCATATAAAAATAAAAGTAGGGCAAGAGATTCAATTTTTTTTTTTTTTTGCTTTTAAGAACGATGTGTGTTTATGCTTATAAATGAATGCGTAAAATGAGAATAACATAAAGTAGAAAGAACACAATTTTATAGTGGTTCTGGACAAATCGCCCCCTACATCCACTCTTCCCTTCACATGGCACCAACTAAACCAACTTAACTAACGGGACTTATCACCCTCACGGATTGGATGACAGATGTTTAATGAGTTCACACTCAAACGGGACTTATCACCCTCACGATTGCTACCCTCCCTTTCCGGGATTGCTTAGATGTTTATCGAGTTCCCACTCACCTACAAACTTATCCTATCAAACCGATTTGGGTAATGTTTGTTTTGTTTCAACTAGGGAGATTTTCCCTTACATTTGTTTAAATTTCAATGCTTGAGATGGGAAAATCTCTCTGCTTAGGATATGCATTTTTGCTTACATAACGTGAAGAACACTCTTGGGGTAAATTTGGATATGTAATGCTCTGTGTTCTTGAATGGAGTTGTTTGAATATTTGGCTTTTAATTTCACTTTGCGAGATCCTCCATTATCTTCTTTTGAAGATAGTCTGATGTATTTTATAGTGTGGATTTGAATATTACCGTGGAGAGTAATATTCAAATCCATACTAATAATCTTCCAAATTTTCTTTTTTCTTTTTTTCCTTTGTTGTTTGCGACTTTATGTCACATCCATATATGTTGTTATCTTCTTATTGATCACCGAACCATTATGATCTCGGATCGTCGATCATATCGGATTATTCTTGTTCATTGCTTGATTAAGTCGCTTTGATCTCGGTCATTTAAATCGATGTAGATTTACGGTGTCTTTGAAATCACTTTGTTCATCGATCTTTGAAATCATCGTCATCGATCTTTGAAATCACTGTTTCATCGATTCTTGAAATTCGTTGTTCATCGATTGAATATGACTTCGATGACTTCTCTTACGGTGACTTCATCAGGAACTATTTTTTTACATTCGCCGATTTACGGTTTCGATATCGATTTTTCTTGTTCATCGGTCGATTTAAAGATCCAATCGTCGTATAACATCGGTCGAATATCGGTTTATACGCATCAGTTAGTACATCGGGTTAGCATATTAGGTTAGATGTCGGTTTATCACGGTGATCTCAATCCTTCATGATCAGCATAGATACAGTATCCGTTTAGTCTTCTGATCTGATCGTGATCGCGGAAAATGCATGGCAGGCCGGGCTTACGCCGCTTAACTTTAACTCATCCTTCTCATCTCGATCTTGATCGTCAAAATTTCATCCGATCTCGATCATCTCGCCCGATTTCATGAAGTTCCCAACTTGCTTGTTCTTCCGCTCCTCAACTTTGTTATCCGTAAATTAGCTTAAAAACACAAGTTGATAATGTTTTGGCGTAATTAATCAAAACTAAAATATCCCAACATGACTTGATGGATTCACCCCTCTTTTTAGCACAATCTCTTCCAACTCAATTGAATGTGTGAGTATGTTATTGGTTGTACATCATTGACATTATTCTTCATACAAATATAATATATATAATATGAGTGAATCTCATATGCATCCAAGTCAAGACCAAGACACTCATAGTGCATTCTAGAATAAATGCTACTCATTATATTGAAAGATGCAATGTTTACACTAAAGCGTGCAATTATAATATAGAAAAAATAATTGCACATTTTAGTATAAACAAGTTTTCAGTATAACAAGTTGTACACTTCTAAAATGCACTCGTACCAGAATTAGCCATATAATATATATTATGTTCATTTCAGGTAAAAAGTGAGCAGATCCAAACAAGAGGGTACATGATATGAGTCCTTTTAACCTATGCAGCAAATAAAGGAAAATCGGGATGCATTGAGCATTTGATTGCACCAAATGCAGATGTGAATTCAATTTGCTTGATAAATTGATTTACTTATCTTTTACCCTATTAATGTTTAGTCACTTTCAATATCAAGAAAGTAAATTAATATCATTCTATCTTAGATAACTAGAGAAACCACTCCATACAACTCAATAGGCAAGTCATTTAGGATATGTTTATTTTGGGATTCACGCGGATAGACTTAGGACTTTGCGCTCCCTTCTCATATGAGTTTGAGATTTAAAGTCTGATTTTCAAATCCTACATTTAATCCACACCTACAAATACCTATAAAATCTATTATTATTATTCCCAATACATCACACTTTATACACTTTCTTACTCTTCTCAATATAATATAACAATACAACATCAATCACTATTAAACATTGATTTGACATAAAGTTAAATCTCATTATACTCAAATCCCAAAACAAACACATACATTTACTATTCATCAAGGATTCTAAATCCCTGAATTCTAAAACATTGATTTGCTCCGCACACTTAAATCTCAAAACAAACGCACCCTTAATTATTCATTTTTTGAATAAATTTATGATATCTTGCATATAATGAAATTATGATCTTGTAAATGGTATAATGCAGCAATGATGTAAAGAGTGGGGAATTCACTCGTGCTCTGTTAAATGAGGGGTGAAGTCATCAAGTTAGAAATCAAATTTGACTACAAAACAAGTGAATCCATATGAAAATTAATCCCAATTCATTAAAGTAATGAAAGATGATAAATTAAGAAATTGTGCATTTTTTATTTATATTAGCCTTAAGAACTTCATATTTTTTGTACTCCCAAAAGTTGCAGCACTCCACAACATTAAATCAACCTCTATATCTACCCCATTTTTTCGTGCTACCCTTCATGTTCTCTGAAATTAATTATAGAAAGCATTCATGTTCTCTGAAATTAATTATAGAAAGCAAGCTAGAGGTTACGCCTTTTCGGATCACAATTTGGGGTGGATACAAACCTAATTATCCAACAATAATCTCTGGCCAACCAAAAAAAAAATTATTTGTGACATAATTCTATAAAAATATATATACTTTAATTCACATTTATTATTTTAGCAGGTGCTTTAGATCTTTAATTTGAGTTGGTATGCTGTGAAACTTGTTCACCGTGAAACTAGTTTTTTTTTTTACAGATATACACTTTATTAATATAAATCACACCATTTAGTAATATAAGTCACACACTTCAATTATCACTACGACACTCTTTGCTATAATATAAATCACACCCTTCACTTTTATGAAGAATACTCTTTTATAGTAAAAAATCACACACTTTAAAAAATAAAAAGTCACACACTTTAGTAATATAAGATATACACTTTAACCAAGCCACCGTAAAAAACTTGCTTCACACTATATCTTTTGCCCTTAATTTTATAAAAAGTCCTATATAAAAGCATTCTAGGCCCAATAAACCTAACCTAGTTAAAATAAAAATACAATTATATTAATAAAAATTATATAACTAATAATATGAAACATATAAATCAACATATTCTAATAAAAACAACACAACTTACAATAACCCTAAAGCTCATTAAAAATACAATACAGCAAGTCTTAAAATCACCACATTAGAATAATTACTCTTAAAAAATATTTTCAGATCCAATTCATTTATTAAAAATGTCAGACATGAACTACTAAAACCTATAATAGGTAACAGTCCCGACTTGAGCTTAACAACGAACTATCTGAGACTTTTCGAGTAGAAGTTCGGCTTGACTCAACCAATTCCCACGCCCCTAGCCACAATCCTAGAAGAGAATCAAATCTAGAGACTAATTCAGGACAAAAATAAAACTTTCTTCAAATGAAAATCGACGAACCATACTTGTCCTCGTACTTTTCAATAGAACAAGTGCACAAAAGCATTTATACATTGAAATAATTTATTTTGGACCCAATCACCCAACAAGAAATTGCTTAAAGTCATTACAACACCACATAGATGCATACATTACACAATATTTGACGAGTTCAAGAATTTACGTGGTCGTGGAATTAGGTTGATGCGTGATCGAGGTCCATCAAACATCCAGCTATCATCATCTAGGGACTTCACCTCTTTATCGAGTTTGGCCATCAACTAGGACTTGATAACTGTTGAAGAAAAAAGAAAACAAAAAATGCACGTCTATCATCCTTGAATATAGAGGAAAAAAAATACAAGCAATCCAATAGTGTCAATGTCATTTCATATAAAAACATGAGTTGACCTACCTATGAATGTAGCTTTGCTGGAATTAGTTGTGTCATTCTATAATTTCATCAAACCCCACAGAATTCAATTCTGAAGTTCTGCTGAATAATTTTCACTTTGCAATTAGCTCACACTTCTTCAGTTTTAGAATTAAAAAATTTCAGAGGAAAATCGTCAAAATATGAAATTTAAGTAACTAGCAGTCAGTTTCTACAAAAAGAAAACCTTGTGATTTCAGGTGCTGCAGAGCTCGTTTTAGAAGGAGTTCATAGACTTTTCTAATGTTCTTAGCTACTGTTTCATCCATTTTCCGTGAGTATAATTTATCATATCTAGGTTCGTGACATAACATAGTACATAAACCCTCATCAACTGTGTTCCTTCCTTTCTTGAAAAATCACTAGCTCCAATTTTATTATTTAATTATGTGGGATACAAAAGAGTTAATTAGTTATTTCAATACTGGAAATAAGTATAAAAGTGCCTATAATTTCAATGCTTTGCGTACGCCGTAGCACCTCTTGTTTCATTCAACACAAAGATGGGAAAACCAGCAATTTATCTCATCTACCAAATTCTGAAATTTTTTTATCTCATCAATCATCATAACCCCCTTTTCCCCCAGCCACAAAGCTCCCAAAAAATTTCAATGCCAAAACATCCATAAATGTACACATTGATATCTACTTATATGAATACACATTACATGATAAACTTTATGAACTCATACAAGTAATTGTGAACATATTTCAAAGTATCAAATGGGGATAACTGACCTAGAAGGGTCTGATCTTTGCGATCTTGAATGGAGATCGCATTGGCGTCTGTCAACATCAATTCATCCGCTGTTGAAGATAGGGCGGCCGCGGACAAGTTCCCGCTGCTCATACTTTTATTTTCAATCACTAAGAAAGCACAAAAAAGGCAGACACTTAGCTTTACATCATATGTATATAATTCTCATACAATTGAAACATGATGAACGCTGTGGGATCTTATTCTAAACACCAATAAAAACATATACCAACACATATAATGGAAAATACACTAGTATAAACATGAGGAGGTGGAATTATAATGATCCTGTTTTCTGTAATCTGTTATTCATGTTGTTCTGTCATCTAATATTTTGGCAGCACACTTGGATTTGAATCCCATTTTAGTGGGTTCATGCCCTAATTTTATATTATTTTTGTTAATAACATTGTGGTTAAAGGCGAGAGAGCAACGAATTCGAAAGGTGGAATACGTTGAGCAATTGAAATTCAGAGAAAGGATTGACCCAAAAATTAAGAACGAAAAGTACCTGGGATGACGGCGGCTGTCGGGTGGAGACGCGGCGTCGGAGAAGAAGAAAGATTGTCGGAGGCTGAAATTCAAAGTTGGGAAAATTCGACGGGCTACGGCCAACGGTTCACTTTAAATGCTTCACCAAAAGTAACTATGAACCTAATCCAAAACCCTCTTGTTAATTTAAATTAAAAATAACATGATATAATGAAAAGAGTAAATTATCATAAAAGGCTGCGTTTACTTTAGCCAAATAGCCTGGTTTAACCTGTTTTTGGACTAACAGTAGGTGCTGGTTAGTTGTTTACTTCATGTGTACAATTTTGAACCCTCATATTTGGGGGGTTTATTAAACCAGCCAACTGTTTATATTAATTTTACAATTATATCCTCTCTTCTCCCTCCTTCTTCTTTATCAATGATATAGACAAAAATATCTGTAATTTTTAAGAAAATCCATAACCAAAGTGATACTACCACGCCGATCAAATTCAGAAATTCTATGGAAATAAAATAAGAGAAGAGAAAGCAGAAACTAAAAAAGCTCCGCAAAACCAACAACTCATGGGAAACGGTCCAACGTATCCCCGAATAACTATAATCAAACACCGTCTCTGGAACTAGATCTGACGCCGGCACAAGAAATTGCAAATAAACTCGCTCGAATTTAGCCCGAGTAATACTATCGCAACCGTGAATCTGAAATTAAAATCCAAAACTTGCCTTTGAAATTGATTTGTGTCGAATCAGATGTAATGTCACCGACTCACCGGCGACTCTGAAACTATGGCGGCGGTTGCATGTCAGAGAAAAGAACGGCAACAACATACCAGGGATTTACGATCCTTTCGCGATCTGGGAAAAAAAAAAAAAAATGTAAATTTGTGAGAGAAATTTGAGACCGGTAATGAGGGGCAATTTTTGAAAGAGAAGAACAGATATGGAGCAGAGAAGGTTCTAGACTGAGAAAAGAGAAACGGGCAAAATTAGGGGTAAAAATATAGAAAAATAAATTAACTATTTTGAGGGTTATTTTTTAGTAAATTTAGGTGTATTCTTTATTTTTAAATTAAGAAAAGTAATGACGAAAGAGTAACCCCACACCTAAATTGGTCTAACCCTAGAACCCTAATCTCAATTCCGAGTACGAGTAGTTTCCCTATTTTAAACTTCTGTAAAAAAAAAAAAGGCCATTATATTAAACCCCAGATTCCCCGCCTCCGCGTCGCTGATTCCTCGCTCAAAAGTCGGAATAGAGTGCACAAGACCTCATCCCAAACTTCCGACTTACTGGTAACTAGTAATTCAATTTCACACACTCATAAATTTGTTTTGCAAATGCTTTATTCCATTTCAGATTATCTTTCTTAATTGTTTATTAATCGATCTCTTAATCAGTTTATTTTGGAGATATGCATGTTAATTTTATGTTTATTTTGGAGAGATTCATTTATTCAGTTTGTTTTATCCATTAGAATTAATTTGGAGATATGTTGTTAGGTTCTCTTATTCAGTTCATGTGCAAGCACACCAATTCGAAACAGTGAACAGATTAATGGATATTAGTTTCTTCAATTTACATTTTGAGACTTCTCTCTGAATATAATTATTGGTGCTTATCTTCTCTAATAGTGTGCTAATCTCCACTTGTTTTCTTTTCTCTTTTTTGTTTTGTATCGATACATGACACATGGAGCTTTGAAAGTTGAGTGAAGTGCAGCCTAAGGATAGCACATAGGGTTATTTCTCTAATATTAGAGCTCCATTGTTAATTTTCACTTATATTATATTTTTGCCCATGTTAAAGACGTAGTCCTTGCGCCACGGTCTCTAGAAGGCCCCTGGTGCAGCTAACAACTATGAAATTAAATAGAAGACAACCAATGATAGTCTGAAATGAGAATTGCCTGCAAATTTTATGGCAACTCGAAAATCCAAATTTGTGTAGTCTATCCATTTCTTCTTTGAAATTTTTGAACTTTTCCAAAGTGTTTGGCATTAACCATCATATTCATATATAGTATCATTGAGATGCTCTGAGATTAAAATGAAAGGCTTTCAAATTTTGTTGCCTACGTGAATTCAAATGCTCCACTCTATACTTTCTGACAGATTTTTGCAGGAGAGATTAATCTGTGTGCAAGTTGTTATGTTAATTTATTCTGGCTGATAGTCCTTGTATTTTTCTAATGGTTTGCTCTTACTTCTATCTTTTTGTGCTACTCCAGCTGTCCATCAACTTTAAGTTGGATACAGTGTTGCAGTATATTTTCACCATGGATGCAAAGTTAAATGGAACAGAAGGCTCATTGATTTTGATCAAGCAAGGTGCTGAAGCTGTAAGTATAGAGCATTATAAGTTATAATCACTAAAGATTATCATTGATATCTCTATTTTTCTTGGATTCAGAAGCACAAACAAATTGTTTAAAAGAAAACTTCTTAGTAGTAGTTTTATAATCACTAGTTATTAATTGTCTACCAAATTAATCATTTCCCTATTATCATCTGGCAATCTTATATATTCTTTTACCCAGAGAGTGTTTGAGTCGGCTTTTGTTGGTAGAAGATCTATTGTTAAGGAGCGGTTTTCAAAAAAATATCGCCATCCATCATTGGACTCGAAGCTTACTGTCAAACGCCTGAATGCGGTTAGGCTTTTTTAATATGAGATTACTATCTGCCCTCAAATACTTTTCCGCCTGCTTGACTTTCTCTAAATGCTGGAACAGGAAGCTAGATGCACGACAAAAGCTAGAAAGCTTGGGGTTTCAACTCCAGTGCTTTACGCTGTTGATCCTGTGCAGCATTCTTTAACTTTTGAGTATGTTGAAGGACCTGCTGTGAAAGACGTATTGCTTGAATTTGGTTTGAATGGTATTGTTGAAGAACGATTAGATGATGTTGCAACACAGATTGGTAATGCCATTGGCAAAATGCATGATGGTGGGCTGATCCATGGTGATTTGACTACATCCAATATGTTAATCCGGAATGGTACCGATAAGCTGGTAGGTTCTCAATATTATCGGCAAATACTTATATGCACCAGTTGCACCATGCAACTCAAGTACATTTCAAAATAGTATTAGTTGTCGGTATTAGCTGTTTTCACAAAGAGTATTAGTTGTGCATTATTTGCGTAGTGCAACTGGTGCACCCGAGTGTTATGTGTATCTTTGTGTTCAATACTTTTATCAACATTCTTTCTCGAGGAAATGTAGTTGATATTATGTTTTCATTTTTTCAAAGGTGCTCATTGATTTTGGTCTAAGCTTCACTTCAACCCTTGCAGAAGATAAAGCTGTCGATCTCTATGTTCTTGAACGGGCATTGCTATCTATGCACTCCTCATGCGGGAATGTGGTAAGCAGACACTGTTTGCAACTTCAGGATGCCTATTGGTTGTTAAAAATATACGAAAAGTATGATAATGCTCTTGGTAATAATTAATTTAGATCTTCCATTAATTGGTCATTTGTTGCTAATATTGTTTTAGGAGGGGGGACAAAGCTGCTATTATATGGAGAACTGTAAATATTAAGTTTATTATGTTATTTGTTGTGAAAAGTTGGTATAGATGGGAAGCTATAACTAGGAAAATGTTTATGGTGCTGATTTGTATTCGTTTATCTACTGTAGATGGACAAAATCCTTGATGCATACAGGAAATCATCAAAGCAGTGGTGCTCAACCTTGAACAAGCTAGCTCAAGGTACCTCTTCTTTAATACTTGGGGTGTTAATGTATTGTTTCCTTTTCCAAAAATCAAAATCAATTGCGGCTTATACTTTATTATAATTTTTTCTTCTGTCTTGTTTTTGGTTGTTTTGATGGCAAATTTTAGTGCGCCAAAGAGGAAGAAAGCGCACAATGATTGGGTGAGCTCTTCAATCATCTACCCATTGCCAAAGGTAAGACTAGTAAAAACTACTTTGATAGCGACTTTTGCTTCTTTTTAAAAATCTGTATCACCAATGAATTTTTGCGTATTTTATCTATATTCTTAAATCAAATTTCAATTTCCCCCGACTCTTTCTCTCCTGTGGAGTATTTTGGTATTTATGCTTCTCATCTTTGTTAATACCATTAATTGGTTTAAACTTTCAAATCTAAGGCTGAAATCTTAATATTTACTATACATTAATTAATCTCCTCACTCAAGTGGGGTTCCAAAGTCATAAAGCAACAGTTCAACTTGGTACCCTGCATTTTCAAAATTGCATTGTATTCGATCTTTTAATGCACAGCAAACATTTAGATCAAGTTTTTTTTTTTTTCCTGTACAGAAGTGTCGGACCCGTAGGTAATTCGAAAGGGATTGAAGAAGCAATGCAAGCTTGTTCATACTTCTTGTACCTTTCCGTTTGAGTTGCAATGTTTTAAATTAGACAAAGTTTTATGTAAGCCAGTTTCACTGTGCAGTTAGTTTGCAATTTGTGTGTATTTTAAATAGTATAAGTTGTTTCATTAAAAAGTATTAGTTTGTCAAGATACTAGTTATTTCATATAAAAGTATTAGTTGTTATACTATAAAATGATAGTTACAAGCTAGTTGTATGGTAAAACTGTTTTACATAAGACCAACTCTTAAAATTAAAGGCAAACGTCTATCATTTGATCGTGAATTAGCTAATTCTTATTGAAGTTGGTTGAGATTTTTTTGTTTCAGTAGCAGCTACGATGTGAAATTAGTCGACTTGACTATCTTCTCCTTGCCTCGATTCTCTTGCCTTTACGGATCAAAAGGTATGCTCCCTCCCGACATTTATCCTTTGTAGTTTGCTTCTTCAACTCAATATTTCCAGTTCAGCTGGTCCCCTATGTTGCAAAGTGGTCCTGGAATTAATAATTTCTCTTGTGTCATTTTAGCCCCTATTCACATCTCATCCTGACATGAATTTACATTTCCAGCTTCCGCTGGATTTGATATGCTGTCCTTTCTCTGTTCTATCATCCACTTAACTGATTTTCAGGACCCATTTCTCCGAAGTCATAAAGCACCTCCGTGTTTGATAAAATATGCGCAAAACGCCTTTGTGTTTCATTAAATGTATAAAACTCCTGCGCGCTCGATAAATGTATGCACAAAACCCCCCTTGTGTTTCATTAAATGCATAAAATCCACTTGTATTTTGATAAAAGCATGGGCGAAATTCTTGCCGCCACTTCTTGACATCTTTAGTATTTGCGGCTATGTTTTTCGTTTGAGTGTTGTGTATGTGTTTTTGTTTATATAGATGACAATTATGTATAAAACCCCACCGTGTTTGATAAATGTATGCACAAAACTCCCCTCATATATCATTAAATGCATAAAATCCACTTGTATTTTGATAAAAGTGTGCACGAAATTCTTGTAATCCACTTCTTGACATCTTTAGTATTTGCGTCTATGTGTTTTATAGTTTGAGTGCTATGTATGTGTTTTTGTTTATATAGATGACAATTATGTAAGTTCACACTTTAATTTTAAGCCGTTGGTATTCTATGAACGAAAGTGGTGTGGTCTGTGAAAATTTTATGCATACTTCGGTTAAATGTAGGGGGGTTTAATGCAATATAATGAAACTTAACGGGGTTATGTGCATATTTGGTAAAACACGGGAATTTTATGAATTTTACCCCTTTTTTTCTTTAAAAAGTTTCGTTCTCTAACAAATTACTAGTAATTGAACCCGTGCGATGCACGGCTGTAGTTGAAAAATTATTTTAATAGTGAGTAATATAATTTTTGGAAAAGTGAATTCAAATTTAATACACAAATTTAAATTAAATTGATTCGTTAAGTATTGAAAATTTTGAAACACGTCGAAATATAAGTGAAATCAGATAGCATCTATGGGTTCATGTAAAAGACGTAGTTTTAAAAAATCAAAATTTAAAATGATTGCAGATTTCGAAAAACCTCTTTGAAATCCACAGTTAATGGAAAAAATATTAACAAATCTTTGTGATAATTTTAAAATATTGGATTTGAGAAAAAATATTTGGAATAACTTTATTTTCTAATACATCTAAAAAAATCTTTGGAATATCTTTAGAACTTTGGAATATCATTTTTGGAATAAATATTAGTAACAAATAATATGAGAAAAATACTTTAATCTTTGAGAAAAAAATTTATATATTTAAAATAAAATCATGATCAAATCCAGTGATTTTAAAAATTGATTGAATCGATCGGTGGAACCGGGAACCAGTCATGTAGAATCGGTCCGACTACCATCAAAAACCGTTTTACTTGTTGAATCGGAAATACCGTTAAAATTGAAAACCGATAAAAACAAAATTGAATCGATCTTTTTTTTTTTTGTTACCGGTACAACAGATTAATAATTTTTCTATAAGAAAAAAATTCAAATAAAAGTTTATGTTTGTAGAAAAGAGAGATAAGAGAATTAGATCTGTATTCAACTAATTTTTCTCAATCTTGACTTTGATCATTTTTATCTTTTTGGAATTTGAATTTATCTTCTCAATATTGACTTTGATCATTATTTGTATTTGAACTTTCTATGTCATTGTTAAAAGACAAAAATTCATATGAGACGTTCTCATCTATGAGACTGGGTACAAATAAACATAAATCATGACCCTCTCAAAATGTTAAAGCGACAATGTTCAACTTATATCCCGTCTCTCCATGGGACGATCTCATGTAAGTGTGATTCTTCTCAAAATTAGAGACAATTTTTCCTTTCGCACAAATTTTAGTAATACTAAAAGTGTTATTAGAATTTTAAGAATCTGCACAATAAAAATCTTCAAAACAATGGATATAATTTATAATAAGTGTTAATAAATAATTGAGTTTAAAAAAATATTTTTAAATCTTTATGATAGTATTATTTATGATATATAAAATATTTTTAAATCTTTAGGATATAAATTATGATAACAACAAATAATTGATCATAACAAAAGTTCATGTTGAATACAAATTCGAATACAATTATAAAATTGTCTTGATTGAAATTTATAAAATAATTCTGATACATTTGGAATTTTGGATCGCTTTTTTCAAATCAAATACTTCAAAATCATTCACAATCTATTTTTTCTAAAGATTTTATTTTATTTGATATTTGGAATTATTACAAAGATTACAAATTATAATTTGCTTGTATATATAATGACGTCTATCGAATTGCATATGAATCCATTGTCTAGTGGCGAGATATATTAATAAAATTAATGGATAATGTTAGCCTAGTTCTGAAATTTAAAAAAGTTATGCTGATTGATTCTTTTCTTTTTTTTTTTTTTTTTTTATAAATATAAATACAATTATTTTATTTCAGTATTATAAAAAAAAAAAAAAGTTGATCTTTCATGAATAAATTTCATAATATGAAATTAGATTATTTGACTCATTTTATTCATTTTAACACATTTTTCTAATGCATTAAATTTGATCCAGATCATATAAAAATATATTTACATATTAATAAATTAAAATTAATTTCATTACATGAAACTTGTTCAATCTAAAGTTACTAAAAAGTTAATATTTTTAAACTTTGTAGACCATCCGTGAATTAAAGCAGAACAAATTGAAAAGAGTTTGGAAACTTATATTAAGTGGGGTTTGACTAATAAGTTTTTATGTTTTTATAATTTTAAATTTTATATAGTTATTTAATTATTATCTATAAAATATAGTTATATTATTTATCTCGCTACTTCGCAATATTTTATAGATAATAATTAAATAACTATATAAAAATTTAAAATTATAAAAAATAAAAACTTATTATTTATCTCGCACTTTGCAATATTTTATAGATAATAATTAAATAACTATATAAAAATTTAAAATTATAAAAATATAAAGACTTTGAGCTAAACCCCACTTAATATAATTAATTGATGATAATTTTTTTATTTTTAAATAAAAAAAATAAAGCAAACACACCAACATTCTCATGAAGGCGAGAACAGAAGACACTTTTTCCATCATCCCAACAAAAATGGGTTTTGCACCACATTTTAAAAATCACGAGGAGTTTAAATGCAATTTTTAAACCACAAGGGGTTTATAATCGATTTTTTCAAATCACAAGGGAGTTTACACAATTTACCCCTTATAAAAGACAAAAACAAATTAAAAGTACAATGACAAATGACAATATGTAAGAAAAGTATGTTACTGCAAATTGCAACCAATTCCCAAGCCATAATAGGAAAAATGAAATTTTTGATATGTTACTGATATTGTTAGACAATTAGAATGTTTGTGCTCTAATTCTATCGGTATCGAAATTTATAATGCCTATAATTTTTCGATATTTTACTGTTATCTGAAAAAAAAATCTCAAAAAATTGCTCAAAAATATTTATAAAAGTAATAATTTTCTATTCTCTCAGAAAAAAAATCAATTTACGTCGCGATTAAGGTAAAATATATGTTGAATAAATATTAAACAAGAGATTAAAAATTGATTAACGGTTGTGATTTATATTATTAAATAGTATTAGTTGTGATAATTTAAAAATTATATTTTTCTTATTAAATAAAGGGTATTATTTATTATATTAAAGAATGTGATTTATATTACAATACAATTATTAATAGTAATAATTGAATGATGTGATTTATATTAAAATAAAGATATTAGTGATAATTAAAAAGTGTAATTTATATTAAAAAGAATATTAATAGTAATTGAAGGATCAGTTATAAATATAAATTCTATTTTTTCGCAAAAGATTTACTTACGTGTTAAGTGATTAATTGTATACACTAGTAGAGCTGGCGGGCCGCCCGCCCCGTTCCAGTCCAGCCCATCGGGCCAATTGATGTTCTTGGGCTGGGTCGGGCCGGCCCAAATTCTCATTGGGCCTGTAAAAATGTAGCCCAGCCCAGCCTTACATGGGCTAACGAGCCAACGGGCCGGCCCAGCCCAATGTCCAATTTTTTTTTTATTCAATAAATGTATGTGAACTAAATTTAATTTTTTTAAGGCACAAATTAGCATAAAAAATTATTATAGATATTTGAAGTCCTTAATAATATCATAATATAAGAAATTAGGGGTAAATGAATATTTTTCTCACGCACAAAGAATATGTTGAATCGAAACAGATAATTTAAAAATAGATTTTCAAATGCTCCATGTTAATAATCTATATTTGAAAATATAAATTTCAAATTAATATTCAATTAGATTAAATTCTTCAACAAAAATACAATTTTATAAATTGCAAAATTCAATTATTAGTAAAAATAATAAATTATTTATTAAAAAAATTAAGGAGTCTGGCCCGATGGGCCGCCCATTAGCCCACAGGCCAAATTCACCCGAGCCCATTAGGCCCATGGGTTGGGCCAAAAAACGGCCAGGTTTTTTTGGGCCTATAATTTTACAGCCCAGCCCATACTTACCTTCGAGTTGGCTGGGCCGGCCCATCGGGCTGGGCTCAATTTGCTGGCTCTATACACTATATTCAAAATATTTTGAATTTTATTTGTAGAGTGTTGCACCCGCTCATGAATTTCTACTATATATATTTTGAACATTCAAATCTTCTTATATCCGAAGCTGATTTCTTTATTTTAATGGCACCGCCGCAAAATAACTTCCGGCGGCGCTGCCCATGATTTTCCGAGCTATTTTCACGAAACCGGAAAAATTCAAAGTCCAATTTTCCCGCTTAATTTCAACAATGAATTCTCTCTACATCACTCATGTCAAACTTCTGGCTTTCGATTTCCTTGCTCTCACCCCCAACCCCAAATCGAATCCAATGGGCCAATCATCATCTTTCTCGCGCAAAGGCGTGTCCCTCTCACGCGCCGAGTCAGTTGGAGTAATCGTGACTCGTGAGTTCAAACCCGGGCGATTCCTCAAATTCACGATCGACGATGGCACTGGTTGCATCCCTGTGTCCTCTGGCTCAACCAACTCACTTCTTCCTACTTCTCGAAGCGGAGCCCATCAAATGTTCGATTAATTGCCCAAATGGCGGAAAAATCCGCTTCTCAGATCCAATTGGGCGTTGTGGCTAGGGTTCGGGGCAGGATCACTGGATACAGGGGCGCCGTGCAGATAACGGTTTCTGATGCTTTCATGGAGAAGGATCCTAATGCCCAGGTTTTGCATTGGTTGGATTGTGTTAATTTGGCCAGGAAATGCTATGATAATGTTTGTAAGATTGGTGTTTGATTGTTGTTGTGGATGATGTGTTCTTGGTTTGTGAGTAATGTGTTTTGAAATTGTTCAGCAAGTTAATTGCACTGTGTTTGTTGTTTGGTTGAGCCTGATGGGATCTTTCACTTGATTAACATGTTTGGATTTCGTGTGTTTCATTGATTGTGCCTTAGGTGATTGAATAAGAGTTTGTCAATGATCAGTGTTGTGCTGTAGTTCTTGATTTTACACGAGGAACGACACCTTCATCGTTGGCTTAAATCTTTTCGTCGGGGCCATATTTTTGGAAACATAAGGTATACTAATATTAGATCATGATTCATTTTACACGAGGAACGACACCTTCATCGTCAGTGAAATAATGTTTGCTAAATGAGATCATTCCTGTTAGCTAAAATAATGAGTATTGAATGGAACGGTAATGAGAATCATCGAATAGTGAATTACAACGAGGATGATGGTTGCTTTGTTTGTGTACTGCTCTAATCTTGGAATAAGTTTAGACAAAGAAATGATTGTCGATTGAGGAATAGTGGATTGATTGAGAAGAAATGATTTTAGTTAATCAAAATGGGGTAATGATTAACTTATTTTGAATCTCATAACCTCGTACAAACTACGATGAAGGTGAAATGATCATATTAATTCTCATTAACCACCACAATTACCTATATTCATTTCCATCACCATTCCCATTGAAGAAATTATGAACCAAACTCTCCCTTACTCCCCATGCTACGACTCTAATAGGTTGTTTGTCTTGTTGTAGTTTTAGGGATAGTGTCTAAGAAATTTTGATGTTTCATCAACCCTGGAAACTAGTTGGATAAAGCCAAACAGAGTAGATGTCTTTTAATTGATTGCTGCATAGAAAAACCACTATTTTGATACAACACCATTTGTCTTTAATGCTTAATCTTGTACTGCCTTGTAATTCTTGGGGTAGTCTCTTTGTTAATGATTGACAGGGCATTGACATATTTCTCATCTTTTTTGCCCTTTTGTGCTACCTATTAATCTGTTTGCATTACCATTCCAACCTAGAGAAGTAGGTGATGAATCAATAATGGTTCAATTGCTCCCTTCATTTCATTTGTCATTGAACTATACCGCGTTTGGCCTTACTGAAATACAAGATTGTATATTATTGTGCTATCTTTGAAATGTTAAAGCAGCAGCAACATAAGTTACCGAAAAGTTATTTTTTGTTTGATCAGTTTTCCATCTATACTGTTTCTGGGGTACCTCTTATCTCCTCAAGTGAGTCTCATGTGCATCCAGGTGCACCGTGCGCTCACAGTGCATTTTAGAACCATGCAACTTGTTATACTGAAATATGCAACTTGTTTACACCGAGCCGTACTGCTATTAATATGGAAAAGTAGTTGCACGGTTCAGTGTAAACAAGTTGCATCTTTCTATATAACAAGTTGATTGGTTCTAAAATGCACTTAGAGTGTTCGGTGTTGTTCTGCTTGATTCCCAGATTTTTGTTTATATTGCATGCCATGGATTTTGATTAAATTTAGTATTGAAATAATAGAGTGTTATTCTAATAGGAATGTTTAACTGCAATATTAATGGGTGTATTTTTTTTATATCACCCAGCGTCATTCAATGAGAATAGCTTCTATGTAGCATAGTCCAGTTTATGAAAATTAGGACTCTACTGTTACATGAAATGATGGGAGGTGAATGAATTTTCGCCCACACTTTGCTGTAGGGTAGGGCCTAAATAAATGTGGAAAAGACCTTTTTAGGTTTCTATACTTGCCATCTTTTCGAATGGAAATATTGTATTTTCATTTTAAATTTTTTAGATCAATATATTTTCAATTTGTAAATATTTGGTTCCTGTATTATTTGAATTATCTGTAGTATACTTGGATTACAGTTTTATTTCAATGAGAGTACGCTAATTAAGTTTTTACAGAGTATTTACATCTAACTCAATCCAAACGTGGGGACTCAATCATGAAGTAAGGGGGCCTTTGTTCATAATTGTTCAATGAAAATGCTAATAGAAATGAATATTGTGATGGTTAATAAAAATAAAAGATGATCAATTCATCTTTTTATCATACTTTGTATGAAGTCAATTAGATTCAAAATAAGTTAATTATTATTTTATTTTGATTAATTACCTTTTCATCTACAACTGTTTATCATCAAACGGGTAATTCACTAACAATGTAATTATGACAGTGTAATTATCGTCCTCACTGTAATTCACAATTCGACGATTCTCAATGTAATTACCATTGACGAATTTGAACCATGCGCCCCCTTAATATGCACAAATCATATTCGGTTTTTTGTTAGCTAGGTTCAGAGAACTCTCATTTTCGAAGTAATACCTTTTAGCATATAAAGTAGTACTCCCTCCGTCCCGTGATTACTGCAACACTTGCCCTATTTGGACGTCCCAACATTACTGCAACACTCCCAAAATGGAAACAAATATATATTAATACACTCACAACACTCTTATTTTATTCCACTCAAACCCACTTTATCTCACTTTACTTGTTTGCAGTCCAATTTGTGTGTTGCAAGCATCTTGGGACGTGGGGAGTAATATTTTTTATAAAAAAAATTGTCTTTTTAAAAAATGTTTGATTTCATGAAGAGCTTTTTTATTTCCAAAATCAGTGCACATTTACTTTGAATGCTCAACAAAATAATTTATATAATTATAGCTAGGTATTAACGAGTTCATCATAAAAAAATTCTAATTTTGATTTGCATAAATATTTGTCTATAAGTAAAAGTATGAGATCTAAATTCAAAGACAAATTCGTATGAGGCGGTCTTATAAACTCGTATGAGATTGTCTCACTTTGAGACGATTAACAAACTAACATAAATTAACATTCATTATTTTTAAAGTGTTAAAAACGTTATTTTCAAATTATATCCTGTTTCGACAAGTGTGCCTCTAATTCGAAATGGTTTAAGAATATGTGAATTTAAATTTACAATTTTTCCCCAAAACATATAATAACCATTCCTTGTCTTTGGTAGGTAGGAAACTACTAAAACTATGTCAAACTTGGCACTAGTTTTTATTTTTGACAGGCAAACTTGGAACGTAGTTGCACCTGTTAATGTTATTGTTGTCAATTTTAATTTTTAATTGCACATTTGATGACGACTTGATCAAATCAACAAGAATTTTATAGATGGATGAAAAATGTACACAGTGTTATCTTAAAACGAATTCTTAAACCAGAGAGAAAGATGACATAAACATATGGAATGATAAATTAGCCTCCGAGTTAATTCTTGAAACTAGTTAAAATGTAATCTAATTGAGCTTTTAACTCAAGCTCAAATATATATTCTATGATAAAAAATTGTATACATTAGTTGCACTATTCAATTAAAACGTGTTCTCTAAAAGTATTCATTGAGCTTTGGAAAAAAAAAAAAAATATTTTATTTAAATGTATTGTATGTTCTGTGCTAATTTAATAGTATTTGTTAATTATCTATAAATATATAAAAGTAGAAGTTTGTCAAAATTTCAAGAATGTATATATGAGCAAGTGTAGCACTTGTTTTATGATGGAGGGGTGAACTTCACTCTCTAAAAAAGATAGTGACTTAGTAATATCTTCAAATAAATTATTTTATTTTTATTTTTTACATTTTACTTTCCGCCCACATTTCTTAAGTTTAATAAAAAAAAAAATTACAAATATATTTTTAACATATCGATTGTCAAACTAATTGTAATGATCATTAATTTGACATACATTTTATGTATATATATAATTCGATTTTAGATTTAAAATATGAATTTTAATATTTTAAAATATTTATCAATTGTGCAAATATATGAGTTTAATTTATTTTTTAAAATCTTAATAGGAGTATCACTTAAAACAATTAGTATTTATAATAAGTTTAGTGGTTAATTAAAAATTATATATTTAATTTTATAAGAGCAAGATACACATCTAATATTTCATAAAACTCATATATTAGTATAAAAAGTTAGTAAAGATCAATGTGTACATTAATACAATAAGTTTAATTTAAATTTCTGCCATAATCAATTTCACATTGAATTTTATTAATATTCAAATCTTTCATTATATGAGATTTTTTTTAAAATTTTATAAAAAATGTGGAATTGTATCGAACAATTAGACCACATAACACCAATCACTTTTGAGTTTGAGGTTTATAGCTTTCAATTTATCATATAAAAAAACATACTCAAATTCTACTTGAGTGAGACTCATACTAAATTTTAGAATCATGTAATTTATTATAATTAAAGATGCAATTTGTCTACACTGAACTGTGTAATTTTTTCACAAATGTCTAACAATTTAAATTGGTGTAAAATGCACTATGAGTGCAGTATATTTATATGCATATAAGATTTAGTCACACTATACTTATCAAATCAAATTAGTAAAAAAAAATATGAGATAAATCCAGAATCGAATATTAGTATTTGATTTGATCTGCGTCTGCATTTACAATTGGTAAAGGTGATTGGTGTGGGAGAATGGAAAAAAATGAAGGAAAAAGAGAGGACGTCATAAAGATCGTGACAAGATTTCAGGTCAATGAAACTGTATTTCTACCTAAGTTTAAATATTTGGTGAAAATTTTTCTACCTAAGTTTTACATCCGTAGGTGAAAACTTTCACATCACAATTCAAGATTTCTGTATTTCTTTTTTCTCTCTGTATATTAAATTTAGTTTAATAAAAAGTTATTTTAGCAAACCATGTTTGACGCTGCCGCCCGTACCATTTTTCTGTAGTGAAATAAATTAGTTGTATTTTTGGAAATGAAAAATAGTACCAATTGATATGATGATAATCTCTAGTTGATTACTTTATTGAGTTTTACTTCTGAAAATTTATAAAACTACGCAAAATATTGCGATTTCGTGTGCTGCAGTATCTGTATAATTATATCGTTGCCGTATGTAGTTGTCAAGTATTTATAAGCGTGTGTTTCTTGGGCACTAAGTGTTTTATAATGTATTTTTGAAATATATAATTTATTGTATTAAAATATACAATTTATTTGCATTGTAACATGCAATTTATATTCGTGAAATAAATTGTACTCTCTCTGTTTCATTTGAGGCTTCACACTTTAACTGACACACATTTTAAGAAAAAATGATTTTGTTGACTTTTTAAAGGGGATGAAGAGTGAAAATTATGAGGGTGGAGATTGTAAGAATCTTTTCCATATTTGGGGTGTGCAACTTGAAATGGGACGGATCGAAATAGAAAGTGTGAAGACTCTGATGGAATAGAGGGAGTAGGTTTTAGTGTAAATAAATTATATATATTTTAATCAATAAATTATATATATTAAAAAATATATTATGAAGTGATTAATGCATCTATGTATACAAGATCTAATCTATTTATAATTATTATTATTCTTGTTATTGTTTATTTGAGTTTTTCTTTTTTATGACTTCGTGTCTGCAAGGCTGATTTGAAAGAGGTAATAAAGACTCCAGAGTCAAAACACGATCATAAATAGTAAAAACAATGATGTTTTCATTTTGGACGTGGGATTTAAGCAAGTGTTTTTATAATAGAACCGATGATAGAATCGGACAGATTATCGGTTCAATCGGTCAGACCGGTTCAACCGTTTAAATAATTTATGTGTATTTTTTTAAAAAACTTTTATATTTTAATATTTTTTAAATGATTAATTCATCAATGGACTTATAATATAAATATTTAAATTTAATTAATCAAACTTGAACCATAAAAATAATATAAACGTGAAAAGATTTGTACCACATCGAATAAGTATTAGAAAAAATGTAAAATGAAGTTATATAAAAGGGAGAGGAGGTAGATTTTATGAATCTACTATCCACATCGAATAAGTATTAAAAAATTAGAAGATTTTATGTGAAACTGGTTTACCGTACACCACTCATACTATTGCTTGTAGAAACTAATACTATAGGAATAGTATGAGTGGTGCACGGTAAACCAGTTTCATATGAAACTTTGTCTTAAAAAAGATGTGAGATGGAGTAATATAAAATGTGGATCTCTCATCCCACATTGAAAAATTATTAAGAAATATGTGAGATGGAGTAATATAAAAGAGGTGGGGGTCTAGTCCTTACTCACATGAAAGATTAGTTAAAAATTGATTGGTATTAAAAATAATAATTTTTTTACCTAAATAATAATTAGTTTAAAATTTTATTAAAAAAAAAAAAAAACTGGTCAGACCGATTTTGGCCGATTCTGACCGGTTTTAACCGGTTCTGATCGATTTTGACCGGTTTAACCTATAAATCGGTTCTTAGGGGGTGTCCGGACCGGTTCCGGGTCCTGTTCCCGGTTCAATCGGTTGAACTGGCCGGTCCGATCCGGTTTTGAAATCATTGATTTAAGCTATTAACTTATAATGAATCTAGTTTTCTTTATGAAAAAAAAATAGTATTTTATCTGCTATTATTTTAAAACTAAAGTCTTGTATGCATCCAGGTGCACCGTGCATAGTGCATTTTAAAAACAAACAATTTATTATACTGAAATGTGCAACTTGGGAACCGTGTAACTATTAATATGAAAAAAAATAGTTGCACGATTCAGTGTAAACAAATTACATCTTTTGGTATAACAAGTTGCATGCTTCTAAAATGTATTATGAGTGCACGGTGCACTGGATGCACATAAAACCTACTTTTATTTAAAATAAGAGTATGTCTCGTGTGTATGCACCGTGCACTTTAAATGTATTTTTTAAAGTGCAGTTGTTTTCACTTGAACTTTTCAGTGAAAACAATTACATGTTTTAAAAAGGGGAAATGTTTTTTTGGTCCATTAACTTTATCAGTTTATCCTTTTCTTTTTGGTCCTATTGATTTTTAAATCTTGATTTTTATCCTGTAACTTATACAAATTCGAATCTTTTGTCCTATGACCTGCTATTCCAGGATACTTATCATGTCGTATCCAATGTGACACTCATTTTACATTTTATTTTGTTTTTTCCTGACACAGTTATCTTATTTAGAAGAGTTTGAATGGTTGATGCTTGTATGTCACTATTAATATTGAAAATTTATTAAAATAATAAAAATTAAAGAAAAATCTCTCATCATAGATTTAAAATATATATTTAATAAATTCACACATCAAACCATAGATTGGTTGATATGGTTTCTTTGTTTGGGTCTTAAATTTTATGATAAATTTTTTTAAGTTTTGACAAAAATTGAGTCGACTTCCTATGATTTGTTGTTTCCAGCGTATGGTTTAATTTGTGAATTTATTAAACAAATATTTTAAATATTGGATGAGAGATTTTTTTTAATTTTTATTATTTTAATAAATTCTCAATGTTAATAGTGACATTAACAAATCAAATTTATCCCAATAGGATATTTTTATCTCAGTAAAATAAAATAAAATAGAAAATAAGTGTCACATCAGATAAATTTGTATAAATTACACAACGGAAATCAAGATTTGAAAGTCAATAGGACCAAAAAAAAAAAGTAAAATTAAAGAACTAATAAAACCATTTTCTATTTTGAAAATGTGTTTAAATTGCGTAGTGTACCTGACTACCGGGTGCATATAAAATTTTGTTTTTAAATGTCATCATTCTGATGAATTGAAAAGATTTAACTAAACCATCTCTCTATTGTAGAAACAATAGATAGCTATGCCCCCAAGGGCATAGCCAAGTGGTAAAGCTTGTGGTGATGTGGGGAGAAGTCCCCCGGCAACGCAGGTTCGAATCCCGTGTGGGACAAATTCTCTACTGAAATATTATGGGGGTTTGTCCTAGAGATTGAATCATGTTGGCTCTCTCCCACAAGTGTCTGCCACTTGGGCACATCCTTCGATTTACAACCCGCCCGGCTGAGGGGCCAACGACACGGGTGGGGGGAGTTTCTCGTCTCTTCTTCACAAAACAAAAAAAAAAAAAAAAAACAATAGATTGCTACTACCCCTAGTATGGCAAATTATTTATGAGTGCGCTATCCTATTTCAATTTGTATTCATAGATAGAACGTGTTTGAGTTTATTATGTACTCCCTCCGTTCCATAGTTATTTTCCTGTTTACTGTGTGCTCGGTTTTAAGAAAAAAATGATAAAATGTTGAGTAGAAATAGTTGTTTATTAATATTTTATATGATAAAATGATGGGTAGTTAGGGTTAAAAAAAGTTATTTATTAGTATTTTATGTGATAAAGTGATAAATGTAGAAATTTCCATTTAAGAAAATTGGAAAACAAGTATGGGACGCCCAAAATGGAATACAGAAAAAACAAGTTTGGGACAGAGAGTATAATATAAATCAATTAGGTTAACATTTTCCAGATTCGTTTTAGCTTGGAAATAATATTACCATACATTTTGAAATTTGAAGTCGTTTCTTTAACGTTTTGAAGTCGAATTTATCATCAAGTTGATAGATTAATATTGAAAATGCTACGAATATAATATATACTATATACTTCAATTTATTAAATAGATAATATTTGAGAGGTAATTAGAAAATGTTACTAATTTAGGGAATGTTGTTCCTTCCAAGTTTTAAACGTTAATCTCTTCCAATAAAAATAACGTAAGTTGTAGAGAGATATGCATCCAATCCATTTTTGTGATGTGATTTTGCAGCCGTACAATGAAAAGAAAAATAAAGCAATTTGTAGAAAATAGATTATCCGTTTCTCTTTTAAGATCTCCATTTCTATCCATATGCCCATATGCATGCATGAGCAAGTATTCTAAACTTTATAATCAATGGTTACTAAGCTCCCATATATCTTCTCTGGACAAGGGAGAGACGAGAAATTATGTCACTCGTACTGTTGACCACTTAATCAGGCAAATTATATATCGAAAGGTGCGCTTAATTAGCAGGCACTTGTGGGAAAAACTCTCATATATATTGATTACATTCTTGAAGATATTCCCACCTTTTTCTCTCCCATTTGAATCCTCTATTAATTTTATATAACATGTGTATCTCATTGTATCATTATATCTTCTTATATGTATACTAACCAAAGGGAAATGAGGTATAATTGCGTGAGACGTTCTTATGGTGAGACGAGACATAATTTAAGCACGACGGTTTAACATTTTGGTAGAGATGAATGTTGATGTATACCTTTGTCAAGAGAAATTGCGCGAGATAGCAAGAATGTCAATTATTAAATTCTTCATATATTTTAATATATTAATTTTTACAATTGATTATAACTAATATATATGTAACTTTGGGTGATAGAAAAATAACATTATTAAATTTAATAACTATATACATGTATATATTATATTTGCTTACTGAAAATATTGATCACATGGATGAAACTATTTCACCTCAAATATGGACAAGTTTATAATATCTCTCACTCTAAATCCCAACAACACGTGTATGCTGTATATATAATTAAACTTGTACTACTCGACTAATTATTGGGACTTGGTAGCTAATATCTCCAATCATTATGATTTAAACTATGATAGCCATCGTGTTTTGTCTCAATTTTAATTCCTACACTAACATTTAAATCAACCAAAATGTGACATTTGCAACAAAGATTTGTGCCCAAGGGGTAATTAAAGCACAAAAAACATCCACAATTAGTGATCAATTGTTTTAGAGCTTAATTAGATGAAACAAATTAATGAGGGGGCCACGAGGATTTCCTCTCATGAGCAGTTTAAGATGGACAAATGGAATACTTACACGAGTCTTCACTATTATCACTATTTACTATATCATATATATAACTCTGAATTTACACTATTTATATGGTGGGATTATGAATTAGAGTCTTCATTTGAGTTAATAATAAAATTAGTCTTTATTTACTAGAATTGATGGCTATTAAAATTTGATTTCAGACCATTATGACCAGACTCCACAATCTGTTTTTTTCAGGGCTACTAGTAGCATTTCATGCGCAACTCGAAAGAACAACCAGTTCACACATTTTGAAGTGATACACAGAAAATGTTTTCAGTAATTGCTAATACCATATAGTTTTCTTTGCTCTCTGATTTCATTCGTATTTCGGTGATAATATCGAGCAATTCTCAATTCGATTCAAGCAAGATAGAGTACTAATACCGTTACTTTCAATCGTTATATCTTGGGAGACAAATGTCCTAAGCCACCTACATAAGTTTAGCATTTTAGATGAGACAAAATTCTTTCAAGGTATTAGAGTCTTCAGGCACGTTCACGTCCTGGGTTTGACTTCCGCTGAAAGCAGCTCCATCCATATTAAATTGTTCAGACGATGGGCTCTCCAATGATGGAATAATATAATTAAGCCAAAAAGTAAGGGGGGTGTTAGGAAAATTAAATAAACGTTAATTTCGAAAAGTTAAACTCCAAATGATGGAGTAAGTGAATTAATTCCAGGAGTGAGGGGTGTGTTAGGAAAATTAAATAAACTAATTAATTTCACACTTCTCTATAAGTTCAAACTTTTAGATGAGACATAATTTTTAAATATATATAGGGAACTTTCCTTTGAAATATTTCATCAAGAAATATTAGTTAAAATAACATAGGGATGCAAATGAAAATAAAAGAAGTGTTATTTTGTCCTCACAGTAACACATACTGTTGGGGAATTAATTGTCCGGATCTATTCGGGATGAATATTTAAATACAAATTTAATTCTTATAATTATTACTAGCATGAATTAACCCATATTAATTCAAATAATAATTCAACAACAAATCATGCATATAAACAGTTCACGTAAATCCTACGCATGCGGAATTACTACGAGTTTACGTGAACTTACCTCTTGGAATGACAATGGTCTTGTATATGAAAACACACTAAAAGTCCTTCCCAAGTATTCCCTAGTCCTTGCTCGACAATCCGGTGGAAGGATACTCGCGAACAATTAACAAAAGGAAAAATAAAATTTGTTGCACCACCTTTGTGGATTTACTAATTTTTCCAGCACATGGAATTGCACTTGGGAATGAAAGAATCATCCCCTATTTATCGATGGGGTGGTGGGCGATTTGTAGGGAAGAAAAACAATGTGGGAAAATCTTTTCTTGATCTCCAAGAAATCTTGAATATATCTCCTATATTCTTTTCCCCATAATTAAAATATTCCACAAAAATCCCACCTCATCTTGTTATGGCCAAATTTTCGAAAAACCAAGAGACAAGATTCCAAGATTTGGATCTTCTTGAATTTATGAGATATACTTGTATTTCAAGAAATACATATCTTCCATAATATATTTTCAAGAAAATCTTTCTTTCTCTTATATTTCAAAAATCTCGAAAACTTCAATATGAATAACCAAGTGGGAGATTTCTTGAATTTAATGAGATAATCTTGTATTCCAAGAATACATATCTTCATTCCATAACAAAATTCAAAGAAAATCTTTCTCCCCTTTTATCCATAATTTTCAAAAAACAAGGAAAAATAGGTAACAAATTTATTTTATTTTTAAACACATTTTTCAGTTATTGGACTTTATCTTGGGCTACTTGGGGGGCCTTTAGGAGAATTAAGATTGGACCTTCCAATGGACCTTGAATTATCAATATTGAGCCACAATATTATTCAAGCCCATAAATATTAATTAATCCCACTACATAATTAATATTGCACTATCCATCTTAACCCATATTACAGTTAATATGGCTCCCGGTTATTATTTCCCGTGTTTAAGATTATCTAGCCCATTAATTAATTCAAGCCACTGAAATAGCTTTCCATTAATTAATAACTTTTATCCTTGGTAAAGGAACGGTTCAACATTATTATCCATACCGGAAACTAGTTCCACTTGCAAGATTTGGTATTATAAAACTTATGAACCTCCCAAGGGGCAAATCCGTCGAACAAAGCGTGCTTGCAATGCATTCTCCGTATTAAATCTTAGCAATTGCATGTGACCAATAATATTGCCCAAGATATAGGGTATTGAATCTCACTGATTCTCTTCCCATAATAAGTCAAAGCAATAGTTACTAACCACACGCAATCCTATTTAAGGGACGAAGATTAAGAAATAACTAACCACTAAGATCTAATTCTTCCTAGTTCAGTTTTGAAGAATTTATCCTCCTGTAGGTCCTCTTCAATGCATCAGTCATGCACTAGTGTAATCTCTTGGTCAAGACAAATCAATCTGAGCCTTACACTACAATCTTTCACGATGGATTGTTCATTTCCATCTAGGTCGTGAATGGTGTACTTTTAGTTACAAGAAACTGTTAATTTAATCTTCTGTGATCTGTTATCACTAAATTAACTACAATGTAACACGTATTATTTATTGAATAGTTATGCAGTAAATATATGTAACATTCGATGATATTTAAAGCATCAGTGATAAACAATTTATTTCAGTAAATAAGTTAGAAATTCAGTCAGTCTGATTATACAAAGTAAAAGCATACTTTCCAAAGATAATCTCAACAATCTCCCACTTATACTCAAAATCCTTTTAAGTATACATCGATGTCTCGTGTAGTACATGACAACTAATGCCACCTACACGAACCTAATAATGTCTCCCACTTATACTCAAAGCAGATTAGCAACGGTCTTGACACCCATTCCTTTCACATGTCTCGAATGTATTCAGAGGCGCACCCTTTGTGAATGGATCGGCTAGGTTGTCTTCGACGCCGATCTTTGCCACTTCTATATCTCCTCTCTTAACGATATCTCGTATAAGATGGTATTTCCTTTCAATGTGTTTGTTTGGCCTTGTGGGCTCTTGGTTCCCTTGAATTTGCAAATCTCCCGACATTGTCACAATAAATGATGATTCTATTTGGGCAAATTCGAACCACATCCAAGTCCACTAGGAAGTTCTTGAGCCAAACCGCTTTTTTTCACGCCTCGCAAGCGCATACATATTCGGCTTCCATGGTAGAATCTGCGACGATTTACATATGCACGCTCCACGCCATGGCTCCTCCCCCCATGCAAAAAACACTACCGGAGGTAGATTTTCCGAATCTAAGTCCGATTGGAAATCCGAGTCCGTGTAAATAATGGGGATTAGACTATCGATCGATAAACCAACATTCTATCTCGAGTACTTTTCAGATACTTCAGAATGTTTTTAATTGCCGTCCAATGTTCCTTCCCCGGGTTACTCTGATATCTTGCCACCATGCCAACGGCAAAACAGATATCCGGTCTCGTACACAACATTGCATACATAAGGCTTCCGACAGCCGAAGCATAAGGAATGCCTCTCATGTCATCTATCTCCTTTTGTGTCTTAGGGCACATTTTCTTGGATAGATGGATTCCATGCCTAAAAGGTACAAAGCCTTTCTTGGAATCCTGCATGCTGAATCGTTTCAAGACAGTGTCTATGTATGAAGCTTGCGATAAGCCTATCATCATTTTCTTGCGATCTCAAGTGATCTTGATCCCAAGGATGTGCCCGGCTTCCCCTAAGTCCTTCATATCAAACTGTTTTGAAAGCCATGCCCTTACGTCTGATAACACCTTTACATTGTTCCCGATGAGCAGAATGTCATCTATGTATAGTACTAAGAATACCAATGCAGTTCCGACACGCTTTTTATACACACAACTCTCGAACTCATTTTGATCAAACCCGTAAGATTTTATAACATGATCAAAACATTGGTTACAAGCTCTGGATGCCTGTTTGAGTCCGTAAATGGACTTCATGAGCTTACAAACTAGGTGTTCTTGGCCCTTTTCAATGAAGTCTTGGGGTTGTTGCATATAGATTTCCTCATCAAGACTCCCGTTAAGGAAAGCTGTCTTGACATCCATTTGCCAGATTTCAAAATTGAGATGCGCAGCTATCGACAAGAGAATCCGGATGAACTTTAGCATTGCTACAGGTGAAAAGGTTTCCTCATAGTCGATCCCTTCTTTCTGAGTATAACCTTTCGCCACAAGCCTTGCCTTGAAGGTTTCCACCTTCCCTTCCGGTCCCCTCTTTCTCTTGTATACCCACTTGCAACCAATAGGTTTGACCCCATTAAGTGGTTCGACTAGCTCCCACACTCTGTTATGATCCATAGACCCCATTTCCGCTTTCATTGCCTTTTGCCAAGAACCGCATCCTTATCTTGGATTGCCTCATCGTATGTCCATGGGTTTGATTCATCTTGTTCGGGAATCAAGTCCGAGGACTCTCCTATCCCCATGAATCTCTCGGGCTGTCTCACAACCCTCCCACTACGACGAGGCTCCGGTTGTGAAAGTGTGTCGTTTGGTATATCATCTTGTACAGTTGGCAATGAGGTTAGCCCCCTTAGCTCACTTAAGGTAATCTCACTTATGGGTCTTCTTTCGTTCATATAGTCTTCCTCCAAAAATCTAAAGTGGGTGCTTATGACCACCTTTTGATCTTTGGGACCATAAAACATACACCCTTTTGTTCCCTCGGGGTATCCTATAAACAACCTTAATTCTGATCGAGGATCCAATTTCCCGGCTTCCTTGTCCAACACGTAGGCCGGACACCCCCAAATTCTCATGTGTCTCATACTAGGCTTGCGCCACGTCCACAATTCTTTGGGAGTTTTGGGAACCGACTTGGATGGCACCAAGTTCAGAATGTAAGCCGCTGTTTCCAAGGCATGACTGTTGGGATTATACTGGAAAGTATGCTTTTACTTTGTATAATCAAAACTGAATTTCGGACTTATTTACTGAAATAAATTGTGTATCACTGATGCTTTAAATATTATCGAATGTTACATATATTTACTGCATAACTGTTCAATAAATCATACGTGTTACATTGTAGTTAATTTAGTGATACCAGATCACAGAAGATTAAATTAACAGTCCCTTGTAACTAAAAGTACGCCATTCACGACCCAGATGGAAATGAACAACCCATCGTGAAAGGTTGAAGTGTAAGGCTCAGATTGACTTGTCTTGACCCAAGAGATTACACTAGTGCATGAATGATGCACTGAATAGGACCTACAGGAGGACAAATTCTTCAGAACTGAACAAGGAAGAATTAGACCTCAGTGGTTCGTTATTTCTTAATCTTCGTTCCTTAAGTAGGATCACGTGTGATTGGTAACTATTGCTTTGACTTATCATGGGTAGAGAATCAATGAGATTCAATACTTTTTATCTTGGGTAATATTATTGGTCACATGTGATTGCAAAGATTTAATACGGAGAATCGTGTGCAAGTACGCTTGTTTGATTTGCCCCCTTGGGAGGTTCATAAGTTTTATCATACCAAATCTTGCAAGTGAAATTAGTTTCCGGTATGGATAATATTGTTGAACCGTTCCTTGACCAAGGACAAAAGATATTAATTAATGGAAAGCTATTTCAGTGGCTTGAATTAATTAATGGGCTAGATAATCTTAAACACGGGAAATAATAACCGGGAGCCATATTGACTGTAATATGGGTTAAGATGGATAGTGCAATATTAATTATGTAGTGGGATTAATTAATATTTATGGGCTTGAATAATATTGTGGCTCAATATTGATAATTCAAGATCCATTGGAAGGTCCAATCTAAATTCTCCTAAAGGCCCCCTAAGTAGCCCAACATATAGTCCAATAACTGAAAAAAAAGGTGTTTAAAATAAAATAAATATTGTTGCTTATTTTTCCTCATTTATTTCAAAATTTATGGATAAAAGGGGAGAAATATTTTCTTTGAATTTTGTTATGGAATGAAGATATGTATTCTTGGAATACAAGATTATCTCATTAAATTAAAGAAATCTCTCACTTGGTTATCTATAAGAGAATTTCGAAAATTTTGATAAATTAAGGGCAAGAAAGATTTTCTTGATTTTCTTGAAAAGATATTATGGAAGATATGTATTTCTTGAAATACAAGAATATCTCATAAATTCAAGAAGATCCAAATCTTGGAATCTTGACCTATAATTTTCAAAATTATCCATAACAAAGAGTAGGTGGGATTTTGTGGAATATTATAATTATGGGAAAAAGAATATAGGAGATATATTCAAGATTTCTTGGAGATCAAGAAAAGATTTTCCCACATTATTTTTTTGCCAAAATTTCGTCCACCAGCCTCTATAAATAGGGGATGAATGTTTCATTCCCAGTAACACACGAAAATTGGTTTTCCAGAAAAATATCAGCGTCGATAAAATATCAAATATTTTGTAACGTCGACAGACTGTATTTTTTCTAAAAACGTCAATTGTGAGTAGTGTACAATTCCATGTGCTGGAAAAATTAGTAAATCCACAAAGGTGGTGCAACATAATTTATTTTCCTTTTGTTAATTATTCACAACTGTCCTACCACCGGATAGTCGAACAAGGATTAAGGGAATACTTGGGAAGTTCTTTTGGTTAGTCTAATCAGCCAGATCACTGCCATCCCAAGAGGTACATTCACGTAAACTCGTAGAATTCTGCATGCGTAGGTTTTACGTGAATTAATTATATGCATGATATGTTGTTGGATTATTATTTGAATTAATATAGGATTAATTCATGCTAGTAATAATTATAAGAATTAAATTTATATTTAAATATTCACCCCGAATAGATCAGTGCAACTTATTCCCCAACAATGACCCCAGAACGACTTGGGAAGATCCGCATAACACATCATTGATCTAACCATTTCCAAAAGAGTTTTGTTTCTTCGCTCTGCAACCCCGTTTTGTTGAGGGGTTCCGGGTGCAGTCAGCTGGGATGCAATCCCTTCATCCGACAAGTAGTTCAAAAACTCATCGCTGAGGTACTCGCCTCCACGATCGGATCGTAGAGACTTGATACGTTTTTCCCTATGATTCTCTGCTTGAGCCTTAAATTCTTTGAATTTCTCAAAGGTCTCAGATTTATGCTTCATAAGGAAAATATAACCGTACCTCGAGTAGTCATCAATAAAAGTGACGAAATACTCGTAACCTCCTCTTGTCATGGTTGACATTGGACCACATACGTCTGTGTGAACGATTTCTAACACTTCTTTGGCACTATTCCCCTTGGCTCTGAATGCCCTCTTGGTCATTTTACCCTCCAAACATGATTCGCAGGTTGGAATCGGTTCAACTTGGAGAGACCCTAGTGAACCGTCTTTCACCAACCTTTGGATCCTCTTTGGATTAATATGTCCAAATCTTAGATGCCATAGAAGTGTTTCGCTCACTTTCGATGAACGTTTTTACCTAAAGCGATTGATGTGTTATAGGATGCATTTAAGTGAGTGGTGTGGATATTGAGTTAATTGTATAGAGATTACTTGACAACGTTCCATGACGTATAAATTTATCATAAAGAGAAATGGTAACAACTTTATTCAAAGTAACGAATATCCATCAAGGTAAAGTTTAGAAACCGAAATCAAGTTCTTTCTAAAATTCGAACGTAAAGTACATCTCTTAAAATTAAAACTTTGTCTTCAAAAGACAGGTGCACTTCTCCCATCGCTTGTTGCCACTCTCGTGGCATCGCTGTTGGGATTATCTTTGGAAAGTATGCTTTTACTTTGTATAATCAAAACCTAATTTCGGACTTATTCTTGAAATAAATTGTTTATCATCGATGCTTTAAATATCATCGAATGTTACATATATTTATTTGCATAACTGTTCAATAAATAAGACGTGTTACATTGTAGTTAATTTAGCGATACCGGATCACGAAAGATTAAATTAATAAATCCTTTGTAACCAAAAAGTACACCATTCACGACCTAGATGGAAATGAACAATCCATCGTGAAAGGTTGAAGTGTAAGGCTCGGATTGACTTGTCTTGACCAAGAGATTATACTAGTGCATGACCGATGCAATCGAATAGGACTCCATGAGGAGGACAAATTCTTCGTAATCGAACAAGGAAGAATTAGACCTCGGTGGTTCGTTATTTCTTAATCTTCGCCCCTTAAATAGGATCACGTGTGGTTGGTAACTATTGCTTTGACTTATCATGGGTAGAGAATCAACGAGATTCAATACTTTTTATCTTGGGCAATATTATTTGTCACATCGATTGCTAAGATTTAATCTGAGAATCGTGTGCAAGCACGCTTGTTCGATTTGCCCCCTTGGGAGGTTCATAAGCTTTATCATACCAAATCTTGCAAGTGGAACTAGTTTCCTGCAGATGGATAATAATGTTGAACCGTTCCTTAACCAAGGACAAAAGATATTAATTAATGGAAAGCTATTTCAGTGGCTTGAATTAATTAGTGGGCTAGATAATCTTAAACACGGGAAATAATAACTGGGAGCCATATTGACTGTAATATGGGTTAAGATGGATAGTGGAATATTAATTATGTAGTGGGATTAATTAATATTTATGGGCTTGAATAATATTGTGGCTCAATATTGATAATTCAAGATCCATTGGAAGGTCCAATCTTAATTCTCATAAAGGCCCCCTAAGTAGCCTAACATAAAGTCCAATAACTAAAAAAAGTGTTTAAAAATAAAATAAATCTTGTTGCATATTTTTCCTATTTTTTTCGAAAATTATGGATTAAAAGGGGAGAAAAATTTTCTTTGAATTTTGTTATGGAATGAAGATATGTATTCTTGGAATACAAAATTATCTCATTAAATTCAAGAAATCTCCCACTTGGTTATCCATATAGCATTTTTCGAAAATTTTGAATATAAAGGGCAAGAAAGATTTTCTTGATTTTCTTGAAAATATATTATGAAAGATATGTATTTCTTGAAATACAAGAATATCTCATAAATTCAAGAAGATCCAAATCTTGGAATCTTGATCCCTTAATATTTCGAAATATTCCATAACAAATAAGAGAGTGGGATTTTGTGGAATTTTTTATTATGGAGAAAAGAATATATGAGATATATTCAAGATTTCTCCGAGATCAAGAAAAGATTTTTTCCTCCCTATTCCATGACAAGAATTTCGTCCACCACCCCTCTATAAATAGGGGATGAATGTTTCATTACCAAGTGAACACGAAAATTGGTTTTTCGGAAAAATATCAGCGTCAATAAAATATCAAATATTTTGAAACGTCGACAGATTGTGTATTTTCGAAAAACGTCAATTGTGAGTGTACAATTCCATGTGCTGGAAAAATTAGTAAATCCACAAAGGTGGTGCAACAAAGTTTATTTTCCTTTTGTTAATTGTTCGCGAGCATCCTACCACCGGATTGTCGAGCAAGGATTAAAGGAATACTTGGGAAGGTTTCTTTGGTGTGTCTAATCAACGAGGCCATTACCATTCCAAGAGGTACGTTCACGTTAACTCGTAGTAATTCCGCATGCGTAGGATTTACGTGAACTGATTATATGCATGATTTGTTGTTAAATTATTATTTGAATTAATATAGGATTAATTCATGCTAGTAATAATTATTGGAATTAAATTTGTATTTAAATATTTATCCCGAATAGATCCGTGCAACTTATTCCCCAACAACTGGTATCAGAGCCTCGGTTTCGGGCTCTGAATTTTAAATTGTAATTTAATTCGTTTTCATTAAATTTGAAATTTGATAGTAGAATTGCTAGATCTTTTTTGCAGGTATCCAATTGTCATGGAATTTAATGTGTTTATTTATGCATGCATATAAATTGTGGTTTTTAATTTGATTCGTTCGAATTCATTTTGCCTAGTGAGAAAATCCACGAGTAGATTAGGATTTATTTGATTTGATCAATGTAATAGACTAGTCTAGATCTAGGTTTATTTATTTTTTGTAAATAAATTGTAACCGGATCGGAATCTTATGAGATGAAGAATTAAAGGATAGATTCAGAATCGTGTCGGACGACGTGCATCGCTTGAAACGTGCCAAGGCACGCGCCAGACGACGCGGATGTCGCCATCGCATTTGGCGACGCTTAGGCATCGGGCGATCGCCTTCAGACGCCACGGGCAAGACACGGCGACAGGCGTAAGATTGGCGCTGGCCGCACATCTTCTGTCGGCGAGCCGAGGCGGACGGGCGGAAGGTAAATAAGACGGACGCGGATGCCGCCGAGATCCGCGGCGCGGGCAAGGTGGGCGACGCGTGCGTGCCGAGGCACGTGAAGCGGCGGTGCCTACCGAGGCTTGAGGTCGCCGAGAATGACTTCGGCGAGGCGGCACGATCGCGGGCGTCATCCTATTGCGAGCTACTTGGCATGGCGTTTTAGACGGAGTTCTTTTTTCAGACGATCGAGTGGGAAAAAATTCAAGACGACGTTTCTTCAAAAAATCAAGCCAAGAAAAAAATCAAACCATGACAATTGGATAATTTGTGCCCAATATGTTTATTTTTTTTTCGCTTTTTGATTTATTATTGTGTTTTCTTGTGCTTTATTTAATTTGTTTAAATGTGTTGCATGAGAGTTGCCCAATGAAAAATCTCACCTTCAAAAATTACTAAGTATGTTTAAATAATTAATTGACAATTTTATTCCGGATAATAAAATTGAATTAATTTTGACCTCCATGATTTATTTATTTGTGAATTCTTTTGGAGAAATTCCCCCACTTGACGGTCAAAAGTTAGCTTTCACATGAATGAATTCTAAATGGATGATTGTGGATTATTACTAGTGGCGACGATGACCCTCCCCACGAGGCTCGTTAAAAGCGAAATAATAATTTCAGATTTAATCATGGTTATTACTTAGGTATAAAATTGATATGCATATACTTCCCGAAGTCCCCGCGAATTTTATATTGGTCAAGTTTGAGCCAACTATTAATCTGGATATTAAAGGTTTATAAATCGTTCTTGTTTATAACTCGTTGAATGTGTTTAAATAATGACCCACCCCACGTGGCTTATTTAAACTGCTTTTGAATGTTGGGTGATGCATGTTCATATTTTTTTTTGAGATTTTAATATAAAACATGTGATCGAACCTTGTGATATATTTATGCTTATGCATATTATTATTTATTTCGATTCGGTATGTCGTAACCTTTTAATCCTTTGCTATTATACTTAAAAGTCAATAGAATAAGTATGGAAACTATATTGATTGGAAACGGAAAATTATAATTGTCCTAATCGCACAAAAAGCACAAGTGGATTCTTGACACACCAAAATCGGATGAGCCAACCGACGAGTCAAAAAATCACGAGACTTGTCGATCACCTTATGAGAGATGTAAATCGTCAGATTGGTGGAGGACAAACCCGTGAGGGATTACGTCCTCAAAATTGATGGCCCATCCGAACAAACTTGAAGTTCTCGAAAGTGATTATAATCTGGAGACTCGGATGAATTTGGTACTTCATTCTCTGCCCAAAAGTTTACGAAGCAATTTTGCCTCGCGTCGATTTGTTGCAAGCTTTGGTCTCGGCGGAGATGTTGATAGGGCACCAAACTCAAGCTTTGACTCAAAAGTGGTCCATCTTCATCTTCTAGGCCAAGGTATGGCAAGAAGAAGAAGGTGACCAAAAGGCCATAAGCAATCGAGACTCAATCTGTTGCCAAGGGCAATGATAAGATGATGAATCTTTGGTGGTGTCAAGAAAAAATCTAAAGAGGAAGTGCTTAAGCTGCGGTGAAAGAGGACAATGGAGGTTTGCCTGTTCCAACCCCAAAAGGGCCGGAAAGAAAGGTAATTCTCACGCACTAATTGTTGAAACTTGTTTAGCGGTGTATACTTCTCATTCGTGGGTAGTTGATACGGGATCCACTAATCATGTTTGTTTCATGGGTTCAAACTGATCCGACAACTTAGTGGCAGTGAGATCCTCATCACACCGGGGCGATGCTCTGAGTGGCGGTGAAGCGATGGGAGAAGTGCACCTGTCTTTTTTGAAGACAGAGTTCTAATTTTAAGAGATGTTCTTTATGTTCCCGCTTTTTTAGAAAGAATTCACTTTCGGTTTCTAAAATTACATTAATAGACACTTAGTTTCTTCTAATAAGAATGAAATCATTTCTTGAAATGATGAGTGTATCTGTTATGGGACATTGATGGAAAATCTCTATATAATTAACTGTGCACACCACTCACGAAATGCATCCTATAACACATCAATTGTTTCCGATAAAAGAAAATGTGAACGAGACACTTCTATGGCATCTAAGATTGGGACATATTAATCCAAAAGGATCCAAAGGTTGGTAGAAGCGAGGTTCACCGAGTCTCTCCAAGTTGAACCAATTCCAACCTGCGAATCATGTTTGGAGAGTAAAATGACCAAGAGGGGCATTGAGCCAAGGAGGGAATAGAGCGAAAGAAGTGTTAGAAATCGTTCACACAGATGTATGTGGTCCAATTTCAACCAAAGAAAGAGGAGGTTATGAGTATTTCGTCACTTTTATTGATGACTACTCAAGGTACGGTTATATTTTCCTTATGAAGCATAAATCTGAGACCTTTGAGAAATTCAAAGAATTTAAGGCTCAAGCAGAGAATCATAGGGAAAAAAACGATCAAGTCTCTACGATCCGATCGTGGAGGCGAATACCTCGATGATGAGTTTTTGAACTACTTATGCGATAAAGGATTGCATCCCAACTAATCGCACCGGAACCCCTCAACAAAACGGGGTTGCGGAGCGAAAAAATGTAACTCTTTTGGAAATGGTTAGATCTATGATGAGTTATGCGGATCTTCCCAAGTCGCTTCCGGGTCATGCCTTGAAACAAAGAAGATATTCATTACGAACTTGGTGCCATCCAAATCGATTCTCAAAACTCCCAAAGAATTGTGGACCGGGCGCAAGCCCAGTTTGAGACACGTGAAGATTTGGGGGTGTCCGGCCTACGTGTTGGACAAGCTGCCGGTAAATTGGATCCTCGATCAGAATTAAGGTTGTTTGTGGGATACCCCGAGGGAACAAAAGAGTGTATGTTCTATGGTCCCAAATATCAAAAGGTGGTAATAAGCACCCACTTTAGATTTTTGGAAGAAGACTATATGAACGAAAAGAAGACCCGCAGTGAGATTACCTTAAATGAGCTAAGGGGCTAACCTCGATTTAATCGCATAAGATGACATACCAAACGTCACACTTACACAACTGGAACCTCGTCGTAGTGGGAGGGTTGTGAAATAGCCCGAGAGATTCATGGGGATAGGAGAGTCCTCGAACTTGATCCGCAGTCAAGACGAATCAGACCCATGGACATATGACTAGGCAATCCAAGACAAGGATGCAGTTTCTTGGCAAACAGCAATGAAAGCCGAAATGGGTTCTATGGATCATAACAGAGTGTGGGAGCTAGTCGAACCACTTAATGGGTTCAAACCCATTGGTTGCGAGTGGGTGTACAAGAGAAAAAAAGGAACGGATGGGAAGGTGGAAACCTTCAAGGCAAAACTTGTGGCGAAAGGTTATACTCAGAAAGAAGGGATCGATTATGAGGAAACTTTTTTCACCCGTAGCCATGCTCAAGTCCATCCGAATTCTCTTATCGATTCTTTGCGATCTCGACTTTGAAATCGGCAAATGGATGTCAAGACAGCTTTCCTTAACGGAAGTCTTGATGAAGAGATCTATATGCAACAACCCCAAGGCTTCATTGAAAAAGGCCAAGAACACGTAGTTTGTAAGCTCATGAAGTCCATTTACGGACTCAAACAGGCATCCAGAGCTTGAAACCAATGTTTTGATCATGTTATAAAGTCTTATGGGTTTGATCAAAACGAGTTCGAAAGTTGTGTGTACAAAAGCGTGTCGGAACTGCATTGGTATTCTTAGTACTATCGTGAGATCTACATTCGATCATCGGGAATGATGTAAAGGTGTTATCGGGGCGTAAGGGGCATGGCTTTCAAAACAGTTTGATATGAAGGACTTAGGGGAAGCCACACACATCCTTGGGAACAAGATCACTCGAGATCGCAAGAAAATGATGATAGGCTTGTCGCAAGCTTCATATATAGACATTGACTTGAAACGATTCAGCATGCAGGATTCCAAGAAAGGCTTCGTACCTTTCAGACATGGAATCCATCTATCCAAGAAAATGTGCCCTAAGACACAAAAGGAGATAGATGACATGAAAGGCATTCCATATGCTTCAAATTGCCGGAAGCCTTATGTATGCAATGCCGTGTCGAGACCGGATATCCGCTTTTGCTTGCTGGCATGGTGGCAAGATATCAAAGTAAACCGGGAAAGAACATTGACGGGCGATTAAAAAATATTACAAGTATCTGAAAAGAACTCGAGATAGAATGTTAATTTATTAGTCAGATAGTCTAATCCAGATCGGCTACACGGACTCGGATTTCCAATCAGACTTAGATTCCAGAAAATCTACCTCCCAGATTGTGTTTTTGCATGGGGAGCCATGACATGGAGAAGCGTCAAGCGTAAATGCGTCGCAGATTCTACCATGGAAGCCGAATATGTAGTCATTTGCAAAGGCGGCTGCGAAAAAAGCGGTTTGGCTCAAGAACTTCCTAGTGGACTTGAATGTAGTTCAAATTTACCTAAAGAATCATCATTTATTGTGACAATGCCGAGCGATTTGCAAATTCAAGGAACCAAGAGCCCACAAGGCCAAAGAAACACATTGAAAGGAAATACCATCTTATACGAGATATCGTTAAGAGAGAGATATAGAGGTGGCAAAGATAAGCGTCGAAGACAACCTAGCGCATCCATTCACAAAGGGTCTACCTCTGAATACATTCGAGAGACATGTGGAAGGAATGGGTGTCAAGACCATTGTCAATAACTGCTTTTGAGTATAAGTGGGAGAAATTATTAGGTTCGTGTAGGTCACATTAGATGTCACGACAGGAACTACATGAGACATCTTTGTAGTATACTTAAAAGCGCACTTTGAGTATAAGTGGGAGATTGTTGGGATTATAATGAAAGTATGCTTTTACTTTGTATAATCAAAACCTAATTTCGACTTATTTACCAAATAAATTGTTTATCACTGATGCTTTAAATATCATCGAATGTTACATATATTTACTGCATAACTGTTCAATAAATAGTACGTGTTACATTGTAGTTAATTTAGTGATACCAGATCACAGAAGATTAAATTAAAAGTCCCTTGTAACCAAAAGTACACCATTCACGACCTAGATGGAAATGAACAATCCATCGTGAAAGGTTGAAGTGAAAGGCTCAGATTGACTTGTCTTGACCAAGAGATTACACTAATGCATGACTGATGCACTGAATATGACCTACAGGAGGACAAATTCTTCAGAACTGAACAAGGAAGAATTAGACCTCAGTGGTTCGTTATTTCTTAATCTTCGTCCCTTAAATAGGATCACGTGTGGTTGGTAACTATTGCTTTGACTTATCATGGGTAGAGAATCAACGAGATTCCATACTTTTTATCTTGGGCAATATTATTGGTCACATGCGATTGCTAAGATTTAATACGGAGAATCGTGTGCAAGTACGCTTGTTCGATTTGCCCCCTTGGGAGGTTCATAAGCTTTATCATACCAAATCTTGCAAGTGGAACTAGTTTCCGGTATGGATAATAATGTTGAACCGTTCCTTAACCAATGACAAAAGATATTAATTAATGGAAAGCTATTTCAGTGGCTTGAATTAATTAGTGGGCTAGATAATCTTAAACACGGGAAATAATAACCGTGAGCCATATTGACTGTAATATGGGTTAAGATGGATAGTGCAATATTAATTATGTAGTGGGATTAATTAATATTTATGGGCTTGAATAATATTGTGACTCAATATTGATAATTCAAGATCAATTGGAAGGTCCAATCTTAATTCTCCTAAAGGCCCCCTAAGTAGCCCAACATAAAGTCCAATAACTGAAAAAGGTGTTTAAAAATAAAATAAATCTTGTTGCATATTTTTTTTTTTTTTTTTTCAAAATTATGGATTAAAAGGGGAGAAAGATTTTCTTTGAATTTTGTTATGGAATGAAGATATGTATTCTTGGAATACAAGATTATCTCATTAAATTCAAGAAATCTCCCACTCGGTTATCCATATAGCATTTTTCGAAAATTTTGAATATAAAGGGCAAGAAAGATTTTCTTGATTTTCTTGAAAAGATATTATGAAAGATATGTATTTCTTGAAATACAAGAATATCTCATAAATTCAAGAAGATCCAAATCTTGGAATCTTGATCCCTTAATATTTCGAAATATTCCATAACAAATAAGAGAGTGGGATTTTGTGGAATATTTTAATTATGGAGAAAAGAATATATGAGATATATTCAAGATTTCTTGGAGATCAAGAAAAGATTTTTTCCTCCCTATCCCATGACAAGAATTTCGTCCACCACCCCTCTATAAATAGGGGATGAATGTTTCATTTCCAAGTGAACATGAAAATTGGTTTTTCGGAAAAATATCAGCGTCGATAAAATATAAAATATTTTGAAACGTCGACAGATTGTGTATTTTCGAAAAACGTCAATTGTGAGTGTACAATTCCATGTGCTGGAAAAATTAGTAAATCCACAAAGGTGGTGCAACAAAGTTTATTTTCCTTTTGTTAATTGTTCGCGAGCATCCTACCAACGGATTGTCGAAAGGGGATTAAAGGAATACTTGGGAAGGTTTCTTTGGTGTGTCTAATCAACGAGGCCATTGTCATTCCAAGAGGTACGTTCACGTTAACTCGTAGTAATTCCTCATGCGTAGGATTTACGTGAACTGATTATATGCATGATTTGTTGTTAAATTATTATTTGAATTAATATAGGATTAATTCATGCTAGCAATAATTATTGTAATTAAATTTGTATTTAAATATTTATCCCGAATAGATCGGTGCAACTTATTCCCCAACATTGCCCGGCCCACGACGCCCAAGATCGCTTGTATCTCATCAAGACATCACCCGCCATGTGCCGCCGGCAGATCTCCAGACGCCGCTCGGCCTCCTACTCACCTGCGCCAAAATTGCGCCCGCTTTAATGTCTGCGTCTGCGTCGCACGCGTGCCTCCTTTGGCACGTTTCGCGCGACGCACGCTGCCTACGCCCGGTTCCGGATCCCGTCTTTTAATTCTTCGTCTCCGCCTTCGTTTCCGATCCGGTTACAATTTATTTACAAAAATAAATAAACCTAGATCTAGACTAGTCTATTACATTGATCAAATCAAACAAACACTAATCTACTCGTGGATTTTCTCACGAGGCAAAACGAATCCGAACGAATCGAATTAAAAAACCACAATTTATATGTATGCATAAATAAACACATTAAATTCCATTACAATTGGATACCTGCAAAAAAGATTTAACAATTCTACTATCCAATTTCAAATTTAATGACAGCGAATTAAATTACAATTTAAAGTTCAGAGCCCGAAACCGAGGCTCTGATACCAGTTGTTGGGGAATTAATTGTCCGGATCTATTCGGGATGAATATTTAAATACAAATTTAATTCTTATAATTATTACTAGCATGAATTAACCCATATTAATTCAAATAATAATTCAACAACAAATCATGCATATAAACAAATCACGAAATCCTACGACTTGAATTACTACGAAGTTTACGTGAACTTACCTCTTGGAATGGCAATGGTCTTGTATATGAAAACACACCAAAAGTCCTTCCCAAGTATTCCCTAGTCCTTGCTCGACAATCCGGTGGAAGGATACTCGCGAACAATTAACAAAATGAAAAATAAAATTTGTTGCACCACCTTTGTGGATTTACTAATTTTTCCAGCACATGGAATTGCACTTGGGAATGAATCAATCATCCCCTATTTATAGATGGGGTGGTGGGCGATTTTTAGGGAAGAAAAACAATGTGGGAAAATATTTTCTTGGTCTCCAAGAAATCTTGAATATATCTCATATATTCTTTTCCCCATAATTAAAATATTCCACAAAAATCCCACCTCATCTTGTTATGGCCAAATTTTCGAAAAACCAAGAGACAAGATTCCAAGATTTGGATCTTCTTGAATTTATGAGATATACTTGTATTTCAAGAAATACATATCTTCCATAATATCTTTTCAAGAAAATCAAGAAAATCTTTATTTCTCTTATATTTCAAAAATCTAGAAAACTTCAATATGAATAACCAAGTGGGAGATTTCTTGAATTTAATGAGATAATCTTGTATTCCAAGAATACATATCTTCATTCCATAACAAAATTCAAAGAAAATTTTTCTCCCCTTTTATCCATAATTTTTGAAAAATAAGGAAAAATAGGCAACAAATTTATTTTATTTTTAAACACCTTTTTCAGTTATTGAACTTTATCTTGGGCTACTTGGGGGGCCTTTAGAAGAATTAAGATTGGACCTTCCAATGAACCTTGAATTATCAATATTGAGCCACAATATTATTCAAGCCCATAAATATTAATTAATCCCACTACATAATTAATATTGCACTATCCATCTTAACCCATATTACAGTTAATATGGCTCCCGGTTATTATATTTCCTGTGTTTAAGATTATCTAGCCCATTAATTAATTCAAGCCACTGAAATAACTTTCCATTAATTAATATCTTTTATCCTTGGTAAAGGAACGGTTCAACATTATTATCCATACCGAAAACTAGTTCCACTTGCAAGATTTGGTATGATAAAACTTATGAACCTCCCAAGGGGGCAAATCGAACAAGCGTACTTGCACACGATTCTCCGTATTAAATCTTAGCAATCGCATGTGACCAATAATATTGCCCAAGATACAGGGTATTGAATCTCACTGATTCTCTTCCCATAATAAGTCAAAGCAATAGTTACTAACCACACGCAATCCTATTTAAGGGGCGAAGATTAAGAAATAACTAACCACTGAGGTCTAATTCTTCCTAGTTCAGTTCTGAAGAATTTATCCTCCTATAGGTCCTCTTCAATGCATCAGTCATGCACTAGTGTAATCTCTTGGTCAAGACAAACCAATCCGAGCCTTACACTACAACCTTTCACGATGGATTGTTCATTTTCATCTAGGTCGTGAATGGTGTACTTTTAGTTACAAGGAACTGTTAATTTAATCTTCTGTGATATGATATCACTAAATTAACTACAATGTAACACGTACTATTTATTGAACAGTTGTGCAGTAAATATATGTAACATTCGATGATATTTAAAGCATCAGTGATAAACAATTTATTTCAGTAAATAAGTCCGAAATTCAGTCAGTCTGATTATACAAAGTAAAAGCATACTTTCCAGTATAATCCCAACACATACATGTACTTACAGTAACACATGTTTGTCCTTATAGTAACACAGACCTCAGAGCAAGTTTTATGTTTTGTTTTTACGTGATTTTTATTGAAAAAATTATTTGACTCAATTCGACCCGCAAAGTTTTCCTTTTTGTTTATTTGCTTTTAATGGGTCATGTTTCTAGGATCATTTTTTACAATTATACATACATGTACTCATAGTAAAACAGGTTTGCCCTTATATTACCACAGTTCTTGGAGCAAGTCTTGTTAATCCGCCTTTGCGCGAATGTTTAGAAAATATATGCATAACCCGGTTCAATACCTACAAAATTTGCGAATTTGCTCTGTGTCATATTTTTCTCGTTCTGACCCTCAAGCCATATTTTATGGATTCTACATCCGTGAAATATTTCATATAAAAGTTTGTCCAATACATATAGTTAATAAAATTATAACGTTAGCTAAATATCAATTTAGCATAATTTTTTTTTTTTATATGTAAAGAGCCAAGTTCGTTTCCAAATAATTTTTATATTCAAGTCCAACTCACTACAAAAAAATAGAGGATTGCCTACAAAATTTTCAAAAAATAGAGGATTGTCTAGGGAATATTTCAATTTGCCTAGACATTTTCATTCATAGGTAAAATTTGCCTACGGAATGTAATTCGTAGGTAAATTTATTTGTAAGTCATTTCTAAACCATAAATATAATTGCCTACAAAATGTAAGTTGCCTAGGAAATTATCTTTTGTAGTTAATTAGTTTGCTTAGGAAAATTAGGAATGTGTAGGTAGTTTCATAGTAGGTAATTAGTTTGCCTAGGAATTTATTTTGTGTAGGTAATTTTTCATGGATTATTTTAAAAATTGGTAGGCAAATCCTAGGCAATAGTCACTTTTAAGGACCAAATTATTTTTTTAGGAAAATTTCGTAGGCATTTGAAAATTTTGGTAGGCAATTCTTCATTTTTTTGTAGTGTCTTTAAAATCAGGTATTAATTCTTCAGTATTTTACATGCCATCAGCAGTCCTAGTAAATGTCTCCAATTTGAAATACGAATATTGATCATGTTTATTAAACTTAGGGAGCGTTTAATTCAAAGTGAAAAAATAGTTATAGCCTATCAAATCCTAGATTGGTGTGTGAGAGGGTAAATTAATTTGAGAGGTTGCACTATATTTTCTGTGTTTGAGGACTGGTGAATAACTTATGGTGTAATTTAGTTTTTTAATGCTTGAGAACTGGATATGCCTTATATCCCAACTCTCACTGCGGTAAAACCTTTTCCTGATTCAAAAAAAAAAAAAGGGTTTACAATTAAAAACTATACTAAATAAATTAATTAATTAAAACTTACAGATTTGATCATAGGCCCGCAGGAGGACACAAACTTATATGTTCACCGCTCATGTGGCGCACCACATATGGTCATATGCAAGGTCCCTACCACAATTTAATTAGTTTCTTTAATTAATTCAATCTTCTCATTAATTATATAAACTTAAGTCATAACCCATAAACCCTAAGCTCTATACCCTAAACTATGAATCATTCAGACCGGGTGAACAATGAACCACTGAATTCGGGTCGAGTTGGGTCCGAGTCGGGTAAAAAATATAATTAATGAAATCGGGTAAAATATGGAATATAATAAATGAGAAGATTGAATTAATTAAAGAAACTAATTAAATAATGATGGAGGTCTTGCATATATGACGCGCCAAATAAATGGTGAGCATATAAGTTTGGGCCCACCTACGGGCATATGATCAAATTCGTTAAAAGTTAATATTGATCAACAAGAACAAATAAATTGAAAATTAACAGCTCATACATGAAATGTGATATTTAATTTAATTTATTTTTGTGATACGACCACTTTTTAAAGTATTATTACTTAAAAATTTTAGAAGTATCAATGTTCATGTATGAAATCATTCCATACCAAATTTTTATAATGAATAAAAAAAGACGACGTATATTGATTAATAAACAAATCGCCCTACATTATTAACAGGGAGATTTTTTATTTTTTTTATGTGCTGTCTTGAATGATTATTTCACATTTTTAGCATTTTTAGAAGGTGTCCATCCAAATGTAATTATTGATGATATTAGATGGCATTAAAATGTGGAGTGATTTAATATAATTGGGATTATGTGTCGACCAATATATCATTAATGTTAGCATAAATTAGTTGTCAAAAATATGAAAAACCTACTTTGGAAAAGTATCATTAATGTTAATTAATTATATCATTAATGTTTAGATTCCATGTTACAAAAATATAAATTCTTCTTTTTTGAATAAAATAATAATTAACTAATTCAATGAGCCACTTGAGCAAGTATACTAATAGAAACTATGAATAACTAGTTATGTTTAATGTATTTTGCACATATTCATATTTGACAAAAAGTCGTAAGAAACAATCACATGCAGGAGACAGAGTACAATTTAGCTCAATTAACACCTACTCCTTCCAAAGTGTTAAAGGGTCAATGTCAGAATTACACTCCGTCTCACCATGAGACGGTCTCACACAAGAGTGTTTCTTCATATATATTCATATTCTTAATTATTAGATTCATTGCTTTCATTTTTTTTTTACTAAATTCATTATTTATTTTGAATATTATTTTTTAAAAGAAACCGGGTATTAGCGCGTGTACTAAACTAATTATTCATATCAATAATGCATAATTTTTTTCGAATAATCATAGTTAAAATTAAACAAAAATTATAACTATCAATTGATATAAAATATATTAATTACATATAGCTCAACAGTTTTGTTCTCCTGATTTATTTTCTTATTCCTCATGACATTCTCACATTCGGCTGGGCTGCGTGTAAACAATTTTTTGGATCTTGTTGCTGACTTCTTATTTGTTTGTGATATTTCTTGTCATTTTCTAATCTAAAAAGTTTAAAGGAAAAAAAAAAGAAAAAAAAAAGACGAACATCAATCAAATAAGCTCCACCCTCCAACAAAAAAAATTGGACGCACACGTGCCACTTGTTGGTTTTAAACCCAGCTATGCAATCTCAATTTTTGTTGTGCTGATTATTGTAAGACATTGTGTCCCTAAAAAACAGTCTCCTGTTACACAATAATGTTATATTTTTTGTTAGGATGTGATTGGTATGTTGAAATAGATAAGAAATTGAATGGTCATTCCTTAATCTATTCCAAATAAATTGATATGTATGTATTTTTAGAAGGAATCATAATTCTATTAAAAATGGTCATTCCCAAAATTTAAGGAATTGTGATTCCTTACATATCTCATGGTTTATGTATTCCACATTAACAAAGTCTAGGATACAAATTTGTATACATATAAATTTCAATTGAGACCTAATTTCACTTTACTCAACTCACTATTCACCCCATTTGACTCCTTTTTTACTATCTGACCCTCTGACCCTTCCTAAATTGATTGATTTGTATCTACAAATTTGTACAGTAGACCACATTTTGAGTAATAAAATTTTTTTCCACAAAAAATATTATCATTCATTTCATAATATTATCTTTTACCCAACAACAACAATAATTTAATAATAATATTATTTTATTAAAAATATATTTAATAATAATAAAAATAATAATCAACTCCAATAATAATAATATTAAATATAATAATACTAAAATATATAAATTATATAATTTTTTATTAATAATATTATATTTCGAAAAATATAAATTAAAGCGAATTCTTAATAATATTTAATAAAAATATTATTATTTAATAATATATTATTAATAATAAAAATATTAAAAATATATATAACGTTATTATTAACTCATACTTTCAACAATAATTAAAAACATATTAATATAAATATATATGTTTACTAAAATTATATATTATTATAATAAACACAATAATAATATTATTTTTGTAATTATAAAAATATTATTTTAAAAATATATATAAAAAAGCTAAAAATAATAATATATTTAAAAATATGTAACAAAATATTAGTATTAAAGTATAATTAATAATTAATAATTAATAATAATAATTTTAAAACATATTCACCAATACTTATATTTCATTCATAGGTCAAATCAATCATAAGAATGATCATTCCTATATCATTCCATTCAGTCTTTCATTTCATTCTTTAATTCATTCCATTCAGCCGTAATTTCATTCAGTCATACCAATCATGCCCTTATACCCTTTAGATTTGCGTCAAGTGTTTTTTTAAAATATCTAGAAATACAAGAATAACATCCTAACATAACCCTTTTTTCTATTTAAAAAATTATATTTACTTTTGACAAAAAATAATTCCTTCCAAATCTAATTTCAAAATATCTTATGAACATATTTATAATTAATTTTGTGATAACATTTTTGAAGGAATTTTAACTTACGTTTGGGAAAAAAATATTAAAAAAGAATGGGAAAAAATCATTAATTCTATTTGAATGTTGTTTATTTTAGGTAATTTTAATTTTTTTATATATGTGTGTTTTGTAAGAATTTTCTATTAAATTTTTGTAATTTCTTACAAATTTATTACTCTAAATATTTATATTTTTACAATATTTTTATAAAATTTTATAATTTTTTTAGAGTTATTAATTACATCAAATTTTATTATAAGTACATACAAATTATATATTAATATTTTTAAATATTGATTTTTTTATAACATATGTTGTCAGACTTTTTTCTTCTAATAAGTTTTTATTTTTATATTGAATTTTAGATTTATATGATAGATTAATATTATAGTGAGTGGGTTTCATATACACCCAGGTACACTGTGCATTCATAATGCATTTTAGAATCGTGCGATTTGTTATACTGAAAAGTATAATTTTTTTACATTGAACCGTGCAATTATTTTTTCATATTAATAGTTGCATGATTCGGTATAAAAAAGTTATATTTTTTAGTATAACAAGTTGCGCGTTTTTAAAATACACAATGAGTGCACAGTGCACCTGGGTGCATACAACATCTAGCCTATTATAATATATGTATACTCCAATTAAACAATAAATAAGATTAATTATTGATTAATCTATAATTAATTATATTTTTTTTTGGAATGAGATTTGGAAGGAATTATTTTTTTGCTAAAAATAAATATAATTTCCTAAATAGAAAAAAAAGGTTATATTAGGATGCTATTCTTGTATTTGTAGATATTTTGAAATCAACACAAGGCGCAATTCTAAAGGGTGTAACAGGATATGTAACACCATTATATAACAAGAGATATCGTGACCGCCTAAAAAGTTAGCATTTTTTTAGATTGAGTCATACACCACCCTTCTTAATATGCACGATGCATTTCATAGTGTATATTTAAAAATATATAATTTATTGTAATAAAATATAATAATTTATTTACACTGAAATATGTAACATATTTGCATCAGCGTTTGACTATTTTTAAAAAAGGTAAAAAATATAATAAGATGTATTAGTTGATATGAAAAAGAAATATTTATACATACAAATAAAAATACTAGTTTTTAGCTTAAGCTAAACAATATTGAGTAACACTCCAGTGAATTAGGTTCACGCTGTGAACTCTAGCTAATTCAATATAACCCGTTTTGATATATGGGTTGATTTGAATTTTCGCCACAATCCATTCACTCTCACTTTCACCCAACACCAGCAATGATCACGTCCACCTTCACTCCCTCAGTTCATTCCATCTCACTCTCGCACCGCCGCACCATTGATCGTGCTCAATAACAGTGTTTTTCCACGCTCTCAGTCATTCACTCTCACATGGCCGCGCCATCAGTCTTCCTCAACGATCTCGCCATTCTTTCGCGCCCTCACATCACGCAATGATGATTAGCAATGAAGGTGAAGGTGAAGAGAAAAATAACACTATGAACGATTGTGAAGGGAAATACTTCACAATAAGTATTATGAACGATTGATGATTTTTTCGATTGAATTCAAGCAATGAGAAATTGTGCATTCACTAGTGATAGTGACAGTGATAGCTTTTTTGCGTAACAATGATATTTTTTCTTCATAACAATGAAAATTTATGTGTATAATAGTAATATTTAATTTTGCATACAGTGACAGTGATACTCTTTATGAACAACATTGATAATTTAATAACATTACAGTGAGAGTTTTTATAACAACAATAGTCAGTTTACAAAATAGTGATAGTTTTTTTCCATAACAATGATAATTTTTATGAATAACGGTGATAGTTTTTTGCATAGCAGTGATAATTTTTATTTCTAAAATTGTCTATTCCACTACCCTAGGTGTGCGGGCGCGAAGGTGTTTCCGGTGCGACGACGTTACATTGAGAAGGGGAAATAATTTAGAGTGAAGGAAAATGAAGAAATAATTTTCGCATGAGGTGGTGAGATGAGAAGAGAGAAAGGTGAGAATTAGGAATAAAAAAAAAACTAAAATTGTATATATGTGATTCATTTATAATATATGAATCAGTTTTGATCCGAGTTCCTACTATGAACTAAGTAGGGCATACAAATTCTTGTCAGCAATATTGATACTTTTTAAACATGCAACGAATAGTTTTTATTTTCAGATAAGTTGATATTTTTTTACATGAATTGATACTTTTTAAATGTTGTTTTCAGTGACTGAAAAATTGTAAGAAAATAACTTTCTGAAAATTTTAAGTCCAAATTTTAGTGTTACTCAAATAATACATATGAATATTGAATATTGTGTATATTGTCAATTTTACACAAATAGTGCAATTACGTTATATCCTTAATATACATGCATAAATTATAATCCCCCAGTCTCATAATTGAATGAACATGTACTGCACACAAGAGTTTTAAAAAATAGTTATTTATTATTATTAAAAGGGATAAGTATTGTTTTTTATAGGGGTTAAATAGTAAAATAGTGTTATTTATGTAAATTAAATAAGATAAAATTGACTTTAGTGTTGAAAAAATAATTATATTGAGTGTAATATTGAGTTGTTCGAGTTGTATAAATAAAAGAGGAAAAATTACTTTATTATCATTTATAAAAATGTTCAATTGAGTTTGAGACAGACTCTTTTGACAAATGTTCAATTAAATTTAGGACGGGTGGAGTATAAAAAACGGATAACATTATATTTAACTAGTATATCACCCGTGCGATTGCACGGTTTGTGAGTATAAAATGAGCATGACATGAAATGTATTTATTTTTGTGTTAAATAAATTATAAAAAAATATTTTACTTATAATAATAATAATAATCTTTTTTTCATTTTTTTTAATATATTTTTTTATTTTTTATTTCATTTCGATGCAACGCACTATTTATGAACATATTTTGCTTTTGCAATCAGGCATGAGAAATAAGTGGCGATCCAACTGCTTAAAAAATTTACATTGTTAAATAATTCAACTTTAAAGGTATTTTTTTTCCTTACAATTTTGAATTATTTCCTTCTAAACCACATTGATTGTCACCTATTATCGTCTTCCCAATTTCCATTGCATGTCAAAATTTTCAAATTGTCTCCGCTAGTTACTCTGAACATGATAACATATAACTATCCATGATTGAAATTGACTTCCTTAAGAAAGTCTAAGGTTTTTAATAATTGTCTATAACTCTTATTAATGGTCACACTATAAGATATAATTAGTCAAAATTGTCTTTCTAAGATGTTAAAGAGAGTCTACTATCTGATGAAGTCAGTGTCATTCCTGAAATCAACACTCTTTGTCCTAAGTTAGTCTCAATTAGTATTTTATTTTAAAAATGTGGGTACCAAGCTTCATCACAACCAATCCAGTATCGTTTATAATCCAAGGTCTAATGTCAATTGTATATGCAACTAATTCATAGTAATTTGACTCAATGACAGACCTACATGTCCTATGTTGGGATCATGTGCCCCCATAGTTTTCTTTTTAAATATATGTTATATATATTATAATTATTAGGAGTAATACTTATATTATATGTATATACAATAAAACATCTATAAATTAATAACTTTGGGACCGGAGGATTTTATTAATTTATAGAGATATTATTATATCGATAAATTAATAATTTATTAATTTAAAGAGGTTTTAACGTATATGAACAGTTGACCTTCATAACTTTTTGTTGCAGTACGAGAAGACAACGCCACAACTATTGGGTGCAGTAAGGAGATTTAAAGATGAGATCAACGTAGATTTGAAGTTCAAGAAAAAACAAGTTACAGTAGATTCTTATTTCACTAAGTTGTCTTAAGAATATTCAAGTGCATCATATATATGTATATGGATTATTTTTAATAATTATTAATTTATAGTTTCGTCGGGACCAATATATATACACTGGGATCTCAAAAAAATTATTAGTATCTTATAATTTTATTGATTGGGTCCCAAATTTGTACTGGTCCCAACTTGGGACAGGACAAATTATTAGTTTTAGCGAGGTTATTAAGTTATCGAGTTTTAATTTAACGAGGTTTTATTGTAATGACATAAGTGAGTTTTTAAATAGTGTTATAATTAGTTAAACATGCAAATATTTTGTCTAAAAAAATTTATAGATTTGTTATGTATATGTAATATCACTATTTAAAAAATCAAATATTTTTTTTAAGATAATGATAGCGTATATGCATAATCGTGACACTAAAAAATAGAGTTCACGTGAACCCGGGTTCACATGAAATCTACTTTTTATATTATTTATTTTTGTGCCCCCGTTATGAAAGTTTTCTGGATCCGTCCATGATCAGACTAATCAATTTAAATATTATATCCTGTAAAAAAATCATACAAATAAGTAAACAAATCGAGATTTATCACAACCAACCTAGTGTCATTTTACAATTCAACTAATAACGTCAACTAATAACGTCAACTAATAATTTAATTAAAAATTATTCAACTAACAATTTAAGTCTAATGTCAATAGCTCATGCAACTAATTTATGGTAATTGGACTAATTAATTTAAATCCAATATCATGTAATATAATCATACAAATAAGTATATAAATTATACATTTTCATATATATAATGCTCTTCGCCTTTTTTAGATTGCTAAAAATTCAAAAGGTCCATCTTTTATCACATACTTAATAGCAATAAAGTAACTATACAGTTCATGCCACCCTTACAAACATCACTAAATTACATCACATGTCACTAATAATTACATACAAAAGTAACATATTTTTTATTTTATTCACTAAATTTGACTAAATACCATTATCAAAAAACTATTTTATTACCTTCAAATATTAATAAAGAATTTCTCATTAAAACCCGTGTCAAAATCAAGTGAGCAATTTAAAAAAAAAAGATGGAAGGAGTAATTGGTTTTTAAAAAAAAATATTCATATCAACTACAAAATATAATATTTTATATTATTAATCATTAATGTACCACTTTTAAAATTTCATGATAAATTTGTAATAATTTTTTTGTAGAATTTTTTTTTTTGGTATAATATTTTGCTATTATATATGTATAAATAGATCTAGTAAAAAATTTAAATATAATATTAATAATTTAAAAAATATTCAAAAAAATAATTAGTATATATGTGTGATAGATATGGGGAATTGAACCTTGTACCTCTTGCATACCAAAAAGAGAAAAAATAATTGTTACACCATTTGAGCTACATCAAATTTGTTAAGATATTTAAAAATTTATTATAAAATTATATTAATATTTTGGCCTAACATTTTTTTATTAGATATGTATAGATGTATTTTACCCAACGTATTTGTACACGAACAAATGATTACAAATGAAACTTTAACAAATTAACATTAGCCTGTCATTAGGGGGGTCCACAACAATTAAATTGTATCGCCATGCCAATTGGATTAGCTATATATATAGCTTAATCTAGGAATAATTAAATAAATGAAATGCACAAGTTGGATTGCAAAATAACCTTGAAAATGTGAAAACGATGACTAGGCATGGGACCAAAACACAGTCTCCCACATGTTGCATGTGCAATTTAAGATTAGTCAATTAAACTTCGAGCTTAATCCAAGAAAATACTTTGGTCTTAACATGTAAAATAATCACTTAACTATGAGTTTTGTCCAAAACCCAATGTAAGTATTGGGATTGTTGGAGTCTGAGTTGCGGAATGAGTCAAGAGAAGACAAGACGTTAGGAATGAGTCCAGAGAGGACAAGACGTTCGGAATGAGTCCAGGGAGGACAAGACGTTCGACCTAATTGAGGTCGTGCACTTCCGCTCCAGTGTCAGTCTCCAGGTTCAGTCTTCAGGTGGGAGATTGTTGGGTTATGGAGCCTAAGTGAAACGGGATGCAGGGCGCAGGAGGCGCTCGACCAGCGCTCGAGGTCGAGCAGGTGTGCTCGGTCGAGCGCCCCCCCTATCTAGCGCCATGAGGGCGCTCGAGCAATGTATGTGATCGAGCAGAACAACTCGACCAAGGACTGAGGTCGAGCGGTTCCGAGGCCTGTATGCGGAGGCCCAGTTTCATCTTTTAGGGTTTCGGCCAGGATGGGCCAAATCTAGGTTTTCTGTATAAATAACCCCTGACTCCCCCATTGTATCTTGCACTATCTTGTATGGTCATACAAGAAGAAATAGTAGATCTCTCCTGACTTGGTAGTGCCCCCAGATGTAGTCACTTTGACGAACTGGGTAACCAAGTTGTTGTTCCTTAATTTGTTGTTTCCATTATTTTTTTCTATAATTGCTTGTTTTAATTCCTAACAGTAAGCTAGCTAGCTACATCTGTGGGTCGACCAAATTAGACCTAGCTACTGTCCTAAACAAGATCCTAATACATGTCGGAACACCAATTTTTAATTTTTTTAAAGATTCATTGTGACTTTGTGTTATAATGAAGAGTCAGTCTCGCATGTATTATGATGCATTTTAGAGTCATGTAATTTGTTATACTGAAAAATACATTTTATTTAATTGAATTATTATTTTTTTATATTAATAGTTGTATGGTTCAATGTAAATAAATTTCATCTTTCAGTATAACAAGTTACATGGTTCTAAAATGCATTATGAGTACACGTTGCACATGGATAACTTAGCCATGATGAAACAATTTGAATGTTCTTGTTTTGGAAGTTTTTTATTCTAAAAATAGTTTGAAAACTTCTCTAAGTATGCATTTATTTGGCAAAAAAGTCTCATTTTCCATGTATATGTTTCGCCAAATACATTGAATTTAATATTATCTTTGATATTGCATTTAGTATAAATATTATCTACTCTCTTGCATATTAATAAAAATAAATATGTATTTATGTGCTTATAAATAATGTATACTACGCTCAATAAATTCAACAGAAAAATAAGAATATATTTCATTCACTTGTATCTCTTGCCTATTGCTTTCAGGGGATTTTTTTTTTTAAAATCCAACCTCTGTACTAAAAGCCAGTTCTACAACTAGTCTTGTTTGACCACATACCTTGTAAATTTTAAAGACAATGAAATTGTCAATTAGTTTTACTCACTGGCCTAAAATGTTTGTCTTTCTAAAAAAAGAAAGAGTTGGTATGCGTGAAATTTTGTTCACCGTGAAATTAATTTTTTTTATAGACACACTCTTAGTAATATAAGTCACATCATTTAGTAATATAAGTCACACCCTTTAGTAATATAAGTCACACCCTTCAGTTATCACTACAATACCCCTGCTATAATATAAGTAACACCCTTCACTTTTATGAGTAATACTCTTTATAGTAAAAAGTCACACCCTTTATAATAAAAAGTCACACTCTTTAGTAATATAAGTCACACTCTTTAACCAATTTCACCGTGAAACTTGTTCACCCTATACTTTGCCAAAAAGAACATTTTTAACCCACTACATTTGTCAATTTACACTAATTTAAAAGAATTAAATGTTATATTTCAATATTGTCCTAATATTTATTTTTGTGAAAATATACAATAATTAATCATGTGTATAAAATATAAAGATAAAAATAACACATTGCACATATATTTATTACTATTTAATAAATAACCATATATATTAAAAAGAAACAAAATACTAGCACTTTCCATAAAACAAAGGGGGTGATAAATGCAAATTACACTTTCTTGAATGAAGGATTCCCCAAACACAAAAAGTTGCATAAACTCACACTAGTATTTATATAGGGGAATGGAATAGTGATAGTCCCAAACACAAATCTCAAATTATGACCCTATTTGCCTTTGAATTCCGAGACACAAGTCTAGTTTGACCCATAAAGAAGCTCAATTTTGCTTTACAAACAAACATAGTGTTGTGACATTTACATACAAACAAAGGTAGAGATGCAAGAACCTCCAATATTCATTCTTACAAATTTTATAAACCCAAAAATCTACATTGGAGAAGTGTCCCATCCCATGCACAAACCACAAAACCCAATAAAGCTATTGGAAGATTACTCAAACCCCAATAATTTGTATTTTTTTTTAAGTTACAAAAATTCCTTAAAACATTCCAATTATCTGGAAAATGCTACCCCTCCTAGTCCCCCCCCTCTCAAAATATATATGAGTTGTATTTTGACTTTGTATTCTAAACAAGTAGTAAAAGTAACAAAACCAAATCTCTCCAAAATTCCAAATTGACCCTTTTGCTAATTCAAAGTGTTTTTCTTGATTTCTTTCATAGTATTTTAGGTGCTGACCGCGGGCAGGTGGGGGTCCTGTTGATAGTGAATAAAATGTACATTGCCATGCTACTATCCTTAACTTGGGTCAGGGCCCCTTGTTTTTGAGATATACACCGTGAGTGTGTGAGTTTGTGCGTGTGAGTTTTTTTTAAAGTTTTAATTTTCTCCCATCTCTGCACTTTATTCTCTTCAAAATTCGATACTTTGCTGTGTAGGTTTTTCATTTTTGAGAAAGCCATAAAAAAACTAAAGCCCATATCACTCTCTCTCTTTCTCATTTTCTCTGCATTCCCCTGTTTCAACATTCAGATTCTCATAAATCTCACTGCCCTCCTTTCTTTTCTTGATTTCCTTTTCTTTCTTCTCAAATAATTGAAAAATTAAAAAAAGAAACAAGATTTTGTAACTCAGATTCTTGAATTCACCTTTCCATATCATTCAATCAAAATGCCAAGAAACTGGGTCTTTGTTTTCTCTCTCTGTTGTTTAATCTTCATTACTTAGGGAAAAAGAAAACATGGGGTTTTGTTATTTTTCCAGAATCAGCTCTTAATCTTGTGGTTCTTGAAGAATTTGTTGAAGAAAGGCGAGAAAAAAATCTAATCTTTTTTCTCGATTTCAGAGAGTGGGGGAAAGATTGTGCATTTATATAGTGGTGAAACAATGAGAGATGGAAACTCCAAGAAAATCAAGGTGTGTAATTTGAAGAAATAAAACAGTGCATTGATTAGCTTTAAATTTTTCCCTGCATTGATTGGTTCAATAATTTTTCTGATTTTGGTTGATTTTCTTGATTAAGTTTCCATGGTCCAAGACACTAGTCAAGAAATGGTTCAACATCAAAAGCAAAACTGAGGATTTTCACTCTGATGACGTCATTTCTGGAGGTAAATTCATCCACAAATGTTGAATCTAATTTGGGTTTCTGCAGAAAAATGCACTCTTTAGTTTCTATAGCCATTTTCAGATTGAAACGAGGTTTTCTTTTCCCCCATTAATTTGCCCAAATCACAGTTTTTCAGAAATGGGTTTTTTGTAACTGAGATCTCTCATAACTCTCAAATCACCAAGATTCAATTTTTATCTCATTTTTTTGTTTCTGTTATTTTTATGCAAATGTGTCATATTGGGGCAACTGTTTATGGCCACAGCTTTAAAAATAAACTTTAAACAAGTGCTTTTTCAGGTGTTGATGAAGAATGGAGGAACAATTTCACAGAGAGAGAAGCGTGCACCATAAAGAAAAGCAAAGCAGGTTCAGCATCACACAGCTGGTTATCCTTTTGGACCACAATGCATTCATTACTCCCCATTATTCACAACTAAAAAAGCTTGAAAAAACACTTTCATTTTACTTTATTGTTATGATTTTACAATGCTTAATCTCCTACTTCGATTCGCAGAGAAACAGAATCGACGAGCTTCTGATCGTCTCAGACGAAGTAAGATCGATCTTGATGCCTCCCAAATCACAGATGTGCATAACTACAGGTAGCCATCTTCTTAATTTTCAATTTTTCAATGAATTCTGAATTTGTATATGATCAAAAAAGAAAATGCAAGCCTTTACATTGAGTCCTTTATATATGTATACAGAATCTTTGTAGCAACTTGGAATGTGGCTGGAAAATCTCCACCTAGTTACTTAAATCTTGAAGAGTGGTTACACACTTCACCTCCTGCTGATGTTTATGTTCTAGGGTGAGTTAATTCGTCGAAAAATAATCATTTCACACCTTACGCAGACTTTTTTTAAACCTTAGTTAATGCAGAAGTTTTTACAATTCTTTAGGTTTCAAGAAATTGTTCCTCTAAATGCTGGCAATGTTTTGGGCACAGAAGACAATGGCCCTGCTAGAAAATGGCATGCACTTATTCGAAAAACTTTAAACACTATACCGGGAAGTAGTACTAACTGTCGAACTCCTTCCCCCGTTCCTGACCCGATTATTGAATTGGATGACGATTTTGAAGGATCAAATAGAGATAGGACTGCTTCCTCTTTCTTCCATCGCCGTTCTTTTCAGTCACTTAGCCGTAGCATGAGAATGATGGATAATGACATTTCTACGACACAGCCTAGACTTGGTCGTCGTTTCAGTGTCTGTGATCGGGCGATGTTTGGGCATAGACCGAGCAATTGTTATGATCCAAACGGGAGGTGGGACGGTTCGTCTGATGATGAAAATGAACCGAGTGATTCACATTACATGTATAATTCACCTACTGAGGATAGAGATACGGTCAGGGGTTCCGAGCAGTCGAGGTATTGCTTAGTTGCAAGTAAGCAAATGGTAGGCATTTTTCTGACTGTATGGATAAAGAGGATTCTGAGAGATGCCGTTAGAAATCTGAAGGTGTCTTGTGTGGGAAGAGGATTGATGGGCTATCTTGGAAACAAGGTACGGTTTTCTTCTGATGAGTGATGACTTGATATAAAACTTTAGTGTTTAGCCAAACGAGTCTTATTGTGTTAAGTTTTTCAGGGTTCGATTTCAATTAGCATGTTGTTGCACCAAACAAGCTTTTGCTTCATTTGTAGCCATTTGACATCTGGAGAGAAGGATGGAGATGAATTACGTAGAAACTCCGATGTCATGGAAATTTTGAGGAAAACGAGGTTTCCTCGAGTTCATGGAATGGGAGACGACAGCTCCCCTCAAACAATTCTCGATCATGAGTAAGTTGTTCGTGTACTTTTATTTCAATTGTTGTTTAGAAGATCTAAAGTGTATTCAGTAAATAGTTATTAATCCTGTTTGTGTTATCCAGCCGAATCATATGGCTTGGAGACTTGAATTACAGGATTGCCCTCTCTTACCGATGTGCAAAAGCCCTTGTGGAAATGCGAAACTGGAGAGCCTTGTTAGAAAATGATCAGGCAAGCAATCAAAATTGGGTGCACAACTGATACTGTTTAATTAAAAGAACTAATATGTTTAGTAAAAAAAAAAAACTAATACTGTTCAGTGAAAACAACGAATACCTGTTAGTAAAACAACTAATACCATTTAAAAATACATTGATCTCACTGTTGATTTATCTCGTAAAACAGCTTCGAATAGAGCAGAGACACGGGAGGGTCTTTTCTGGATGGGACGAAGGAAGAATATATTTCCCTCCTACATACAAGTACTCATATAATTCAGATAGATATGCTGGTGAGGATATGCACCCGAAAGAGAAACGAAGAACACCAGCATGGTAACCTTTTCTCCTCTTTTTTTTTTTTTTTTTTTAAACTAACTGTATAGCATTGTGGGAGGAATTCAGTTTGTTCTAACATTTATGCTTCCAATTGTCAATATTTAAGACAGACAACTTATCTTGTTGTGTTCATAATGAAGGTGTGATCGTATATTATGGTACGGCCGTGGCATCCAACAACTATCATATGTTCGTGGGGAATCTAGGTTTTCCGATCATAGACCAGTTTACAGTATATTTCTCGCAGAAGTCGAGTCTATCAATCGGAACAGAATCAAGAAAAGCATGAGTTATGCCAGCTCGAGAGTTGAGGTTGAAGAGCTCTTGCCATATGCTCATGTTTATGCTCAAGCAAATTTCTTCTAAGGAATGAGAATTCTCGTTTAGTTTCTGATCTCGGAGTACTGGATCTTATGTTTGGACATGAGGAGCGATCAAGTAGGTCGTTGTTCCAAAAGAAACCTCAATTTTTTTTTTATAAATTTGTTGATCAATAATTTTTTTGGTTTCCAACAGATGTTACTTTTACATGGAGGTTTCTGAAAGTTTATGGCTTGGACAACTTTGTTCGATTCATTCAGTGTTACTCTTCGATTATTCAGGTAACATCTGAATGTCTTATTCTTTCTATGGTATCCTTTTATATAATACCAGAATGTTGTTAACAAACCAATAAAATTGTGATGTTAAATTTCAGAGTGGTCCTATGTAAAATGGTTTTACCGTGCAACTGGCTCACAAGTATCACTTTATAGTAAAACAACCAATACTCTTTTGTAACACAACTAACTACCTAATTTTCTTTCTTTAGTTGCTTACTATAATGCGTTCCGAATCTTGAAAAGTAATTCATTCGTTATATTCTTGCCTAACATTGTCTTATATTGCAGATAAAACTAGAGATATAGACAGACTTGATATTCTCACATTAACAAACATATGGTAATTTGATACATCCACAGTTTTATTGTCTTATTTTTCCTTGTTTACTAATTCTTCACAAACTCACTTCTAATGATCACTCTCCCTATTTATCCGCAGGTTCCTTCATCAGTTTAGCATGTGAATAAACGAGAAACGAGGTTAGGAATTTCAGTTCAAATCCATCGAATTAGAATTGCAGGATACGACTGCAATCGGAAAAATAACATTTGACTTCATGCAAATACTCAATTCTTCTAGGAAGATTGTACGTATTAGAATTCTTTTTGGCTCGATGGTGACTCAGTTTTATCTATCGTTGATTCTTTTTCGCAGTTGTAAAGAGGAAAAGTTGAGGTTTAACCTGCAGTTATGTATATGAATAATGCAATGGAAAACATTTTTCTTGAAATAATTCTTTTTATGAATGTTGCATATTGTTTCATTATTGTTTGCCTATTTAACTCTGGATTTTTCTTGTTGAGTCTGATTAATGTTTTGCCCCAATAGAAGTTCTAAGAGTAAAACTTTTGCAACCGATATTTCAAACACTGAAAAGTGAAAATATGGTATATTATTCGATAAAAATAGGAAATACAGTTAAAAAAATCAGTGTAACTGGTGTTTGCAAGAATTTGCCTCTAATTACTTAGAGTATGATCTTTTTAGGGTTAATTACAAATTATAACTTGTACAATCCCTTTTTAAAAATTACAATCTATATTTTCTTTTTTTTAACAAAATACAACTTGTACTAATAAAAAGTGACTGATTTCGACTCAAAACTCATTTTTTGTGGAATTTTTCGCCTAAACATCGCCTATAAATGATATTTTGTACATACCACAATGCTAAAAAGTATTTTAGCAAATTTTAAATTAAAGAAATTCGGTAGAACGTTTTCAAAAACAATGAATTGAGATTGAAATTTGTCAATTTTTATTAATACAAACTGTATTTTATTTAAAAATATAATACAAATTGTAATCTGTAAAAATGATAATGATACAGATTGTGTTATTAACAGGGATGGATTTAGAGGATGGCGCCGGGTGCAGTCGCCCCCCTTAGTTTTAAATTTTTTTATATTATAAGTGTCGAAAATTTTATATTTATTTCTTAAAATCGTAAAATTTTGTCATTTCGCTCCCTTTGGAATACTAAAATTTTATCGCCCTTACTTAATAAAAAAGTTCGGCCCCCTTGAAATGAAATCCTGGATCTCGTCCCTGGTTATTAACCCCTTTTTTTTTTTTTACTTTTAACTTTGTGTGGTTGTATATGTGACAGTGTTGTAGTGATACTATTTTTAGGAAGTCTCAAAAGAAAGGAAATCCAGAAAAGTGTTGTCCTTATTATGCTTTCACGATCCCATCTCTTTCTTGTTTCTATTCACTATAAACCTACCAATTACTTTTATGTATATTCACTTTCTTTTCTGTAGATACCATTTTTTTATTTTACTACATGTTACCAAGCCAATCATCTTATTTTGTATGCATATGATATTTAAATACCATTTTATAGTCACAGTTTGCTCCACTTTCGTTGCATCTTATTATAGCCAAAAAAATTCCTGTGTGTATCATTGGATAAAATTAAGATAATGATCGTACAAGAAAAAATGAAAAGGTCGGAAATTCAAATTATTTTAACATAAGTTAGTAGTATAAGTTACCTCTGTCCTGACTCTGAGGGGGTTTCACCATTTTCGGACATAATCTGAAATTACTAAAGACCCCTTGCCAATTTTACAGTTAAATATTTGAAATCAAATACTCCTATTTATTTATTTCCTACAGGGATTAATCTAAAATTTTACTGCACAGAGGAAGAAATTTTTGTATAGTAGAATACCATGAATATTTTCAATTCAAGGGAAGGAAACTCATATAAAATAAATAAAGAGGCGCAGTTACGTGAGACACTCTTATGATGAGACGAATCACAGTTTGTGCACGATGCTCTAACACATTTTAAAAGAATGGACATTGATTTGTGCTAATTTTTATCAAGTTTTATGTACGAGACCGTTGGGTACGATTTTTTTGTCTAAATTTAATTTTTGCGGAGCACCCTCTAATTTTATTTTTGAGTCGTGAAATTTAATTCTAGTTAGCCAATATGTTTCTCTCGAACCACTATTTTATCTACCTCAGAAAATAGTATACGGAGGAGATGTGGCGGCGTTAGCGGTGGCTTATTGAGGGGCCCGTCGGAGTATATAATTATAACTATCCATTCCTTCCAATTTCCATGTATCATGTATCAGTATTACAGTATTACTACTAGTACTGGTACTACACTCGCAGTTGCTACCATTATGGTTTTCTTTTTTCACTTCTTTCAATTAATTTTTCCTTTAAGTTACAAATTTTTAATGTTAAATACTATTCCACCTCATACTATTATAGAAAAATAGAAAAGGGTAATCTGTATTTCTTGATTTACAACGTGATTTATACCGATACAAAATACATTTAAATTATAAAATACAAAATTCAAACGGTGCATTGTTGCAAGATTTGTGTTGAACTAATCTCCACGGATTACGGTTTAAGTTTATCTAGAAGATTCTAGATAAATATCACTACAAAAATATTGTCATTTAATGAAGGTACACCCTCGTTAAATTGATTTAACGAGGGAATCAATGAGGGTTGTTGTGCACTAAAATATATGGATTAGGGATTAAGATGTGGCTTAAAGATTTTAGACACAAACAATAAATGTGTAAAGTGGATTGCATTTATGTTATATGATTGTGTGAGAGAATAAGTGTTTGAGTATTCAATTTGTAAGAGGTTTGGTAGGGTATTAAATTCTCTAGATTTTTTGGTCATAAATGACCCATATTTATAGCCGGATTACAAGTACAAGCAGCCGAAATTGGCTCTGCAAAATATTAAATGCTACAAGACTGATGTGACTCAAGTTGGTGGTCGCTGGGATGTTGCTCGAGACATCATGACTTCGGGCACCTCACTGGGACGTCGCCCAAGATAAATCCGAATTTGCAGGGATTTAGCCGTTTAAGCACCTCTAGCTGTCAATCATAACCGTCATTTACTGACTTATCTCTGATTAAGACTTATTTTAGGTAGGCTCCTCGGTGCCGGCCGTCTGATAACGGTCGAGTCATAGTTAATGCTCTGCAGTTGTGTCAGTTTGAGGTCACCGAGGTCTACCCAGGTCGCGCGATCTACGTTCGGTTTGCCTTCAATCCTGTTATGTCCCGCGAGGTGTTATACTTGTGGAAAATTCGGCCAAATCTCCCCGAGACTCTGTTCAGGTCGCATCCAACCTCGCTCAATATGCTCACAACAAGGGCGAATAACTTTTGATAATTTCTTCCTGTTATGTCCCGCGAGGTGTTATACTTGTGGAAAATTCGGCCAAATCTCCCCGAGACTCTGTTCAGGTCGCATCCGACCTCGCGCAATATGCTCACAACAAGGGCGAATAACTTTTGATAATTTCTTTTTGTTAAAATTTAATGAGGATAGTCATAGACTCTCAATTTAGTTGAATCAATTATATTTATTATAATTTATTTAAAGTTAACATTTGAAATTCTTAATTAATTAAATTTATGTATTTATATACAGTCGACCGCAAAGTTGATGAATGAGTTCAACTTGTGGCATCTACTGACACTCAAATGTTTTAGGTAACAAGCTTGTAAATGAAGATTGTTGAGGTACATCCGTACATGTGTATGTAATGTAATTAATTTTAATTTATTTTTATGAAAGTGTAATGAATAGAATTAGAATAACACTCATGTGAACCAGGTTCACACATGAACTCTATCACTGTTATGTGTAAAAAAAACTATCACTGTTATGTACAAAAACTTTCACTGTTTAAAAATATAAAATTTTTTCTAAACAGTGATTGTTTTTGTTCATAACAGTGATAATTTTTACACATAACAGTGAAAGTTTTTGTATGTAAAAGTGATACTTAAATAACCGAATTCATAGCATGAACCAAATCTATACAAGTTTTTGTCATAGAATTAGGAGTACTTCGAGTTTCAAGTCGGATTTGGACAAAACAAAAACACTCCTTCTTGACTTAATTTGTTATTTTTGAATTTATGCTTTCGTGAAGAAAGTTTGTTTGTGAAGAGAAAAGCCTAAAAAAATTTGCATTATTTTTAAATCGTATTAATAATTTTATATAAAAATATTAATTTGTTAATATTAGTTCTTTTTTTAATAATATTATTCCCTCCATTCCAAAGTTATTTACTACTCTTAAAAAATAACTTGTCACAACATTTCAAAATTATATCTCATGTCATTACTTTATTAAAAAAAAAAAAAAATTATTAATAACATATATATAGAACTATAATATCCTCAATTAAAAATTATTTTTTATCACTTTAAATATTATTCCAATAAAAAATTTATATTAAAAGCAAATGGGTAAATAACTTTGGGATAGAGTCGATAACTATTTTCATTAAAATGATAAAAGATCCAATTTCATTGATATTAATATCAAATAAATAAATGAAAATAGGAAAACTGAAAACAAGGACATTTGTCGCACTCGTACAATTTCGAGGAGAATATCAACTACGGATTGTGCTTTATAGTTATACACCAACAAAATCCAGTGCAAATATGATACATCAGCTTTTTTAAGTTTTTAAAATAACTTTAAAAAGTCAGAGCTTATTTGATAAATCCGACGGCTAAACGTGAACACGACGTGTTTGGATGTTTCCAAATTCCAAATTGTGAAGAATCCCATAAACTCTACTCCTGCTGCTCAAACAGATGTGACATAATATTTTTTATTTTTTTTTTATCGGGCAAAGTTAGTTGTTAAATGTTAGGAGTTAATACACCAAACATCCAAACACTCCACAAATTCACCAAGCCACCTTATAACTCTCAAACTCCAATTCGTTCCCAAAGAGAATCGAACTTGGGTCTTATTGGGGAATAATTTGCACAGATCTATTCGGGGTGAATATTTAAATACAAATTTAATTCTAATAATTATTACTAGCATGAATTAATCCTATATTAATTCAAATAATAATTCAACAACATATCATGCATATAATAATTCACGTAAAACCCACGATGCGAATTCTACGAGTTCGTGAACTTACCTCTTTGGGATGACAACGGTGTGGTGATTAGACTAACAGAAAGAACTTCCCAAGATTTAAAAGCAACCCTCGTTTGACTATCCGGTGTAAGGATTCTTGTGAACGATTTAACAAAAGGAGAAAAATAAATTATGTTGCACCACCTTTGTGGATTTACTAATTTTTCCAGCACATGAAATTGTACACTACTCACAATTGTCGTTTTTCGAAAAAATACAATCTGTCGACATTACAAAATATTTGATATTTTATCGACGCTGATATTTTTCCGAAAAACCAATTTTCGTGTGTTACTGGGAATGAAACATTCATCTCATATTTATAGAGGAGAGGGGAACGAAAATTACATGTGAAATAAGGAGAAATATTTTTTTTCTTGATCTCCAAGAAATCTTGAATATATCTCATATATTATTTTCTCCATAATTAAAATATTCCACAAAATCCCACTCTCTTATTTGTTATGGAATATTTCAAAATATTAAGGATCAAGATTCCAAGATTTGAATCTTCTTGAATTTATGAGATATTCTTGTACTTCAAGAAATACATATCTTCCATAATATATTTTCAAGAAAATCTTTCTTGCCCACTATATTTCAAAATTTTCGAAATCTCTATTATGAATAATCAAGTGGGAGATTTCTTGAATTTAATGAGATAATCTTGTATTCCAAGAATACATATCTTCATTCCATAACAAAATTTAAAGAAAATCTTTTTCCCCTCTTATCCATAATTTTCGAAATAAATAGGAAAAATTAAGCAACAATATTTATTTTATTTTAATCATCTTTTTCAGTTATTGAACTATATGCTGGGCTACTCAGGGGGCCTTTAGGAGAATTAAGATTGGACCTTCTAATGGACCTTGAATATCTAATATTGAGCCACAATATTATTCAAGCTCATAAATATTAATTAATCTCACTACATAATTAATATTGCACTATCCATCTTAACCCATATTACAGTCAATATGGCTCCCGGTTATTATTTCCCGTGTTTAAGATTATCTAGTCCATTAATTAATTCAAGCCACTGAAATAGCTTTCCATTAATTAATATCTTTTGTCATTGGTCAAGGAACGGTTCAACATTATTATCCATACCGGAAACTAATTCCACTTGCAAGATTTGATATGATAAAGCTTATGAACCTCCCAAGGGGGCAAATCGAACAAGCGTACTTGCACACGATTCTTCGTATTAAATCTTAGCAATCACATGTGACTAATAATATTGCCCAAGATAAAAAGTATTGAATCTCGTTGATTCGCTACCCATGATAAGTCAAAGCAATAGTTACCAATCCCACGTGATCCTATTTAAGGAACGAAGATTAAGAAATAACGAACCACTGAGGTCTAATTCTTCCTTGTTCAGTTCTGAAGAATTTATCCTCATGTAGGTCCTATTCAGTGCATCAGTCATGCACTAGTGTAATCTCTTGGTCAAGACAAGTCAATCTGAGCCTTACACTTCAACCTTTCGTGATGGGTTGTTCATTTCCATCTAGGTCATGAATGACGTACTTTTAGTTACAAGGGACTGTTAATTTAATCTTCTGTGATCTGGTATCACTAAATTAACTACAATGTAACACGTACGACTTATTGAACAGTTATGCAGTAAATATATGTAACATTCAATAATATTTAACGCATCAGTGATAAATAATTTATTTTAGTAAATAAGTTCGGAATTCTGTTTTGATTATACAAAGTAAAAAACATATTCTCTAGTATAATCCCAACAATCTCCCACTTATACTCAAAGTCTGCTTTTAAGTATACTACAACATGTCTCGTGTAGTCCGTGACATCTAATGTCACCTACACGAACCTAATAATTTCTCCCACTTATACTCAAAGCAGATTGGCAACGGTCTTGACACCCATTCCTTCCACATGTCTCTCGAATGTATTCAGAGGCAGACTCTTTGTGAATGGATCTGCTAGGTTGTCATCGGACGCTATCTTTGTCATATCTATATCTCATCTCTTAACGATATCTCGTATAAGATGGTATTTCCTTTCTATGTGTTTGCTGGCTTTGTGGGCTCTTGGTTCCCTTGAATTTGCAACTGCTCCGGCATTGCCACAATAAATAGTGATTCTGCTGGGTAAATTCGGAACCACATCTAAGTCCACTAGGAAGTGCTTGAGTCAAACCGCTTCTTTCGCTGCCTCGCAAGCAGCTACATATTCGGCTTCCATGGTAGAATCTGCGACGCATTTCTGCTTGACGCTTCTCCATGTCACGGCTCCTCCCCCCATGCAAAACACACTACCAGAGGTAGATTTTCTGGAGTCTATGTCTGATTGGAAATCCGAGTCCGTGTAGCCGACGGGGATTAGACCATCTGGCTGATAAATTAATATTCTATCCCGAGTTCTTTTCAGATACTTCAGAATGTTTTTAACTGTCGTTCAATGCTCTTTCCTGGGGTTACTTTGATATCTTGCCACCATGCCTACGACAGCGGATATCCCGTCTCGTGCTGCGACATTGCATACATGAGGGCTTGAACGGTAGAAGCATAAGGAATGTCTTTCATGTCATCTATCTCCTTTTTTGCGTCTTAGGGACATTTTCTTGGATAGATGTATTCCATGCCCGAAAAGGTCTGAAGCCTTTCTTGGAATCTTGCATCTTTGAAGCGTTTCAAGACCGGTGTCTATATATGAAGCTTCGATAAAAGTTCGATCATCCTTTTCTTGCGATCTCAAGTGATCTTGATCCCAAGGATGTGTCCGATTTCCCCTAAGTCTTTCATATCAAACTGTTTTGAAAGCCATGTCCTTACGTCTGATAATACCTTCACATCGTTCCCGATGATCAAAATATCATCTACGTATAGTACTAAGAATACCAATGCGATTCCGAAACCACTTTTTTTGTATACACAACTTTCAAACTCGTTTTGATCGAACCCATAAGACTTTATAACTTTGATCAAAACATTGGTTCCAAGCTCGGATGCTGTTTGAGTCTGTAAATGGACTTCTTGAGCTTACAAACTAGGTGTTCTTGGCCTTTTTCAATGAAGCCTTGGGGTTGTTGCATATAGATCTCTTCATCAAGACTTCCGTTAAGGAAAGCTGTCTTGACATCCATTTGCCGATTTCAAAGTCGAAATCTTGCAAAGAATCGATAAGAGAATACGGGATAGACTTGAGCATGGCTCTTGGCGAAAAAAGTTTCCTCATAATCGATCCCTTCTTTTACGAGTATAACCTTTCGCCACTAGTCTTGCTTTAAAGGTTTCAACCTTCCCGTCCGGTCCTCTTTTCCTCTTATATACCTACTTGCATCTAATGGGTTTGACCACATTAAGTGGTTCGACTAGCTCCCACACTCTGTTATGAAACATTGAACCCATTTCGGCTTTTCATTCTTTGTTTGCCAAGAACACCGCATCCTTATCTTGGAGTGCCTCGTCATATGTCCATGGGTCTGATTAAATCTTGTGCGGGAATCAAGTCCGAGGACTCTCCTATTCCCATGAATCTCTCAGTCGTCTTACAACCCTCCCACTTCTGACGAGGCTCCAGGTTATGAAAACGTGTCGTTTGGTATATCGTCTAAGATCAATTGGCATTGAGGTCTGCCCTCTAAGCTCATTTAAGGTAATCCCACTGGGGTTTTCTTGCATTCATATAGTCTTCTTCCAAAAATCTAAAGTGGGTGCTTATGACCACCTTTTGATCTTCGGGACCATAGAACATACACCACTTTTTGTTCCTCGGGTATCCTACAAATGTCTTAATTACGATCGAGGTCCAACTTACGGCTTCCTTGTCCAACACGTGGGCGGACACCCCCCAAATTCTCACGTGTCTCATACTGTCTTCTTGGGTCCACAATTCTTTGGGAGTTTTGGGAACCGATTTGGATGGAACCAAGTTCAGAATATAAGCCGCTGTTTCCAAGTCATGACCCCAGAACGACTTGGACAGATCCGCATAACTCATCATAGATCTAACCATTTCCAAAAGAGTTACTGTTTCTTGCTCTGCAACCCCATTTTGTTGAGGGTTAAAGTGCGATGATGGGGATGCAATCCTTCATCGATAAAGTAGTTCAAAAACTCATCGCCGAGGTATTCGCCTCCACGATCAGATCGTAGAGACTTGATATGTTTTCCTTATGATTCTCTGCTTGAGCCTTAAATTCCTTGAATTTCTCGAAGGTCTCAGATTTATGCTTCATAAGAAAAATGTAACCGTACCTTGACTAATCATCAATAAAAGTGACAAAATACTCATAACCTCCTCTTGCTTTGGTTGACATTGAACCACATACATCTGTGTGAATGATCTCTAACACTTCTTTGGCCCTATTCCTCTTGGCTCCAAATGCCCTCTTGGTCATTTTACCCTCCAAACATGATTCGCAGGTTGGAATTGGTTCAACTTGGAGAAGCTCCAGTGAACCGTCTTTTACCAACCTTTGGATCCTCTTTGGATTTATATGACCTAATCTTAGATGCCAAAGAAGTGTCTCGTTCACATCTGATGAACGTTTTCTTTTCTCGGAAACAGTTGATGTGTTATAGGATGCATTTCGTGAGTGGTGTGCACAGTTAATTGTATAGAGATTATTCGATCAATGTTCCATAACAGATACACTCATCATTTCAAGAAATGATTTCATTCTTATTAGAAGAAACTAAGTGTCTATTAACAGAATTTTAGAAACTGAAAGTGAATTCTTTCTAAAATTGGGAACATAAAGAACATCTCTTAAAATTAGAACTTTGTCTTCAAAAGACAAGTGCACTTCTCCCACTGCTTCAGCTGCCACTCTCGTAGCATTGCTCAGTGTGATGAGGATCTCACTGCCACTAAGTTGTCGGATCAGTTTGAACCCGTGAAGCAAACATGATTAGTGGATCCCGTATCAACTACCCACGAATGAGAAGTATACGCCGCTAAACAAGTTTCAACAATTAGTGCGTGAGAATTACCTTTCTTTTCGTCCCTTTGGGGTTGGAACAGGCAAAACCTCTATTGTCCTCTCTTACCGCAGCTTATGCACTTCCTCTTTGGATTTTTCTTGACACCACAAGCATTTCTCATCTTACCATTGCCCTTGGCAACAGTTGAGTTTTATTGCTTATGCCTTTTGGTCCTCTTCTTATTCTTGCCTTCCTTTGGCCTAGAAGATGAAGACGGACCAATTGTCGTCAAAGCTTGAGTTTTGTGTCCCATCAACATCTTTGCCGAGACCAAAAGCTTGCAACAAATCAGCTAGCGAGGTCAAAATGCTCAAAAACTTGTTGGGCAGAGAGTGAAGTACCAAATTCATCTGAGTTTCACTCAGAATCTCAAGTTTGTTCAGATGGGCCATCTATTTTGAGGACGTAGTCCCTTACGGGTTTGCCCTTCACCATTTCTAGTGATGACATCTTTCGCAAGGTGATCTGATGAGTCCCGTGTTTTTGACTTCGTCGGTTGGCTCATCCCGATTTTGGTGTGTCAAGAATCCACTTGTGCTTTTTTTTTGCGATTAGGACAATTATAATTTTCGTTTCCAATCAATATAGTTTCCATACATATTGTATTGACTTTAAATATAATAACAGTGGATTAAAAGGTTACGACATGCTGAACTGAAATAAATAATAATATGCATAAGCTCAAATATATCACAAGGTTCGATCACATGTTTCATATTAAAATCTCAAAAAAAATATGAACATGCATCGCCCAACATCTCAAAAAGTTTAAATAAGCCCGCACGTGGGGTGGGTCATTATTTAAACACATTCAAGCAGACATAAAACAAAACGATTTACAAACCTTTAATATCCAGTTAATAGTTGGCTCCCCATTGACCAATATAAAATTGACGGGGACTTGGGGAAGTATATGCATATCAATTTTATACCTAAGTAATAACCATGATTAAATACATGATTATTATTTCGTTTGAAACGAGCCTCGTTGGGAGGTCATCATCGTCGCCACTAGTAATAACCCACAATCATCCACTTGGAATTCATTCATGTGAAAACTATCTTTTGACCGTCCCGTGAAATTTCTCCAAAAGAATTCACAAATAAATAAATCATGGAGGTCAAAATTAATTCAATTTTATTATCCTAATAAAAAATTGTCAATTAATTATTTAAACATACATAGTAATTTTGAAGTTGAGATTTTTCATTGGGCAACTCTCATGCAAACACATTTAAACAAATTAAATAAAGCATAAGATAAAGCACAAAATAAATCAAGCAAAAAAGAAAAAAATAAACATATTGGGCACAAATTATCCAATTGTCATGGTTTGATTTTTCTTGGCTTGATCTTGAAGAAATGTCGTCTTTGATTTCTCCCACTCGATCGTCTTAAAAAATACTCCATCTCGAAACGCCACGCCAGGCGACTCGCGTAAAGGATGCACGCCAAGATCCGCCAAACTTGGCGATTCGACCTCGGCAGCGCCCGGCGACCGCCCGCCCCACTTGGCAAGACCTCGGCGAGGTTTCGGCGGCTCTCGGCGGCGGCAGCGCGGCCCGCCTGCAAGATTCTGTGATTCATACACCCGCCCCGCGCCTCCTCACGCGATTCTCGGCACCGCGCCGCGTCCGCAGCCGCCGTCTGCGCTCCGCCTCCGTTTGCCTCCGCTCGCGCCGCGGTCTTTGCGTCGCCTAACTCCCGCCCCTTGTGGGTTCGCCCGGATCCGTCGCGTGCTAAACCCCGGCGCCCGTCATGCAGCCGCCTCGCCTTCCGATACGTTTAATGCGACCTTGCCGCCGCCACGCCGATTGGATTTAAATCATTTAATTCTTCGTCTCGTCCTCGTTTTTTACGATCCGGTTACAATTTATTTACAAAAATAAATAAACCTAGATCTAACTAATCTATTACATTGATCAATTCAAACAAATTCTAATCTACTCGTGGATTTTCTCCACGAGGCAAAATGAATCCGAATCGAATCGAATTAAAAACCACAGTTTATATGCATGCATAAATAAACACATTAAATTCCATGACAATTGGATACCTGCAAAATAGATCTAGCAATTCTACTATCCAATTCCAAATTTAATGTCTGCGAATTAAATTACAATTTAAAATTGAGTCTTAAATCGTGGCTTTTGATACCAGTTGTTGGGGAATAATTTGCACAGATCTATTCGGGGTGAATATTTAAATACAAATTTAATTCTAATAATTATTACTAGCATGAATTAATCCTATATTAATTCAAATAATAATCCAACAACATATCATGCATATAATAATTCACGTAAAATCTACGCATGCAGAATTCTACGAGTTTACGTGAACGTACCTCTTGGGATGACAACGGTGCGGCTGATTAGACTAACCAAAAGAACTTCCCAAGTATTCCCTTAGCCCTCGTTCGACTATCCGGTGGAAGGATTCTTGTGAACGATTTAACAAAAGGAGAAAAATAAATTATGTTGCACCACCTTTGTGGATTTACTAATTTTTCCAGCACATGGAATTGTACACTACTCACAATTGTCGTTTTTTGAAAAAATACAATCTGTCGACGTTACAAAATATTTGATATTTTATCGACGCTGATATTTTTTCGAAAAACCAATTTTCGTTTGTTACTGGGAATGAAACATTCATCCCCTATTTATAGAGGAGAGGGGAACGAAAATTACATGTGAAATAAGGAGGAAAAAATCTTTTATTGATCTCCAAGAAATCTTGAATATATCTCATATATTCTTTTCTCCATAATTAAAATATTCCAGTAATTTCCCACTCTCTTATTTGTTATGGAATATTTCGAAATATTAGGGATCAAGATTCCAAGATTTGGATCTTCTTGAATTTATGAGATATTCTTGTCCTTCAAGAAATACATATCTTCCATAATATCTTTTCAAGAAAATCTTTCTTGCCCACTATATTTCAAAATTTTGGAAATCTCTATTATGAATAATCAAGTGGGAGATTTCTTGAATTTAATGAGATAATCTTGTATTCCAAGAATACATATCTTCATTCCATAACAAAATTCAAAGAAAATATTTCTCCCCTCTTATCCATAATTTTCGAAATAAATAGGAAAAATTAAGCAACAAAAATTTATTTTATTTTAATCACATTTTTCAGTTATTGGACTATATGTTGGGCTACTCAGGGGGCCTTTAGGAGAATTAAGATTGGACCTTCTAATGGACCTTGAATATCTAATATTGAGCCACAATATTATTCAAGCCCATAAATATTAATTAATCTCACTACATAATTAATATTGCATTATCCATCTTAACCCATATTACAGTCAATATGGCTCCCGGTTATTATTTCTGTGTTTAAGATTATCTAGCCCATTAATTAATTCAAGCCAATTGAAATAGCTTTCCATTAATTAATATCTTTTGTCCTTGGTCAAGGAACGGTTCAACATTATTATCCATACCTAAAACTAATTCCACTTGCAAGATTTGGTATGATAAAGCTTATGAACCTCCCAAACCAACCGTCGAACAAGCGTGCTTACACGATTCTTCGTATTAAATCTTAGCAATCACGTGTGACTAATAATATTGCCCAAGATAAAAAGTATTGAATCTCGTTGATTAAGCTACCCATGATAAGTCAAAAGCAATAGTTACCAATCCCACGTGATCCTATTTAAGGAACGAAGATTAAGAAATAACGAACCACCAGGGGTCTAATTCTTCCTTGTTCGGGTTAAAATAATTTATCCTCCTCAGTAGGTCCTATTCAATCGCATCAAATGCACTAGTGTAATCTCTTGGTCAAGACAAGCCAATCCCGAGCCTTACACTTCAACCTTTCGCAATGGGTTGTTCATTTCCATCTAGGTAAATGAATGGCGTACTTTTAGTTACAAGGGATCAATTAATTTAATCTTTTGTGATCTGATATCACTAAATTAACTACAATGTAACACGTACGACTTATTGAACAGTTATGCAGTAAATATATGTAACATTCAATAATATTTAACGATCGATGATAAACAATTTATTTCAAGAAATAAGTTGAATTCGTTTTGATTATACAAAAGTAAAAACATACTTTATAGTATAATCCCAACAGGACTCTATTTCAATTGAGGCCGTGTGACCACTGAAATTTGAGTCACCCTAGTTAAGACATAATATTTCCTTTATTTTTGGGAAATGTGAGCTTTTTTTTTCTTTGTTTCACAATTTAATTTAGACAACCAACTTATATGGGATTCCAGCCCAAGCCCAATTTACAAATGTATGTATATTTGTTTTTTCCCTAACTAGTATTTATTATGTTTGTTTTTGTGATTATATTAACACTCGTGTGATATATGTATGTATGAGATTAGTCTTTTAACCTTTATAACAAAAGAGAGATAGGTTTTGTGACAATTATAAACGAGAATAAATCTTCTGATCTTTTAAAACTACTAGAAGGTAATAGGTTTTCTGATTTTTATGAACAAAAATATGTCTTTTGATTTGATTTCATTTATTTATTTAGTTTTATCAAGTGTATATGCCCTGCTCACCACTCTTTATTTTTACCTTTGAAGATTAAGAGCCCCCTTAATATGTGTAGGAGAGTGACCCTTATCCTTATTATGTCAGAGAATGTAAAACGAAAATAGTGTTCAGGGGTCTGTCTTTTATCGTGAAACTGACTTAAACATATCAAACAAACCATTAAGTAAGATATTTCAACCTTTGTGGTCTAAACATAGTCATCAAACATATTCTTACTTTATTTGTTTTATCTTTTTTTTTTTTAATAATTATGCTCAAGAGATCAAATAAAGATTTCATGAACGGAAGTTTTAATAAACAACTTTCACCCTAAAAATTTATGCAGTAAGTAAAAAGGTAAATAAGTAGCGATAGTACTTTGCCTTGATTGGGTGGTCATGGCGTGCCAATTTTGTAGTGGCTATATTAAGTCTCTTTCTAACTTATATATTATAATATAATATCATCATCACCGTTTTCCCTTCGCGTTGTCAATCACGTGATGAGCACGTGATGTCATTGGCTACTAGCCTACTATACCTCTCAAGCCATTTTATTATTTTGGCAAATGGACATATATCTACTTTTGGCCTCCACCTCAAAATATATATAAAAACAAATAAACAAATAAATGTCATGGTTTAATCTGGTGATCACAAAACCAATAATCTGCGCCAGACTTTTACATCCAATTGAGTTGACATACAATTAGGGATGTCAACGGGCCGAGTCGTGTCCATATGAATTACACGGTACATATAGTACATAAAACAAGTTGCACGTTTTAAAAATACAATTGAATTACACGATACATATGGTACATAAAACACTTTGCCCTACTTACCTTATCCTTTTCTTTGGAACGAAAACATAAATAATGCCGAGGGACTAAATTAGTAAATTAATGACTAAATTTAATTGGGCAGTTGAATAACAATACTAATTCACCTATAAAATACAACACAAGGCTTTCTTTGCTCCAACTCCAAATCAACATGGTCCTTCTAGTAGAAAATGATCCAATTATTTTTTGTAGAACTAAACTAGTTTGATATTATTATATTTCTTCTCTATTTTATTCTAAACAACTGCAAATACATTAACAACAAATGAGTGACATGTGCAATGTTAAGACCAAACAATATATAATAGTACAATTTCTGAAAGAAAAAACACACATATTTATTTTTATTTTTAAGGGAAAATTTGAAATGAAACCAAATAGAGGGGTTTTCCCTCTTAAGATTATTGATGAAGACGTGAACTTTGACATATATAAACTTAAACATACACAATAATTTAAAAGGACAAAAAAATTCAATTGTTCCCAATAATTGTCCATCAAAATCAAAGCTTTCAGGATCATGAGATAAAGGGAGTGGTCCATGTATTAAATAGTACACTTTTTATAAGTTAAAAGTTCAAATGACAAAATTTACTAGATGGATATAATCAAATGAAAACATCCAAAGTGGGGGATCATTTAGCATGATCATGACCCCCTCGATAATGACACAACATACACAATCTTTTTTCATGTATTATTTATGTCTTTAAACTGTAAAAAGGGAATAGTCAATCCCACGTGTGAAGTGGAGTAATTTTTGAATATCAATGAGGAATTGTAGATTCGATTAATGCAGATTTTGATGACATTCTATGTAAAGGACAATTTTTGTATGCATCCAGGTACACCGTTCATTCATAGTGTATTTTATAACCATGCAACTTGTCATATGTATTGAAAGATGCAATTTGTTTATAATAAACCATGCAATTTTTTAATAATTGCACGGTTCATTGTAAATAAGTTGCATCTTTCAGTATAATAAGTTGCATGGTTCTAAAATGCACTGTGAGTGCACGGTGCACCTGGATGCATACGAGTCTCACCCTCTATAAATTAGAGTTGCTATACCTGATTTCAAATTTATTTTTTTAATGTCGTTTTTTATTTTTTTTTGGAAGGGATTTTTTTTAATGTCATTGGTTTAACTTTAAACATGCGTATTATTGTGAGGTATAATTATTGTTTCTCAAAATTCTGTCACATGAAAAGATACAATGATAGAACACTCGAAACTAAGATCGTGTGGATGTTGCTACTTTTGTCTGCCTAAAACGATATTAACCACCCATTTAATTGAGTTTGTATATAATCTGGAAAAAGAAACACACATTGATGAAGTACCACTATTTATTCCTTATAAATTTGAGTTACCATTTACCGATAAAAAAAATAATGAGAAATCGTGTAGGTTCAGATGATGATCAATTCACAGAATTCATTGACCAAACTGGCAAAATATAAGCTGTAAAATTCACACAAAAAGCTCATTTAAGAGGAAAAATTACAAAACTTTGCCCGTATCCACAATAGTTCTAAATTTTGGTGATTTTGGTGTCAATATTGGTCATTTTCGATGGAAAATTTTGAATTTTAGCCAGTAAATAATTGAGAATATGTTGTAGCATACAAAATGACACTAAAAAAATATAGAAATGGTGGGTTTAGTGAAAGGAAGAAAATAATAAAGGTCTCGACCCTCGCCTCAGCGTAAATCATTCGAAATTAGCCACGAGAATGAATGAAATTCGTGATTTTGAAGTTGCGATTCAAGGGAGAGGTGAGATTGAGGATTTTGCTTCCTTGATGTGAGTCAGTTCAAATGAGAGTGATGACGACCAATCGTACATGGCCAAAATAAAAAGTTATATAAATTTTCCGACAAAAATGATTAAAATTGATACCAATAAGACCAAAATTGATAAACTAAAAACTTACAATACTATTTGTGATTTTTTTTTAATAAGTCATTTAAAGAGAAAAGGCAAGTTATAACCAAAAGGGTAATAACAATTAATTTAGAGATGATGTCACATAATGGGAGAGTAATGAGTAGGATTTTAGTGCTAAATTATAGGGTTTGCTTGTTAAACATGTCTGTCAGAAACACACTGCCAATTGCCAAATCTAGCAATGACTCACAGATATATGAATCACTCACGAGTGTAGTATTATTATTGATGATGTAAATGATGACGAAGTTGTACGCACAAGAGGTACAACTCAATACAGCATAAAGAAGAATATTTTTTATTTTTTTTGAGAGCTATAAAGAAGAAATTAGATGATGGTGGAGTTGAAGTTATGATGGGGGTAGGCGTAGAGTATGGTTCAAAATAGAGAGTATAAATTTATGAAATTATAGCATTCGACATTTGGGTTCTATTCTTTTTTGCACAACACACAATTTCTTGTTTTGGTAAAACTCGATACTACTCCAAAATGAAGTCGTATGATGACATTCATCATTCAAACAGTGTCTTCATAATCGGATCGGCGATCAAAATTGGATTGATCATTTATTGACGGTTCAACCAATTGGACCGATCGGACCTATCAATTTTTTAAAAATATTTCCTATATTACATTAAAAAATAAATAAATGTGCACTTATAAAATTTAAAATTATAAATTTTAAGTTTCATATTGAAATAAACACAATAAAATCAAGAAAACACAACAAAACACAAATTAAAATAAGGAGAATGGAAATAAAGATTAAATTTTAAATTAATTAAAAAAATAAAAAATGGGTTCAACCGATTTCCCCATTTTTGACCGATTTTTTCAGGTTCATCCGTTAAAAAGATTTTTTTTAAGGTAATCAGATCGGTTCCAGTTCACCAATTTTTGAAAACGCGAATTCAAAGCATCTCTTGTACAAGCTAGGATGTTGACTTGGAATCATGCCATCATTAATGAAATACTCACACCTATGATTCTGAATCCTCTTTATATTTTTGTTGTCAACTTGATCAAAATTAAAATTTTATATATGGGGTTCCATTATTACCAATTTATTTACTATGCATCAGAAATTCGCACAAAAGAAATGCAGACGTTGGCATGTATAGATCAAAATATTAATGTTTGGAATTCAGGGTAATTTCTGTAACACAAAATTAAATCATCATATTATCTTATGGCTCATCTGCTACAGTACATAATTATCTTGTGTTTGGTTGAATAATGAATATCCTAGGATTCCCTTATGAGGTTGCTATTATACATATACTCTATCCTTGTTAAGTTTTGGGCTTTTGGATTTTAAAATTCAACACCATATTTGAATGCCTATCTCCACACATTTTAATTGTGTGGACTATAAGATGGTTTGGGCTGTGTTAGGATTTTATGGATGTGTAATCTATTGAAGCATATGAATGTTGGGCCACATTATTGTCATGGGCTTTTGAATTGGTGACCCAGACTATACATCTATAATGGGCATCATCACATGTAACAACACAAGCCCTGTTTATTTTCAAACAAAACACTCATTTAAGTAACATCATTTCTTGAGTCTTGAGGCACCTCCCTTTCTGAACAATCATAGTGTCAAAATTTTCCACAGATAATACTGCAAAAGTACAGAATAAGAATTATAACAATAATAATAATTAAAAAGAAAAGAAAAAGGATTATAAGAACTAGAATCAGTATAATACTTTAGCAGAGGTTGCATAAACATTCTTTGTGGATGGTCAAGTACTCTAGACCTACTGTAAAATAGAAAGTACTTGCCAGAGCTATCTTGTGAGAAGTTCGTCACAATCCAGACGCCCATCACCCCTTGAAGCAAGTGGAAAACGTGCCTTCGTTTGTTAAGCTAAGATCTGCTGCTGAAAATGAGGCTCATTCAGGTCTACACAGTTAACTAGATAGTAAAAAGAAAAGGATTATAATATATAAAGAACAAAGGTTGCAGAAAAAGGGATGCTGAAATTAACCTAAGTATTTGGCAACAAACCGCGCATATCAATACTTTATCTTTACCACATGAGATTGGCCGATCTGCAATAGTGAACAACACAAACAGAATCTGATATCAGAGAATCAAAAGGCGAACAGGCAGAATTCCTTTGCCAATGATGCGTGTCAAAGAATCTGCATAAACAATTAAACATGGTGAAGGGATGAATATATATTAGTGTATATCGTGTATTAGACGAGAGGAAAGTAATGATCAAACATGAATCGTGAATCAAGGACTTAAATCATATGCTGCAACTCTTAAGCAGGGCAGATCTCAACTGAATCTCCAAGACACAACAAAGGCATAACAAAAGAGAGACTTTCTAGTGCAATAGTTTTGATGAGTTTCACACTTACTGATCTCAAAATATAATTTATCCTCAAAGATTGCAAGATATCATTATAAGGCCAAAGTAAGAAGGCAAACTTGAGAAAAAATGAAATAAAAAACTTCAATGTTATGCTATAAATAAAGATTATCCAAGTCTCAGGAAGAGTACGCCATTCGCCTATGTATTTGCTGGAATTAAGCTGCTCTTACTGAAACAACAAAAACATGATTTTGGTATTTCAAGTCAAAATGCAATCGACTCCCACCATCAAATGCCCGTGTGATGGTTCTATGTGAACCTATCTCACTGCAGAAACCATACATGTATAAAATTAATTATTGAACATGATTAGCGTGCAAACTACACCTAACTATAGCACCTTAGCTGCTTGATAAAAGTCCACTCTGATCATTGAAAGAATATCACCAAATCAGCAAACTAGCATTGCTATAGCAAAAGTCAACTTTTTCATGCAATTATAATCTAGGCGACTTTTCGTCCAAACTGATGATATCAAGCTAGCATGTTCTTGGGATTTTCCTTTTCCAAATGATTGCAAATAGTTCAAGGACTGTTACACCAGCAATCAGCTAATAGTCTGAAGAGATTCTAAGTGCAGTTGTGTTTCAGACATAATTTAAGTATAGAACACAGGCACCAGCCTTTTAAGCATGAAAAAAAGAAAGAGTGCAGTAGAATGTAACCTAATATATTATTTATTTATTAGATTTGCACAAGAAGAGCTAATTTCTTTAACACAATATCAGTCAATCCAACTCACATTATTGATGCTTCAAAAAACATACTACTAGAGAGGAGCAACTATACACGTAGACAATACTATTAAACATAAACTATATTCTTTCTATCCTATGCAGAAGCGCGAGCTGTTCCCCAAAAATCAACAGAACTGCACATCTACAGTTAGTATTTGAATAGACAGGTATGCGATAGTAGCAGCCACATTCCACTTCAATTCCCTCGACGGAAATTTATTTGGGATTTTCTCGATTTTTCTCAGCAGATTGGTCAAGATTAATCTGAATATCACGGCACTCGACAGAGCAGAAAGCACAGAGGTCGCTGCAGGAATCACACATCCAAATATAAGTGCATGCTAAACCATGAAAGACAGAAGATACGCTCAGATAAAATACAAAACTATAGAAAAATTAAGTTTCTCTACTAGGCTACTAGCATCTATAGAATGCTCATTTAAGTTTCACAAGAAAAAGTCAGAGAACAAAGAGTAGCATATTTGGACTTGGGTATGAAGATGATACAATTTTAAGAATGCAGTTGGCATCATAATGGGAAAAGAAAATGAAGTAGGTATAAAAAGTGGGTATATACTGCAAGGGCCATAAAAGGGTTTCTTCTTCGTGGTCCTGCAAAAATTAGTCAACGAATCATTAACAAAAACGACTCCAAGCAAGAAACAAGGTGCACACATCAAGGAAACGAAATATGCTTCCAAATTTAGCATTTTGTAATCAGAAAGACAGAGAAAAAGATGTTCCTGAAGTTAACAAAAAATAATTGACTTCCCAATTCTTGAAGTTAGTCGGAAAATCAACGTAATAAGGGTAATCAAAAGGAGAAAATTGAAAAGAACATCCATTAAGCAAATTGAAACAAAAAAATGAAACATGCATTGAAAATGTAGAAAGAAAATTACAAGCAAGTATCTAATAAATTTTGAAAAACCATCAAGACCAAAAAAAGGAGCATAACCAACAAACAAGGATCAGACTCACTAAATACAAAAACCATAGCAGATCAACAAACATCACATTCCAGAAGAAAAAAAAAGTAATTTAAAATTATCAAAACATAAACTAAACTCGAAAAAGTATGCTTAGCAGATAAACTATAACACTAAAATTATGCGAATCGATTCCAATTTCCGAGTGAGTGAGAAATAGATTACCAGAAACAAAAACTAGAGCAGAAACAATCAATCACAAATTCGAAACACCAAAACAGATTAGCAATATAATTACCACAAAAAAACTGAAACATAATTCCCTACCTGTACATAAAAACTTCAGAATCCTGAGCAATACGCTTCTTACAATAATGGCAGCGTTCCAGAAATCCACCAATTTTCATATGATCGTATTTGTCAACATTCACCGGAGAAGCAATGGTCAATTTCGACCGCGACGGCTCGGCGGAGGGGTCAGATTTCCTTCCCTTCACATGACTCACGGAAGCGGCGGCTGCAACCACCGTCGCCGACGAACTTCCGTCGCGGCTCCGCTTCACCGGCATTGTGAATTAATCGAATGGATTGGAATTCGAGGTAGGGTTTTTAGCACTGTATCTGTCTAAGTACTCCGAGAGTGAAAAATGTGAGCGCAAATAATAAAAATATGAACAAAAATGCGCACAGCGGCAAATATATATAGAGGGCATCTGTGGGCCCACATTTACCTAACTAACAGGCTAATCACGATTTAGAGTTAGATTTTTGTTATTTTGAGTTACCTTTTATAAATTTAGGAAATTTTAAAATTTTAATAAATGGTAAGTGTGTAGTTGATTTGAGTTAATAAAAGGTAAGTGTGTATTTGTTTTGAGTTTCTTTGAATAAGTTTATATTTTATGTCAAATTAATGTATAAAAGTGAATAAAGTTGTATTATTATATGTTTTGAATTATCAAAAGTGACTGAATGATGCGAATTATTATTTAAATATATTAAAGTGTAAGGAGAATTAATTGATTCTACGTGAAAGTGTCATAATATGTTTATAGGTGTTTTGATTTTGTAAAATCACATTTCAGGGTTTCGTACTAGAATCAATTTTAAGTTTTAAAACATAAATTCTGATTTTTAAAACTCAAATTAACGTCACCTTAAAATTTTAATTTGTCCTGACATTATTTTTACGATTAATTATTTAAGTTTTTAAAGAAAATAACTCGATATTCAAATATATAACACCAAGTTGAGCTTTTCTGCCGTTAGGGAAAATGTTCGCTCTTCCTAACATCAGAAAATCAATAAAATTAACACATCATCTAACTTCGCTCGGGGTGATATAGCTTCGCCATGGAAAAATTATTAATTTTTTAGATAAATATATATAAAATTATGAAAATATCCTTATAATATTTTTAAAAAAATTACAATTTTTATAATTTTGATTTTCTAAAAATATTTTATTTAAATAATAAAATATTAATAGAGATATAAATGTATTTTATAATTTATCTTTTAATTATTTTAAATTTAAAGGATATTTTTGTCATTTTATAATTATTAATTTAATTTTTTAGTTGGGCAATACAATGTTATTGCAGTAATGTAAAGTGCAATTATTTAAAAATAAAATTAAACGCTATATTTTTTATCCAATAATAATTAAAGAATTTTTTTGATGTTAGGAAGAGCAATATCATTCTTTATAATAGAAGAACTTTATTGAGTTTTATATTTTACACCAAAATTTATTTGAGAACGTTCACTAAATGTTATGTCATTATGTGTGCAACGGTGAAAAATCGAATTTAACTGGAATTTTGTACACCAAATGTTAAGATATGAAAACCCACCTCCTTGGACTGTATGTAAACCCAAAATACAATGAGTTGGTATGTTGTGAAACTTGTTCACCATAAAATTAGTTTTTTTTTTACTGACATACACTTTAGTAATATAAGTCACACACTTTACTAATATAAGTCACACACTTCAGTTATCACTACGACACTCTTTGCTATAATATAAATCACACACTTCACTTTTATGAGTAATACACTTTACAGTAAAAAGTCACACACTTTACAGTAAAAAATCACACACTTTAGTAATATAAGTCACATTCCTTAACCAGTTTCACCGTAAAACTTGTTTACACTATACTTTGTCAAACACAACTCACCTCAAATATCCATAACTGAATAACAAAGTATAAATATATTTAATTTAAATTCGCATCAAGGCTCATTTTCAACTCACATGAAATTTATCATTATTAAAATAATTGGGAGATTATGTCACACTAAAAAATAAATGAGATTACAAAGTCTTACACTCAAGTTTATCCAAGAGTTCACTGCAAATAAACTCACGATCATATTACACTTTTCAAATTAAATAATTTTTAAATTTCAGTGGTAGCACGGTAATTTTTTATATGTAATATTCTACATATTTAGGATCCGGTGAAATATAACTCGCAGACTAGAATTAATATAGAGCAAAAAATTCATAGATTCTATGCGGTCGAATTAAACGGATATTTTTTTAAATTCACACAAAGGCAGAACAACAAAACTTATTCCAAGTTCTGTATTACTATAAGAGCAAATATGTGTTATTGTGGGTACATGTATGTATTATTGCAATGAATAATCCTTGAAACATGATGTGTGGGTCTCAAGGAGAAGCGTATAGACATAGAAAAAAATTTGTGGATTCTGCGTGGGTCGAATTGGGTCAAACACATTTTTTATAAAATTAGGTCAAAGGTAAAACAGCTGAACTCGCTTTGAGATTTGTGTTACTATAAGGACAATCATGTGTTACTATAATTAAATGCATGTGTTACTGCAATGACATATAATGCATATAATTATTTTTAGTAAACATATATGTTTGTAAGGTATTAAAAAATGTTTTTATATAGTTAAAATGTGTTACTGCGAAGAGAAATGTGTGTTATTGTAAAAGAAAAACGACACTCCTTCTATTTTCATTTGCTTCACCCTCTGTGTTTTATTTGTTTCTCCTTTTGATTTGTGATCAATTACTTTAACTAAAAGTCCTGTAAAAAAAATAAAAAATTGTCTTAACTGAAAGCCCAAATAACCAGATTACACCATTGAATTGGTAAATATATATATTTTTTCATCATCACGTAGAAACACATAATTGTCGTTTCAGTAACACGTACTTATCTTTATATTAACACTGTTTGTGATAAAAAAAAATTTCTCAAACTTTTAGGAAAGATGTTTGACCTCGTTCAACCCGCAAAATATCCACAAATTTTCTACTCTTTCTATTTTAACTAATATTCACAATAAACTATTTCAGATCGAGGAGATTCCCTATTACTATATTACCTTTTTATTTTTACCAATTCATTCACGATGCTATTTTGAACGAATTATTGGTGATTGATATAGTTAGAAACTCTTTAAAAAATTTACAAATAAATCAAGATCTTTTCATGTCTTTGTATATATTATATCACAACATTTTATTTTTTGTATATTATACATTGTCAACTTGTAAATTAATAAATAAATATATATATATATATATATATATATTTAAAATATAAAAAATATCAAATGTGTCATAAATTTATTTACAGTCAGCCATTAAATAAACTACTTTGTGTATTAATATGGTCATTATGTCTTTGTACCGCCTATTAAGTAACTAATGAGTTAATTGTGAAAATGGTAAGTCATATATAATCGGCATCGTTTTATATTGCCTCTCAATCAACATTTAAATAAATCAGTTTTTGGGTATTAATATCTTCATTACGTGTTTGTACTGCCTAATTAACGCCTATTAACTACTAGTAAGTAATGTTGAAATTGGTAAATTATATACATTTTGCGTTTGATTAAGAGGCAAGCCAAGTCATATTAGTAGTTTAGTACACATCTTTTTAATTTTAATGGAGTAGTTGGACTGGTTTGTAATCTATAAGTTAGGACGCGTAAAATTCTTTTAATACCTATTAAATTTTAGACTAAATTTTATACGCATCCACACATAGTACATTTTAGAATCATGCAGAGACGAATGTACTTAGGAAAAAAAAACGAATATACACACAAAAAAAAAACTATGAACAATAGTTTTATTTAATTAAAATTAACCACGATGACTTGTCATACTTTAAAATCTGTGAATAATAGTTTCATTAGATACACAATTGAATACTTCTTTTTCATTATGCACTACTAAATTATCATTCATCCATTTATCACCCATTCGATTGCGAAGCCGATTCTTCACAATCACTACATGAAAAATAATGAATTGCCTACGAAAATTTTCAAATTGCTTTTGAATTTTTCAACAAAAATAATTCGATCCTTAAATAGTGATAATTGTCTACAATTTTTTAGAATTTTAGTAGAACAATCTGCTTACACGTTTGTTATTTTTGTATGCAAACTTACCTAAACAAATAATTCCCTAGGCATTTTAAAATTTCATAGACAATTATATTTGTATTTTGGGAATGATTTATATGATTAGAAATTCTTTTAGGCAAGTCTTACAATTTAAGGACAAAATTATTTTCGTTGAAAATTTCATAGACATGTTAGAAAATTTCGTAGGCAATACACTATTTTTTTATAATGAATATTCATGGCAGAAAATGATCTTTGCACAGGTACTTTAGCAGTTGCAAATGGCAAAATCAAGACTAATCTTATAAATTTGTATACTAATGGATATGCTCCATTTATTTTAACTAGGGATATTTTAGGTATTTTGCATTAAAAATCCAGACAATGTCTTGCTTGGTAGTAAGTCCGCCCTGGATGTGTATGATATTCAATCTAAATTTTAATTATCTTTCGCAGCTAGTTTAATACTTTTGCATGAAATAGTTATTCAATTTGACTTTAGATACAAACGTCATATTAAAAAGATCTATATATATGTATATATTATACTTCATTAAAAAGAATAATGGCAGACAAAAAAGTTTCACATGCAAAATTCAATTAAAAGTATTTCTCTTAATATATTTAATTAGAGTACAATACATGCATGTCTTAAATGTTTGGTTTATAATTGCACCTAAACAATAATTTAAAATATTGACGGCAAAAAAACAGAAATGAAAATCTGAAAAATGGTTTTTACAGATTACAGCTCAAACAAAACAAGCTATGAAATCAAAAGACCTTAATTTCCAAATTTGGTATCATATTGTCGGACCTGGAAAAAATATTATTATAGAAAGGTTATTATTAACACAAAAACTTGTATGCAATATTGCATACAAGTGATATGTGCAATTGGACCCTTTTTTTTTTCGCGGGTCAAATAATAGGGTCGAATTAGGGCAGATTGCTGGCGGGTTAATGGACTTCCTCCTTCATCTTCACGACTCGCGCAGTCAGGGCAGATTTCTTTTTCTTCACGCTCTCGCAGTCACAGACATATTTCTTCTTCTTCCTCTTCTCGCGTTGCAACAAACGTGACCAGATCGCCGTTGATTTTGATGGTGGTGCGTATCTAAGTTTTTCCTCTTCTTCTCTTGTTCTTCCTTTTCTCTTTCTCTTCCATATTCTTTTTGTTTTCTTCAATTTTCTCATCCTCGCAAATTTACAGGTGATTTCCTATGGTTTTGTGTGAAGCGATTTTTCGAGATCATACGCACTATTTATGTTTACGTAAATCATAATTCGATCAAGATTTTTTCGCGTCTGTACTGTTTTTTTTCATGTAGTAACACTCTTTTGCTCATATGGTAACACTCATTTTGTTCATGTAGTAACACATCAAGTTGTTATTTAAATCTGTAATTTTGGACTGAAATTTCTTTTCACGCTTGTACTGGTTTTATTTATATGGTAACACGTTTTTCTTTATATGGTAACACTTTTTGTTCATGTAGTAACACATATTTTTTTAGTAATATGTAACACTGTTCATATATCGTCGTAATACTATGTGAATACGCATGTGTTACCATATGAATAATAATGTGTTACCATGTGACCCATGTTACATTATGAATATTTATGTGTTACGATATGTTTTATTAAGTGTTACGTAAGATATAAAGTTTTTTCAATATAACAATGTAGTAACACTTATACATAGATGTAGTAACACACAAAAACTTGACAAAAAATAAACAAAATTTAATATAACAATGTAGTAACACTTATACATAGATGTAGTAACACACAAAAATTTGACAAAAAATAAATAAATATTATATGTACAATAGGAATTGAACCTGCGACCAAATTCATTAGCAACAAACCTAAACCACTAGGCTACAACATATATTTGATAAAGATATTCTTCTATAAATACATATTCGCTCACGCCAACCTGAACCCCCCCCTTGCCGCCTGGACTGACCATACGACTCGACCCGGCCCGACACAAGATTGACCAAATGAAATTTAGACAATTTACCTTATTTATGTTGTATTGCACATAACACTAGTGTGCAATATTTCACACAAGACTTTCTCTATTATTAAATAGAGTTTTACATAAAAAAATAATTTAAAAAAAATATAATACATATTATACTACATGTATGTAAATTTATTAACAAATTCATATAATTAATTAATATGAGTTTGACTAAAATAAATACACACACTTTAAAAGTATATAAAATACATGTATCAATTAATATGCATGTATCTAGGAACTAAACAATAGCTATTGGTGACATGTATATAAATGTTTATTCAATACATATATATTTTTCATAAAATTAATACACTTTTTCTATTTCAAGCAAATGTCACCCAAAGTTGATAAACAGACTCAAATCACTGAAATTGAGATGTGTCATAATTAATCATAGGTAAATATTTTTGGCTATATTAATTGTAATGATATATAAATTTTTATATATAATGTAATTTATTCTTATATGGAGGCATAAATCCTTAAGACGGGACCATAAAAAAATATATCTTATTATAATGTGGAGTTTATTCCTAAATATAATTGATCCCGAATTAGGACCGTGATTTTTTATTACTATAGAGAGTTTATTTTTATATAAAGTATTAGGGAGTTTTTACTGTACCAAATATGGTAGCTTCCTCAAGAGACATGTTGTCGAAATGTTAGGAATTCAACCACCGGAACAAAATATTCGAGCAAAGCTACTTACAAGATTCGAACAACTCAATGCAAGTAACTGAGTAAGTAGATTACAATTGAGTGAAAACAAACATGTTATGATAAAATAATGGTTTCATTGAGTGAATAATTACAATTATAATTGTATATTATATACACCTAAGAGTACCTAATTAAAGAAAATATACAATTACAAGATACAATGAATTTGATTGATGAAATTTCTATAATTAAGTAAATAGATAATTAAATATTATCTCTTGTTATCATTCCCCTGCCCCTCAAGCGAGACGTGGGGTGAGAATAATAGTTGAGGAAGACTTTTAGTAAAAATATCAACAATCTGGAGCTTGGATGAAACAAACTGAGTGACAAGTGTAGATATACTTAGCTCATTTATGTGAAACAAGATTTCGGCTAAGAAAAATAGCCTTGCTATTGTCACAATACAAAACATGATAGTCCGACGAAGATCGAAGGTCCTTGAGAAGATGAGTAAGAGGGATCATTTCTGAGGCAGTATTAGCAAGAGCATTATATTCAAACTCACAACTAGAACGAAAAACAATGGGCTGCTTACGAGCACTTCAAGACACAAGACACCAAGATAGATATGGAATAGCCACTTAAAAAAAATTGTCATTTAACGAGGGCTATAAAAATAGAATTACTCAAGCATACAAAAGAAAATTTTGAAAAGAAATAGAGAAATATTAACAAAGGAGAGATATTGAGCGTGAAGACTGAAGACGGCATTGTTTCGAGTTCGAAGAGGGAGAAAGGAAAATTTTCAAGATTTTCGCCTTTGTCCAAATCAATCTTCCTCCATCCTCACCTCGATTCATTCACTTTCGCCTTGATTTGAGTCAAAATGGATTTCTCCCAAAATAATTAGGGCTCGATCAATACGCATGTTTGAATAGGATATTAGGAATTTTAATTATATTTAAAAGTGTTGTAATATAAAAATGAAATATTATACATGTGATTTTTTTTTTATTGAATGGATAATTTCGTCATTTTATAATTATAAATTTAATTTATTTGTTGGGCGATGCAATGCGATTGCAGTATGCACAATGCAAACGCACTAATGTAAAGTGCAATCATCTAATAATAAAATTGCGCGTTAGATCGTTGATCCAACGGTAATCAAAGGATTTCCTGACATCAGGAAGGGCGAAACCGTTCCTAACCATAGAATATCCCAAATAAGATTACCACGAGTATAAATTTCAAATGAATATTAAAAGTTACAATAAGCCTCACCATACTTCATTAGACTAAAAAAAACACCTTTAAAGTAAAAAAAAAAAAAAAAAATTACTTGTAAAATAATGATATTTTTAGAATAGGTATGAAGTATTATTTTTTTAGATAAAAAATATTATATTTTCAGTAGCGTAACATACTACCTGTTAAGTTTATATAGTTATATTATTAGGATTAAAAAAAAACTAGTACAGAAAAAAAATATTTTTAAATAGAATTTTACATAAAATTTATATTTTTAGAAAGAAAAAAAATAATATTCTATATAATATATGTTATAACATGTATGTAAATCTATTAACAAAACTTATGTAACTAAAATATGGTTTTGATTATAACAATACATGCACTTTCCTAGTATATATATATAAACTAATTATGTATCTGAGAGGTTGAAGGATGTATTGACAAATAATAGAATTAAGCTAGGTCTTGTATATATTCATCAGGTGCACTATCCACTCTCATAAGATATTTTTGAAACATACAACTTGTTGTATTGAAACATAAAACTTGTTTATACTGAAACGTGTAATTTTTTTCATGAACACATGTTGGACGTTTCAGTGTAAATAAGTTATATGTTTCAGTGTAACAAGTTGTATGTTTCAAAAATACACTATAGAGTGTACGGTGCACCTGGTGCACATGATGACCCAGTCATGTAAGTAAGAAATTGTCACAATTAATCATAGATAAATATTTTAGGTCATTCAAAATTTTGTAATGATATTTTTTTTTTTATAAATAATGTTATTGATTTTTATACGGAGGCATAAATTTTTAAGACGGACTAAAAAAATACTCTAATTTATTACCTTGTGGAATTTATTTTTCAACATAACTAATTTCAAGTTGAGATTGTGATTTTTTGTCACTATATATAATTTATTTATATATAGAATATGAGACATGCTTGTATGAGATGGTCTCACGATGAGACGAAGTATAATTTAAATATTTTTGCTTTAACATTTTGAGAGGAATGGATGTGTTTTTTACTAAGTTGTACCCATCTTATATAAATTTTTGTCATAAAGTATTTCTATATAGAGTTTTTACTGCAGTAGTATTATTTTTTCTAGTCTCATAAAACGCATATTGCGCTAACGTTCTCATAAAAAATTATGTTAAAAGTTAATGTTCCAAAGTCCAATGCAACACGCAAGTTTAAAGCCATTCAAAGTTATATTACATCAACACTATGGTGCTGCACATAATTAAGGCAGGGATGAATTTGACCAAACAAATCTGAAAGGTACATACATAACATTAAGTGAGTATCTGCAAACTACTTCTTTTGAGTGCTTTAAAGTTTTTCGTTGAAAAACAACAATAGTTTTTTTTATGATAAAAATGTGTGTGAATTTGAGTTCATTAATAAATTTTATTTTTTAATATTATTATTATGTAAAAAAATTATCATTATTTTATTTAAAAATTATTATTATTTTATTTTTTAAACAGTGATAATTTTTATACATAACAGTGATAGGGTTAATGTATAGGTTGTTCGCGAGTCGTTTTACTTGGAGAGTATTATGTGGCTGATTCGGTGACAACTCACAAACAAAATATGCACGTGTAAAATAAACTGTAAATAAGAGGAATTTGTTGACCCAGTTCGTCAAGTGATGACTACTCTGGGGGCATAGCAAGCCAGGGATGTAGTATTGCGAGTTTTACACGTACAATATTTGACACATCTCATGAAGATGAATCATAATGGATGAAGATGATTTGGAGAGTTGATATATGAGTGCTATGGTTTTTGTGTGCATGAATGATCTCTCGAATTTTTCTGTACCTCACCTCTCTGGGAATTTTCTTAACGTATTTTCTGAACCTTTCTCTTGCTGTTTTTTCTTCTATTTATCGTACTTCGACAAGCATGAGCTGGGTTGGCAAGCATGAGCTGGAGACTTCAGGACATGCAAGAATTCATGTAATATTGTCACGTTCCCAACTTCGTCTTCTAGATTGATCTTTGCACTTGCTTGTCTGTAAGGCACTCTTTTGGTCGTCCAAATCAATCTTTTGCTCGGCTGGATGCTTTGTTCGCCCCTTTAACCATGTCAGTTTTATGCTGGAATACTGTCCTTGTCGAGCATGTCTGAGTTCTTCAGGCTATCTGAGCTCTCTGGGATGTCTGTGCCCTCAGGATATCTGATCACTGAGCATACTGACCCCTCAGGATGTCTGAGCCTTCAGGATGTCTGAGCCCTCAGGATATCTGAGCACCGAGCATACTGACCCTTCAGGATGTCTGAGTCTTCAGGATATCTGAGTGTCGAACATACTAACCCCTCAGGATGTCTGAGTCTTCAGGATATCTGAGTGTCTAACATACTGACCCTTCAGGATATCTAAGCATTCAGGTTGTCTGAGTCCTCAGACTTGTCTGAATCCTCAGACTTGACTCAGCTTATTTGATTCCTTCTTTCCTGATCTGAGTGGCGAACATGCCTATTTGCTCGGTAGGCTGGTTGAGCAACTTTGGTTGGTAGATGGAAAATTGGCGAACAAAACTTACTTCATAAGCGAGTATGTTCACTTGATTTGACAAGGCGGCGGGTCGAACAAAAACTTTGTTTGGTCGAAACGGCGAAAGCACACTTGTCCATTAAACAAGATCGACGAGCGCGCCCAGCTTAACAAAGCTCGACGGCGCGCTAATGCCGTTAGGGTGACTCATACCCCTCTTCCGTCGTCGAAATGCCGCCTCGGTCGGTCCGGTCTCGCAAATTGTTGAAATGGAGGTTGGCACATCTTCTCCACCTCCCGCTGGACCCCGATCATGGACTCCTTTGAACCCTGAGCTTCGGTCCCCTGAGGATAAATCATTCTTGGGATGGGATCCGGCTCGTCTTGACAGTACATTTTGTTAAACTTTACTACTTTTTTTAGTTAATTATGTTAGCCTTATCATGTTTATTTGCTCGGGTGCATGTGTAGGTTGAAGCGGGTTGGCGCCCTGATGCCCAATTTGAAAAACTACTATTGCTGCCAAGTGTTAAAAGGTTCCCCGGCATTCCCGAGCATGTTCAAAAGGATTGTCAGACCCCTATTCGAGCATGGACTACTGATCTGGAAGAGTCTACTACGGGTCCCACACCTTTGGAAAATATGCGACTTGGCCTGGTACTCGAGGGCCAATCTATGGTCGTCCTTGAGAAAGTTTATGCTGAGTCCGCCAACCTTCATGCCAACTACTTGGCTCGATCAGGTTTCAAGAAAAGGTGGGCGAAATGAAATGTAACTCGTGATGAACCGAGATTGGCTCAAGGACATGTATCCTTGGCACAAGCAGATGCTCGCCCGAGCTCGTGAGGATGCCCGCAGGCTCAAGAAAATGCTCGCCAGGCTCAGGAAGTTGCTCGCCAGGCAAAGGAGGAGCTAAATCACTCTCAGGAGGAGGTGGTCAAAGATACGGAGAGCCTCGGGAGAGATGAATGTCGAAGCCAGAGACTCAGAGTTGGGCCGAGGCCATGGAAAGTGAGAAGAATGTGCTCGCCAACAACTCATTATTCTTTGAAGAGACCAACACTCGTTTGGGTCTCAAAAATTCAAAAAGTCGCATGATGAAGAATATGTTGATTCCATGTCCATCTTCTCCTACATATGTGCCTTTGCTGATGCCATCCGGTCTGCTCGTCATACGCTCACTGGCGAACAAATTTCCCCACTTATATCCAGTTTCCAGCAGTACCTGATCGATAACCCACCAGATCGCAACCTTCCGACGTCTGACTTGAACGATCTGTGTGACTTCTCCAATCTTCCTGAAGGGATCGAAGTTGATGATCCCATCCTGGATGAGGAAGATGGCTCGGACGTGAATATTGCTGATGTTGCTGGTCAAACTCTCCGGCCCGAGTCCGTCCGATCAAAAGTCTGGTAGAAGCAAAGGGACCTCCTGGACCGAGTAAAGTGTACCTCTGGCGAAAGCATCTTGGACTGACCATCTTTGAAGGAGTTTGTTCTTAAGGGCCGAGCATGATTTGTTCGACATTTCTCTTCCGTCCACCCCCAACTATGAATTTGCTCCTTAGTATAATTCTTACTTTGCCAAACATATGTTGTGTAATTTTTGTCTTCTTCATTTTTTGCTCGAACAGTTTCTTCTATACTTGTATAATTTTTTGCTTTCTTCTATTTTGTTCGAACAACTTGAAAATGAATGGTTGAATTTTGCATATCAAATAGTTTCCTCTAACCTGATCGTTGAGGATGAATGTTGTTGTTGATGAATGATTGATACTTGTGTTGCTTGATGTTTGCTTTGTTACTTTCTAGTTTATGCCTCTTTTTCTTACAATGAATTCAACATTGGGTTTTGCTTATGCCGCTCCCCGACTTTTTTTTTTCGTTTTTGATTGTCTTATTGACGTTGCAATCGGTTGATCGTCTTATTTAGGTGCGACCAGATGGGTTACTTTATGAACCCCCCCTTTCTTGGTTCGCGATCATTTTATTTAGGTGCGATCACTTCGTACTAGGGCCGTCTTATTTAGCTGCGACCCAAGACTCATCACCCATTTTAGCCTTACTTCTGTATTATCTGTAAAACGAAGTCGTCTGCATTGCATTGCGTACCCATTACTAAGCTTTTTTGTTTGTGGGAATCGAGTCTGAACTCGTTAAATCAAGTGAACATAGACTTGGGTTAGTTTCGTCTTTGTTAAGACCGTCCGGTTTTAGGTCTGGACCTCAAATAGGCTTCAACTAGAAAATCTCAGCGAACAAAAATATTTTTGCAACACATTGTATTCTATTACAACCTTTACATTTGAAGAAGACTATCTATTACACAACTATAGACATCAAACTATGGTTTTGAATTTAAACCTTGTCTTGAGTAGACACGAATTGGCCTCACCTTGTCGGCGGAATTGATGTTGACAAGCATGTGACACATCATTCATCTACCCCTTCTTTAATAACATGCTCAGCGGCGGAAAAGATAAGCTTTTGTCCCTCCCTTTACAAGTTGTGATTATCTTGGACATGAGCATGTGGCGCGCGCATGTTCGCTTTATCTTTATCCGTATAAGCAAAATCCTCAGCTCGCACCATTCTGTCCCTTTCAGTAAATGCCTGAGCATCAGCATCCGCATATTGTTTCGAGCGGACACCATGACATCCTTCCCCTTCGGAGGAGATTTTGGGGATGCATAGAGGACTAGTGATTTACTACTGCATAAGCAGTGAGTAACGTGGAGTGGCGACCATGACTCTGCCGAGCATCTTGAGTCCGCAACGAGCTTCAACCTGTGCTCGGAGTGTCATATGGGGTGTAAATCTCGTACTAGGCCAGATGCTCGATTCAGCAGAATGATAGCTGAATCGAGTGCTGGATTCTTCGTCTGGAGGCATACTGAACCAACTTTCTTCTGAGAACTGTAGTATTTTTCTTTTTTTCTTCTTCATCTGTTTTTTCTCTGCTTTTTTCAGCTATCAATATGCCTCTATTTATAGAACTATCCCAAGCTAGTGCTGGAATAGCTAGTTGGTGCTGGCCCTCTTACTTTTGCTCCTCCTTTTGACATCTGTTTGGCTTTTTGTCAGCTCTTGTTCAAAGATTGACTCGTTTCTTTCTTAGTTGCCACCACTTGTCAACTCGTTCTGACACGTATCTTCTGTCTTTCGATAGTGCTGGCCAGCATCTTCTAGAAGATTTGTGTCGAACATAATGTGTTCTTCTTTTTGATTGTCCCTACTTTCGTCTTAGTTTGAATGGTCGACTTTGTTCGCCCGGTTGTTTCGCTTCAATTTGTGTGGTCGACTTTGTTCGTCCTATGGTTTCGCTTCAAATTGTGTGGTCGACTTTTGTTCGCCGGTTATGCTCGTCATTACTGATAATATTTTTTCAAATTTGACGCATTCCACGAGTAGGACAATGGGACTCCATTCAGGTCTTCCAGGTCATACGCCCCATTTAGCAAACGTTCTGTAACTCTGAATGGACCTTCCCATGCTCGGCCGAACATACCACTTGATACCCCCATTGCTCGTCTTAAAACCAGTTCGCCCACATTGAACCTGCGTGTTCGGACTTTGGAGTTGTAGAACTTCTCTGATCTCTTTTTGTACATGGAATTCTTGAAATCGACCTCCGTCCTTCTTTTTCTTCTAAAGAAGTGCACTTTTCGAGGCTCAGCGTCTGGTCGTTGATTGATGCTCTCCAAAAGTCATTGTTCGATGACTTGGAATCTTGATTTCTGCGGGTATTACAGCTTCCGCACCAAATGCCAGGGCAAACGGGGTCTCCGCAGTTGATGTTCCGAAAGTTGTTCGATAGGACCATAAAATTTCAGACAACTCTTCAGCCCATCCTCCCCCCATGGAATTATCAAGTCTGGCCTTGAGGGTATGCTTGATAATTTTATTAACGGCTTCAACTTGTCCGTTTGATTGGGGATAATACGGAGTTGAGTAATGTTTTTTTATGCCCCAGCGAGCACAATTCTGTCGGAATTCACTTCCATCGAACTGTTTGCCATTATCAGTTACTAGTGATTGGGGAAGCCCAAAACGACAAATGATATTTTTCCAAACAAAGTTCCACATTCTTTGTTCGGTGATTTTGACAATGGCTTCGGCTTCCGCCCATTTAGTATAGTAATCAACGGCAACCACATCATATTTTACCCCTGACGTGCCAGTAGGAAATGGGCCGATCAAATCGATCCTCCATTTTGCAAATGGCCATGGGCTAAAAACTGACACTAACTCTTCAGGTGGGCTATGAATAAGTGGAGCATGTACCTGGCACTTGTGGCACGCGCGAGCATACGCGAGCGAATCTTTTTTTAGGGTTGGCCAATAATAACCTTATCTGATTATTTTATGTGCCAGGACGAGCCCACCTGTATGATTTCTGCATACTCCATCATGGATTTGCTCCAGAAGTACACGACCCTCTTCAGGAGTAATACACTTCAATAGTGGAAGTGAGAAGCTTCTTTTGTACAAATGCTCGTCTATGATAGTATAACGAAAGCGATTGTAAATCGAGGCGATAACTTGTGCCTTATTCTCAGGGAGAAGTCCCTTTTGAAAGTAACTTAGGATTGGAGTCATCCAAGTTTTCTGTTAGCCTGTTACTTGGGCGACCATAACTCTGGGAACTGATGGCGAACAAGTTGTGACGACCACAATGTTCGTTGTGTTCGTCACTCCTTCTGCTGTTGCCAGGCGTGCCAAAGCATCAGCGAACGAATTACCCAATCGTGGTAATTGTTCTATGAAAACTTGTTCGAAATGCTCGAGCAACTCTTTTGCTAGTTCAGCGATATTGTGCCATCCGTTACGCCTCGGACTCAAATACTACTTTGTTACTTGATAAACGATTATCTGAGAATCGCTGTAAATCATCAGCCTCTGAATTCCCATTGTCATAGCCATCTGAAGTCCAGCGATCAAAGCCTCATATTCGGCTTCATTATTTGTAGCTGGGAAATCAAAACGGATGGCTGTTGTGAATGTTTGTCTAGTTGGGCTGATGAGAACTATGCATGCTCCGGCTCTTGAACTTGTTGATGAGCCATCAACGTACATATGCCATGGTTGGTCGACGGCTTTTTTTTTCGCATTTGTGGATATGTCAACTCGACCATGAAATCGCCATAGCGACCCTTCATTCTTTGTTCAAGGCGAATGTAATGCCAAATTAACTTAAATCCACCGCCCACTTGAGAAATCGCCCACGATGTCACGGTCGATTGGAGGACTTCAGCGAATGGAAATGTGGTCAATTACCTCGAATCGAGTGATCGAAAAAGTATGGTCGCAATTTTCGAACACTCATAACGAAAGCATATGCTAATTTTTCCAGTGGAGGGTACCGGAGCTCGGCTTCTTTAAGCACTTGGCATAGTAAATGGGCAAGTGTGTGTCGTCCTTCCTTTCGTCTGAAAGCTGAAAGACCGATTGCATGTTCGGATGCAGCAAGAAGATACGATAGAGTTGTTCGCTTGGGGCGAGCTTAGACAAGATGTCCGAGTATCCGCAAGGTTTGCTTCAATGATTCGAATGCATTTTGGCAATGCTCGGTCCATCGAATTTCCCTTTCTTTAATGCATCAAAGAAAGGTTTGCATTTGTCCCCGGTTAAGGATATAAACCCCAAACTTCACGGCTAAACGTCCGGTTAACTTTTGGACATCTTTCACACTCTCGGGGCTCGCATGTCAAGCATGACTTGAATCTTTGATGGGTTCGTTTCAATCCCCGCCGACCCACCATATGTCCGGTGAATTTTCCCGAGTGAACCCCAAAGTCGCATTTCTTCTGTTTAGCTTCATGTTGTATTCCCTGAGTATATCAAACGTTTGTGCGAGGTGGGTGATGTGGTCTTCCTTGTGTTCGCTCTTTACCACAATATCATCAATATATACCTCAATTGTTCGGCCGATGTGTTCGTCGAACATTTTGTTCACCAAACGTTGATATGTTGCACCCCATTCTTCAATCCGAATGGCATCGTTGCCTCTGATTACATATTCTTTTCACTGCAGAATGCCGTGTTCTTTTGATCGTCCGGATACATGGGAATTTGGTGATAACCAGCAAAAGCATCCATGAAGGTCATGAGCTCATGGCCTGCTGTATTATCGACCAAATAATCGATATGCGGCATCGGGAAATTATCTTTCGGGCATGCCTTGTTTAAATCAGTGAAATCAATACATAATCTCCAAGATCCATTAGACTTGCGGACGAGCACAGGGTTCGCAAGCCATCTTGGGCATTTTACCTCTCGAATCAGTTTGTTGTCGAGCAACTTTTTGATTTCACTATTCATGGCCGTATATTTCTCCGGACTGAACTTTCTGCACTTCTGGATAACTGGAGTTTGTGTTAGATCGAGGTTGAGGGAGTTACATGCATGTTTTGGATCAATGCCAACCATGTCCTCGTGCGACCAGACGAACACATCCAAGTTTGCTTGAAGATAAGCAATCATTTCTGTTCGAATTGGTTCAGGTAATTCCGAACCAATGAACACTTCTAACTTAGGTCTGTTCGGGTCGATATTGATAGACTCCAGTTGTTCGACAGGAGTTGCTCGCTTTCTTTTTTGTTTCCATCGAGGATCTTGGATCAACCCCCGGTGTTTGTCATCAACCTCCATAGGTTCGAAAACTATGCGAGGTTCTAGGTCCGATAGCTCGCTTGGCGGATCAATATTCATTAGATCCGGGAGATCTGGGACATGAGTTACCATCTCGGACTCTATGTTCGCGCGTTCTGTGTTCGCGCGGGGAGCTGTGCTCGTCAAACTTGTGCTCGTCAAAGATGTGTTCGAACATTTTGGCAACGTATTTGCCTGTTGGCTTGACTCTCCGATCTCCCATGTTTGCTCCATCATGTTAACGGTATTTTGCTTTTCTGGTGCACATGATAGCAAACAATCTCGAGCTTTCTTCTGATCTCCTTTTACGCTACCTGTTCCATCTTGTGTTGGAAATTTAACACAGTAATAATACGTAGAACAGACCGCTTTAAATTCCTGAATAAACGGGCGACCTAGGAACCCGTTATAAGTAGACGGAGCATCGACGATTACAAAATCTAACATTCTAGTTCGTCGGATCTCCGGATTTAGAGTAGATTCTAACTCGCCTTTGTAATGATATATAAATTTTTATATATAATGTAATTTATTCTTATATGGAGGCATAAATTCTTAAGACGGGACCATAAAAAAAAATATCTTATTATAATGTGAAGTTTATTCCTAAATATAATTGATCCCGAATTAGGACCGTGATTTTTATTACTATAGAGAGTTTATTTTTATATAAAGTATTAGGGAGTTTTTACTGTACCAAATATGGTAGCTTCCTCAAGAGACATGTTGTCGAAATGTTAGGAATTCAACCACCGGAACAAAATATTCGAGCAAAGCTACTTACAAGATTCGAACAACTCAATGCAAGTAACTGAGTAAGTAGATTACAATTGAGTGAAAACAAACATGTTATGATAAAATAATGATTTCATTGAGTGAATAATTACAATTATAATTGTATATTATATACACCTAAGAGTACCTAATTAAAGAAGATATACAATTACAAGATACAATGAATTTGATTGATGAAATTTCTATAATTAAGTAAATAGATAATTAAATATTATCTCTTGTTATCATTCCCCTGCCAATCAAGCGAGACGTGGGGTGAGAATAATAGTTGAGGAAGACTTTTAGTAAAAAATATCAACAATCTGGAGCTTGGATGAAAAAAAAAGAAAGTGACAAGTGTAGATATACTTAGCTCATTTATGTGAAACAAGATTTCGCTAAGAAAAAATAGCCTTGCTATTGTCACAATACAAAACATGATAGTCCGACGAAAATCGAAGGTCCTTGAGAAGATGAGTAAGAGGGATCATTTCTGAGGCAGTATTAGCAAGTGCATTATATTCAAACTCACAACTAGAACGAAAAACAATGGGTCGCTTACTGAGCACTTCAAGACACAAGACACCAAGATAGATATGGAATAGCCAAAAAAAAAAATTGTCATTTAACGAGGGCTATAAAAATAGAATTACTCAAGCATACAAAAGAAAATTTTGAAAAGAAATAGAGAAATATTAACAAAGGAGAGATATTGAGCGTGAAGATCAAGACGGCATTGTTTCGAGTTCAAGAGGAGAAAGGAAAATTTTCAAGATTTTTAAGCCTTTGTCCAAATCAATCTTCCTCCATCCTCACCTTTGATTCACTCGCCTTGATTTGAGTCAAATGGATTTCTCCCAAAATAATTAGGGCTCGATCAATACGCATGTTTGAATAGGATATTAGGAATTTTAATTATATTTAAAAGTGTTGTAATATAAAAATGAAATATACATGTACATGTGATTTTTTTTTTATTGAATGGATAATTTCGTCATTTTATAATTATAAATTTAATTTATTTGTTGGGCGATGCAATGCGATTGCAGTATGCACAATGCAAACGCACTAATGTAAAGTGCAATCATCTAATAATAAAATTGCGCGTTAGATCGTTGATCCAACGATAATCAAAGGATTTCTCGACATCGGAAGAAACTAAACCGTTCTAACCATAGAATATCCCAAATAAGATTACCACGAGTATAAATTTCAAATGAATATTAAAAGTTACAATAAGCCTCACCATACTTCATTAGACTAAAAAAAACACCTTTAAAGTAAAAAAAAAAAAAAAAAATTACTTGTAAAATAATGATATTTTTAGAATAGGTATGAAGTATTATTTTTTTAGATAAAAAATATTATATTTTCAGTAGCGTAACATACTTCCTGTTAAGTTTATATAGTTATATTATTAGGATTAAAAAAAAACTAGTACAGAAAAAAAATATTTTTAAATAGAATTTTACATAAAATTTATATTTTTAGAAAGAAAAAAAATAATATTCTATATAATATATGTTATAACATGTATGTAAATCTATTAACAAAACTTATGTAACTAAAATATGGTTTTGACTATAACAATACATGCACTTTCCTAGTGTATATATATATAAACTAATTATGTATGTGAGAGGTTGAAGGATGTATTGACAAATAATAGAATTAAGCTAGGTCTTGTATATATGCATCAGGTGCACCATCCATTCTCATAAGATATTTTTGAAACATACAACTTGTTGTATTGAAACATAAAACTTGTTTATACTGAAACGTGTAATTTTTTTCATGAACACATGTTGGACGTTTCAGTGTAAATAAGTTATATGTTTCAGTGTAATAAGTTGTATGTTTCAAAAATACACTATACAGTGCACGGTGCATCTGGTGGCACATGATGACCCAGTCATGTAAGTAAGAAATTGTCACAATTAATCATAGATAAATATTTTAGGTCATACCTGTATCAACATAACTAATTTCAAGTTGAGATTGTGATTTTTTGTCACTATATATAATTTATTTATATATAGAATATGAGACATACTTGTATGAGATGGTCTCACAATGAGACGAAGTATAATTTAAATATTTTTGCTTTAACATTTTGAGAGGAATTGATGTGTTTTTTACTAAGTTGTACCCATCTTATATAAATTTTTGTCATAAAGTATTTCTATATAGAGTTTTTACTGCAGTAGTATTATTTTTTCTAGTCTCATAAAACGCATATTGCGCTAACGTTCTCATAAAAAATTATGTTAAAAGTTAATGTTCCAAAGTCCAATGCAACACGCAAGTTTAAAGCCATTCAAAGTTATATTACATCAACACTATGGTCAGTGACGGACCTAGGACTTTCGAAGAGGGGGGTCCAAATTAATAATAATAATTAAAAAAAATAAAAAATAAATTAAATTAAGAACATAAACTAATACCAGTATTTATATAGTTGAAATATTAAACATAATTACATAAACATTAAAAAACTAATATTTAATACAACTAAATTATAGCATTCCTCTCCGACACTTCATGTTCTAAGTAATAAATTTCAAAAGTAAAAGAAAGAAAAAAAAAACGATACATGTTCATTGGTGCTCCAAGCTTGGGGAGAAAGACAAGAAACTGCACAGCGTGGGGTGTTGTTTTGGGAATATGGAAAGCAAAAGCAATTAAATACTGAAATTTAAAAAGTGGTGGCCTGATGGTGGGCCATTATTTATGCTTTCACAATAACTCATCAGCCCAATTAAATTATGAATGTACTTGAGTACATACTTATTTGGCCCATTAAATTAATATATGCACACCGCCACAACCATTTCTGTATTACATAAGCAATAGTTTTGATTTTTATTTTTAATTTTATATATATAATATGAATATACCCTTAAAAAAAATTCAAATTTTAGATGGGCCCAGGGGCCCCCTGGGCCCCTAGTAAGTCCGTCCCTGACTATGGTGCTGCACATAATTAAGGCAGGGATGAATTTGACCAAACAAATCTGAAAGGTACATACATAACATTAAGTGAGTATCTGCAAACTACTTCTTTTGAGTGCTTTAAAGTTTTTCGTTGAAAAACAACAATAGTTTTTTTTATGATAAAAATGTGTGTGAATTTGAGTTCATTAATAAATTTTATTTTTTAATATTATTATTATGTAAAAAAATTATCATTATTTTATTTAAAAATTATTATTATTTTATTTTTTAAACAGTGATAATTTTTATACATAACAGTGATAGGGTTAATGTATAGGTTGTTCGCGAGTCGTTTTACTTGGAGAGTATTATGTGGCTGATTCGGTGACAACTCACAAACAAAATATGCACGTGTAAAATAAACTGTAAATAAGAGAAATTTGTTGACCCAGTTCGTCAAGTGATGACTACTCTGGGGGCATACCAAGTCAGGGATGTAGTATTGCGAGTTTTACACGTACAATATGTGACACATCTCATGAAGATGAATCATAATGGATGAAGATGATTTGGAGAGTTGATATATGAGTACTATGGTTTTGTGTGCATGAATGATCTCTCGAATTTTTCTGTACCTCACCTCTCTGGGAATTTTCTTAACGTATTTTCTGAACCTTTCTCTTGCTGTTTTTTCTTCTATTTATCGTACTTCGACAAGCATGAGCTGGGTTGGCAAGCATGAGCTGGAGACTTCGGGACATGCAAGAATTCATGTAATATTGTCACGTTCCCAACTTCGTCTTCTAGATTGATCTTTGCACTTGCTTGTCTGTAAGGCACTCTTTTGGTCGTCCAAATCAATCTTTTGCTTTCATTTGGATGCTTTGTTAGCCTTTAACCATGTCGGGTTTATCTTTGGAATCTTGTCATGTCGAGCATGTCGAAGTTCTTGTTTTATCTGAGCTCTACGGGATGTCGTGCCCTCGGGATATCGATCAGCGAGCATCTTGACCCCTCGGGATGTCGAGCCCTCGGGATATCGAGCACCAGAAACATCTTGACCCTTCGGGGATGTCTGAGTCTTCAGGATATCTGAGTGTCGAACATACTAACCCCTCAGGATGTCTCGAGTCTTGGGATATCGAGTGTCGAAATCATCTTGACCCTTCGGATATCGAAAGATTCGGGTTGTCTGAGTCCTCAGACTTGACTCAGCTTATTTGATTCCTTCTTTCCTGATCTGAGTGGCGAACATGCCTATTTGCTCGGTAGGCTAGTTGAGCAACTTTGGTTGGTAGATGGAAAACTGGCGAACAAAACTTACTTCATAAGCGAGTATGTTCGCTTGATTTGACAAGGGGCGAACTGGTCGAACAAACTTGTTTGGTCGGCGAGCGAGCACACTTGTCCATTGGGCATGATTATTTTAATAAATATTACACGTGTCTCTCTTACGTGTTCGATTAATGCTGAATAATTATATCGAACACAACAATACCCCCCAGCCGGGTCGCTTTGTATTCAACATGGGGCCCGGCTGTTATAATCTGATTGGGCCATAGTTGATGTCATTTCGTATTCTGTGCTAGATTTTCAAAATTGAATCCGGTATCTATAAATACCTCATTTCACCGCCTTAATCCTTTTCTCTCTTTTCTTCTTCTCTTTGCCTCTGTCTTCAATCTCTTTTGCGTCTGAAAATTTCCGGCGAGGGCTTCATCATTCCGGCGAAGGATTTTACTCAGGTAACCATTGCATACTCTTCCTTATTGCGATTATGGCTTCTTGCTCAAACTCTTCTGTTTCCCTATAATCGGACCACCATAGTTCCTCTTCCCCCCCTGTCGGTAGAATCCCCCGTAGCGACGCTAACGCGCCGGAGACGAATGTCTCGGGTTTGGAGTTTCGTTGGCAAGTTTGGCAGTCGTTTGCCGTTCTTTCCTCCGATTCCGACGAAACCCTAAACGAATTAGATAGGGACTTGGTCCGTAGTGATTTTTCGGATGATTCAGATGAGGATTCTTTGCCCCAACCTCAGAGTAGGTCTAGGGCTGTAGATAATGTTGATGTAAATAGAGATGATGATATTGTGAGGGGGGAAATTTTGATGGCTGTGAATGTCGATGAACCGAACATAGGGATAGGCGGCGAGCAAAATTTTGAACTTGATATACCTGTTGGTGTCCCTCATAGTCCAACATATAACGAGTATAATGCTCGTTATAGTTTTGATTGGCCCGAGCAGCCTCATAGAATTAGGGTTGAGAATGAGTACCCAGCGAGCAAGATTGTGGGCGTGATAGATGTAGATATGCTCGCTCAGTTGTACAGAAATTATGAAACCCCCAAAGATGTCTTTTTCTGGGCACCGGGTCCTGATGAGCGAGCAGACCAGCCCCCTGAAGGTTGTGTCGCTGTGAATTTGGACACAATGGAAGCCGGCCTTTGATTCCCCCTCCATCCGACCATCACTCGTTTGCTCGTGGAATGGAACATTACCATCACGCAGCTGAAGCCGAATGGGTGGCACATGATTATGAGTTTCCTGACTTTGTTCGGCAAAATGAAGCCAAGATACTATCCCTCAGCAGCTGAACTTGCTCGATTGGTGCATTTGACCCGTCCGAAGGGCGAACATGGATGGTTGTTCATGCAGGCAAATGCCAAGTGCAAAATCATTGAGGATGTGCTGAACAAAATCAGTGATTGGAAAGAGAAGTTCAGGTTCGTTGGGGGCGATTGGAAAAGCCCGGCTTCTGGAAGCGAACCAAATGCTCGTTTAGACATCCCTACTGACTTTGGAATTTATCGCAGTAAGTATTTTTGTGTCTTTTGTTCCTCAATTTGAACTGATTTTAACTTACTCTTTATTTCAGGGATTCCAGCTGCGACGGACAAGGAGACCAACGACGGCTATTTTAGCAGCGTTTGGCAAATTTATCTCGAGTCTCGCTCGGAACGATCTGTGAGAACCCTGAATACCTCCGAACAAAGGAAGAAAGGAGGCTTGTTCGTGCCCCCTCACCATCTTGTTGCTGTTAATCCTGCTGGTAAGGATTGCTTTTTTGCATTTGCATATGTTTTGTACATTTTGCTCGCTCTTTCCCTTTTTTGTATAACGAATTGTTTTGTTAATAGCTTTCCCTGCTGTGACTGTTGTCGTGAGTACATCCGAACATACTGAGATGGCTCGAAGAAAAAGACCACAGGAGCTCGCTCGAATTCAAGCTGGGCGGGAAGCTCAGCTAGCAAACAGAGGAGAAGCGAGCAGGGCGAGCCGAGCATCTCCGTCCGACCCTGGGGAATCGAGCCGACCGAAAAGGACTACTCGTTCGGCCGAGCAGGGGACGAGCGAACAAGCTCCGTCGCCGAAGAGACCGAGGATGGAAACCGGCGAGCAGGGGCCAAGCAAACAAGATCAGACGAGCGCGCCAAGCGAACAGGCTCAGACGAGCGCTAATGCCGTTAGGGTGACTCATACCCCTACTGCCGAAGCGATCAGAATGGCCGCCTCCGTGGTCGGTCCGGTCTCGCAAATTGTTGAAATGGAGGTTGGCACATCTTCTCCACCTCCCGCTGGACCCCGATCATGGACTCCTTTGAACCCTGAGCTTCGGTCCCCTGAGGATAAATCATTCTTGGGATGGGATCCGGCTCGTGCGAACAGGTACATTTTGTTCGCTTTACTTCCTTTTTGGTTAATTATGTTCGCCTTATCATGTTTATTTGCTCGGGTGCATGTGTAGGTTGAGCAGGTTGGCGCCCTTGATGCCCAATTTGAAAAACTACTATTGCTCGCCAAGTGTTCGTAAGGTTCCTGGCATTCCCGAGCATGTTCAAAAGGATTGTCAGACCCCTATTCGAGCATGGACTACTGATCTGGAAGAGTCTACTACGGGTCCCACACCTTTGGAAAATATGCGACTTGGCCTGGTACTCCAGGGCCAATCTATGGTCGTCCTTGAGAAAGTTTATGTTGAGTCCGCCAACCTTCATGCCAACTACTTGGCTCTGATCAGAAGTTTCGAAGAAAAGGTGGGCGAGCTGAACAGAACTCAGGATGAACTGAGATTGGCTCAAGGACAGGTATCCTTGGCACAAGCAGATGCTCTCCAGGCTCAGGAGGATGCCCGCCAGGCTCAAGAAAATGCTCGCCAGGCTCAGGAAGTTGCTCGTCAGGCAAAGGAGGAGCTAAATCACTCTCAGGAGGAGGTGGACAGCATACGGAGAGCTCAGGAGGAGATGAATGTCGAGCTTCGTAGACTCCGAGTTGGCGTCGAGGCCATGGAAAGTGAGAAGAATGTGCTCGGTCAACAGCTCATTATTGCTGAAGAGACCAACACTCGTTTGGGTCTCGAAAATTCAAGGCTGCACAATGAAGAATATGTTGATTCCATGTCCATCTTCTCCTACATATGTGCCTTTGCTGATGTCATCCGGTCTGCTCGCCATACGCTCACTGGCGAACAAATTGCCCCACTTATATCCAATTTCCAGCAGTACCTGATCGATAACCCACCAGATCGCAACCTTCCGACGTCTGACTTGAACGATCTGTGTGACTTCTCCAATCTTCCTGAAGGGATCGAAGTTGATGATCCCATCCTGGATGAGGAAGATGGTTCGGACGTGAATATTGCTGATGTTGCTGGTCAAACTCTCCGAACTGAGTCCGGGTCCGATCAAAGCGAGCCGAGCAAAGGGACCTCCCGTGACCGAAAGCAAAGTGTACCTCTGGCGAAAGCATCTTGGACGACCATCTTTGAAGGAGCTTTTATTCTTAAGGGGCGAGCATGATTTGTTCGACATTTCTCTTAAAATCCACCCCAACTATGAATTTGCTCCTTAGTATAATTCTTACTTTGCCAAACATATGTTGTGTAATTTTTGTCTTCTTCATTTTTTGCTCGAATAGTTTCTTCTATACTTGTATAATTTTTTGCTTTCTTCTATTTTGTTCGAACAACTTGAAAATGAATGGTTGAATTTTGCATATCAAATAGTTTCCTCTAACCTGATCGTTGAGGATGAATGTTGTTGTTGATGAATGATTGATACTTGTGTTGCTTGATGTTTGCTTTGTTACTTTCTAGTTTATGCCTCTTTTCTTCTGAATGAATTCGAACATTGGGTTTGCCTATGCCCGCTCCTGACTTTTTTCGTTTTTGATTGTCTTATTGACGTTGCAATCGGTTGATCGTCTTATTTAGGTGCGACCAGATGGGTTACTTTATGAACCCCCCCTTTCTTGGTTCGCGATCGTTTTATTTAGGTGCGATCACTTCGTACTAGGGCCGTCTTATTTAGTCTGCGACCAAGACTCATCACCCGCTTATATTCTGGGTATCTCTAAGTACGAGTCGTCTTTTTGATTGCGTACCCATTACTCGCTTTTTTTGTGGGGAATCGAGTCTGAACTTCGTCGGCCAAGTGAACATAGACTTGGGCTCGTTCGTCTTTGTTCGGGCCGTCCGGCTTAGGTGCGACCTCAAATAGGCTTCAACTAGAAAATCTCAGCGAACAAAAATATTTTTGCAACACATTGTATTCTATTACAACCTTTACATTTGAAGAAGACTATCTATTACACAACTATAGACATCAAACTATGGTTTTGAATTTAAACCTTGTCTTGAGTAGACACGAACTGGCCTCACCTTGTCGGCGGAATTGATGTTGACAAGCATGTGGCACATCATTCTGTCTACCCTTCTTTTATAACATGCTCAAGCAGCAACAGCATAAGCTTTTGTCCCTCCCGGACAAGTTGTGATTATGCGGGCAGCTGCGAACATGAGCATGTGGCGCGCATGTCTGCTCGCCTTTATCCGGCGCAAGCAAAATCCTCAGCTCGCACCATTCTGTCCCCTTCAGTAAATGCCTGAGCATCAGCATCCGCATATTGTTTCGAGCGGACACCATGACATCCCTCCCCTTCGGAGGAGATTTTGGGGATGCATAGAGGACTAGTGATTTACTACTGCATAAGCAGTGAGTAACGTGGAGTGGCGACCATGACTCTGCCGAGCATCTTGAGTCCGCAACGAGCTTCAACCTGTGCTCGGAGTGTCATATGGGGTGTAAATCTCGTCTTAGGCGGATGCTCGATTCAAATGAGAATGATAGTCAATCGAGTCTTTGGATTCTTCGTCTGGAGGCATACTGAACCAACTTTCTTCTGAGAACTGTAGTATTTTTCTTTTTTTCTTCTTAATCTGTTTTTTCTCTGCTTTTTTCAGCTATCAATATGCCTCCATTTATAGAACTATCCCAAGCTAGTGCTGGCATAGCTAGTTGGTGTTGGCCCTCTTACTTTTGCTCCTCCTTTTGACATCTGTTTGGCTTTTTGTCAGCTCTTGTTCAAATATTGACTCGTTTCTTTCTTGGTTGCCACCACTTGTCAACTCGTTCTGACACGTATCTTCTGTCTTTCGATAGTGCTGGCCAGCATCTTCTAGAAGATTTGTGTCGAACATAATGTGTTCTTCTTTCAGGATTGTCCTACTCGTCTTAAATTTGAATGGTCGACTTTGTTCGTCCTAACAGGTTTCGCTTTCACCGTTGTGTGGTCGACTTTTTGTTCGTCCGGGTGCTCGGCTTCATTTGTGTGGTGACTTTGTTCGCCTAAGATGCTCGTCATTCTCGATAATATTTTTGCAAATTTGACGCATTCCACGAGTAGGACAATGGGACTCCATTCAGGTCTTCCAGGTCATACGCCCCGTTTAGCAAACGTTCTGTAACTCTGAATGGACCTTCCCATGCTCGGCCGAACATACCACTTGATACCCCCGTTGCTCGTCTTAAAACCAGTTCGCCCACATTGAACCTGCGTGTTCGGACTTTGGAGTTGTAGAACTTCTCTGATCTCTTTTTGTACATGGCATTCTTGAAATCAGACTCCGTCCTTCTTTCTTCTAAAGCAGTCCGCACTTTTCGAGGCGGCGTCCCGGTCATTGATGTGCTCTCCAAAAGTCATTGTTCGATGACTTGGAATCTTGATTTCTGCGGGTATTACAGTTTCCGCACCAAATGCCAGGGCAAACGGGGTCTCCGCAGTTGATGTTCTGAAAGTTGTTCGATAGGACCATAAAATTTCAGGCAACTCTTCAGCCCATCCTCCCCCCTTGGAATTATCAAGTCTGGCCTTGAGGGTATGCTTGATAATTTTATTAACGACTTCAACTTGTCCGTTTGATTGGGGATAATACGAAGTTGAGTAATGTTTTTTTATGCCCCAGCGAGCACAATTCTGTCGGAATTCACTTCCATCGAACTGTTTGCCATTATCAGTTACTAGTGATTGGGGAAGCCCAAAACGACAAATGATATTTTTCCAAACAAAGTTCCACATTCTTTGTTCGGTGATTTTGACAATGGCTTCGGCTTCCGCCCATTTAGTATAGTAATCAACGGCAACCACAACATATTTTACCCCCGAAGTGCCAGTAGGAAATGGGCCGATCAAATCAATCCTCCATTTTGCAAATGGCCATGGGCTAAAAACTGACACTAACTCTTCAGGTGGGCTATGAATAAGTGGAGCATGTACCTGGCACTTGTGGCACGCGCGAGCATACGCGAGCGAATCTTTTTTTGAGGTTGCCAATAATAACCTTGTCTGATTATTTTATGTGCGGGATTTAGCCCACCTGTATGATTTCCGCGATACTCCATCATGGATTTGCTCGTATACACTACCCCCTCTTCAGGGAGTAATACACTTCAATAGTGGAAGTGAGAAGCTTCTTTTGTACAAATGCTCGCCTATGATAGTATAACGAAAGCATTGTAATCTGAGGCGAGTAGCTTGTGCCTTATTCTCGGGGAGAAGTCCCTTTTTGAAAGTAACTTCGAGATTGAGTCATCCAAGTTTTACGTTACGCCACATTACTTGGCGACCATAACTCGAACCGATGGCGAACAAGTTGTGACGACCACAATGTCCGTTGTGTTCGTCCTCCTTCCGTCTTGTTGCCCGCGTGCCAAAGCATCAATGAACAATTACCCAATCGTGGTAATTGTTCTATGAACACTTGTTCGAAATGCTCGAGCAACTCTTTTGCTAGTTGCTGATATTGTGCCATCTGTTCGCCTCGGGCCTCGTACTACTTTGTTACTTGATAAACGATTATCGAGAATCATTTGTAAATCATCGACCTCTGAATTCCCATTGTCATAGCCATCCGGTCCAAATGATCAAAGCCTCATATTCGGCTTCATTATTTGTAGCTGGGAAATCAAAACGGATGGCTGTTGTGAATGTTTGTCTAGTTGGGCTGATGAGAACTATGCATGCTCCGGCTCTTGAACTTGTTGATGAGACATCAACGTACATATGCCATGGTTGGTCGACAGCTTTTTCGGGTATTTGTGGATATGTCAACTCTACCATGAAATCGGCCATAGCGACCTTTCATTCTTGTTCATGGGCGAATGTAATGCCAATTAGTTTAACTCCACCGCCCACTTGAGTAATCCGCCCAAAGATTCCGGGTCGGTGGAGGACTTGGCGCAATGGAAATGTGGTCAGTACCTCGACTGAGTGATCGAAAAAGTATGGTCGCAATTTTCGAACACTCATAACGAAAGCATATGCTAATTTTTCCAGTGGAGGGTACCGGAGCTCGGCTTCTTTAAGCACTTGGCTTACATAGTAAATGGGCAAGTGTGTCATCCCTTCGTCAGACGAGCACAAAGATCGATGCATGTTCGGATGCAAAGAAGATCTGAATAGAGTTGTTACGCCTTGGGGACGAGCTTAGACAAAGGTCCGAGTATCCGCAAGGTCTTTGCTTCAATGATTCAATGCATTTTGGCAATGCTCGGTCCACTGGAATTTCCCTTTCTTTAATGCATCAAAGAAAGGTTTGCATTTGTCCCCAGTTCGTGATATAAATCGGCTTACGGAAGCTAAACGTCCGGTTAACTTTTGGACATCTTTCACACTCCTGGGGGCCTGCATGTCAAGCATGACTTGAATCTTTGATGGGTTCGTTTCAATCCCCCGTTGACTGACCATATGTCCGAGGAATTTTCCCGAGTGAACCCTAAAGCTGCATTTCTTCGGATTTAGCTTCATGTTGTATTCCCTGAGTATATCAAACGTTTGTGCGAGGTGGGTGATGTGGTCTTCCTTGTGTTCGCTCTTTACCACAATATCATCAATATATACCTCAATTGTTCGGCCGATGTGTTCGTCGAACATTTTGTTCACCAAACGTTGATATGTTGCACCGGCATTCTTTAATCCGAATGGCATGCGTTGCCAACAGTACATATTCTTTTCACTGCAGAATGCCGTGTTCTTTTGATCGTCCGGATACATGGGAATTTGGTGATAACCAGCAAAAGCATCCATGAAGGTCATGAGCTCATGGCCTGCTGTATTATCGACCAAATAATCGATATGCGGCATCAGGAAATTATCTTTCGGGCATGCCTTGTTTAAATCAGTGAAATCAATACATAATCTCCAAGATCCATTAAACTTGCGGACGAGCACAGGGTTCGCAAGCCATCTTAGGCATTTTACCTCTCGAATCAGTTTGTTGTCGAGCAACTTTTTGATTTCACTATTCATGGCCGTATATTTCTCCGGACTGAACTTTCTGCACTTCTGGATAACTGGAGTTTGTGTTAGATCGAGGTTGAGGGAGTTACATGCATGTTTTGGATCAATGCCAACCATGTCCTCGTGCGACCAGGCGAACACATCCAAGTTTGCTTGAAGATAAGCAATCATTTCTGTTCGAATTGGTTCAGGTAATTCCGAACCAATGAACACTTCTAACTCAGGTCTGTTCGGGTCGATATTGATAGACTCCAGTTGTTCGACAAGAGTTGCTCGCTTTCATTTTTGTTTCCATCGAGGATCTTGGATCAACCCCCGGTGTTTGTCATCAACCTCCATAGGTTCGAAACCTATGCGAGGTTCTAGGTCCGATAGCTCGCTTGGCGGATCAATATTCATTAGATCCGGGAGATCTGGGACATGAGTTACCATCTCGGACTCTATGTTCGCGCGTTCTGTGTTCGCGCGGGGAGCTGTGCTCGTCAAACTTGTGCTCGTCAAAGATGTGTTCGAACATTTTGGCAACGTATTTGCCTGTTGGCTTGACTCTCCGATCTCCCATGTTTGCTCCATCATGTTAACGGTATTTTGCTTTTCTGGTGCACATGATAGCAAACAATCTCGAGCTTTCTTCTGATCTCCTTTTACGCTACCTGTTCCATCTTGTGTTGGAAATTTAACACGAAGAATAATACGTAGAACAGACCGCTTTAAATTCCTGAATAAACGGGCGACCTAGGAACCCGTTATAAGTAGACGGAGCATCGACGATTACAAAATCTAACATTCTAGTTCGTCGGATCTCCGGATTTAGAGTAGATTCTAACTCGCCTTTGTAATGATATATAAATTTTTATATATAATGTAATTTATTCTTATATGGAGGCATAAATTCTTAAGACGGGACCATAAAAAAATATATCTTATTATAATGTGAAGTTTATTCCTAAATATAATTGATCCCGAATTAGGACCGTGATTTTTATTACTATAGAGAGTTTATTTTTATATAAAGTATTAGGGAGTTTTTACTGTACCAAATATGGTAGCTTCCTCAAGAGACATGTTGTCGAAATGTTAGGAATTCAACCACCGGAACAAAATATTCGAGCAAAGCTACTTACAAGATTCGAACAACTCAATGCAAGTAACTGAGTAAGTAGATTACAATTGAGTGAAAACAAACATGTTATGATAAAATAATGATTTCATTGAGTGAATAATTACAATTATAATTGTATATTATATACACCTAAGAGTACCTAATTAAAGAAGATATACAATTACAAGATACAATGAATTTGATTGATGAAATTTCTATAATTAAGTAAATAGATAATTAAATATTATCTCTTGTTATCATTCCCCTGCCCCTCAAGCGAGACGTGGGGTGAGAATAATAGTTGAGGAAGACTTTTAGTAAAAATATCAACAATCTGGAGCTTGGATGAAAAAAACTGAGTGACAAGTGTAGATATACTTAGCTCATTTATGTGAAACAAGATTTCGGCTAAGAAAAATAGCCTTGCTATTGTCACAATACAAAACATGATAGTCCGACGAAGATCGAAGGTTCTTGAGAAGATGAGTAAGAGGGATCATTTTTGAGGCAGTATTAGCAAGAGCATTATATTCAAACTCACAACTAGAACGAAAAACAATGGGCTGCTTACGAGCACTTCAAGACACAAGACACCAAGATAGATATGGAATAGCCACTTAAAAAAAATTGTCATTTAACGAGGGCTATAAAAATAGAATTACTCAAGCATACAAAAGAAAATTTTGAAAAGAAATAGAGAAATATTAACAAAGGAGAGATATTGAGCGTGAAGACTGAAGACGGCATTGTTTCGAGTTCGAAGAGGGAGAAAGGAAAATTTTCAAGATTTTCGCCTTTGTCCAAATCAATCTTCCTCCATCCTCACCCTGATTCACTCGCCTTCAGATTTGAGTCAAAATGGATTTCTCCCAAAATAATTAGGGCTCGATCAATACGCATGTTTGAATAGGATATTAGGAATTTTAATTATATTTAAAAGTGTTGTAATATAAAAATGAAATATTATACATGTGATTTTTTTTTATTGAATGGATAATTTCGTCATTTTATAATTATAAATTTAATTTATTTGTTGGGCGATGCAATGCGATTGCAGTATGCACAATGCAAACGCACTAATGTAAAGTGCAATCATCTAATAATAAAATTGCGCGTTAGATCGTTGATCCAACGGTAATCAAAGGATTTCCTGACATCAGGAAGGGCGAAACCGTTCCTAACCATAGAAGATCCCAAATAAGATTACCACGAGTATAAATTTCAAATGAATATTAAAAGTTACAATAAGCCTCACCATACTTCATTAGACTAAAAAAAACACCTTTAAAGTAAAAAAAAAAAAAAAATTACTTGTAAAATAATGATATTTTTAGAATAGGTATGAAGTATTATTTTTTTAGATAAAAAATATTATATTTTCAGTAGCGTAACATACTACCTGTTAAGTTTATATAGTTATATTATTAGGATTAAAAAAAAAACTAGTACAGAAAAAAAATATTTTTAAATAGAATTTTACATAAAATTTATATTTTTAGAAAGAAAAAAAAATAATATTCTATATAATATATGTTATAACATGTATGTAAATCTATTAACAAAACTTATGTAACTAAAATATGGTTTTGACTATAACAATACATGCACTTTCCTAGTATATATATATAAACTAATTATGTATCTGAGAGGTTGAAGGATGTATTGACAAATAATAGAATTAAGCTAGGTCTTGTATATATGCATCAGGTGCACCATCCACTCTCATAAGATATTTTTGAAACATACAACTTGTTGTATTGAAACATAAAACTTGTTTATACTGAAACGTGTAATTTTTTTCATGAACACATGTTGGACGTTTCAGTGTAAATAAGTTATATGTTTCAGTGTAACAAGTTGTATGTTTCAAAAATACACTATAGAGTGTACGGTGCACCTGGTGCACATAATGACCCAGTCATGTAAGTAAGAAATTGTCACAATTAATCATAGATAAATATTTTAGGTCATTCAAAATTTTGTAATGATATTTTTTTTTTTATAAATAATGTTATTGATTTTTATACGGAGGCATAAATTTTTAAGACGGACTAAAAAAATACTCTAATTTATTACCATGTGGAATTTATTTTTCAACATAACTAATTTCAAGTTGAGATTGTGATTTTTTGTCACTATATATAATTTATTTATATATAGAATATGAGACATGCTTGTATGAGATGGTCTCACGATGTGACGAAGTATAATTTAAATATTTTTGCTTTAACATTTTGAGAGGAATGGATGTTCTTTTTGCTAAGTTGCACCCATGCATCTTATATAAATTTTTGTCATAAAGTATTTCTATATAGAGTTTTTACTGCAGTAGTATTATTTTTTCTAGTCTCATAAAACGCATATTGCGCTAACGTTCTCATAAAAAATTATGTTAAAGTTAATGTTCCAAAGTCCAATGCAACACGCAAGTTTAAAGCCATTCAAAGTTATATTACATCAACACTATGGTGCTGCACATAATTAAGGCAGGGATGAATTTGACCAAACAAATCTGAAAGGTACATATATAACATTAAGTGAGTATCTGCAAACTACTTCTTTTGAGTGCTTTAAAGTTTTTCGTTGAAAAACAACCATAGTTTTTTTATGATAAAAATGTGTGTGAATTTGAGTTCATTAATAAATTTTATTTTTTTAATATTATTATTATGTAAAAAAATTATTATTATTTTATTTAAAAATTATTATTATTTTATTTTTTAAACATTGATAATTTTTATACGTAACAGTGATAGGGTTAATGTATAGGTATAGTTCACAAGAGTGTTACTCTTTTTTTATACTCCTACTGTCTACGAAATTTGTCTCACTTATCATATTCGTTCGTCCATCAAATTTATTTTCATACCCTTTATGAAAACAAACATCATTTTTATCCTCCGACCTTCAACCATCAGTTTAATTACTTAAACTGACATTGAACTTATAGGTGTAATTGCAATCAGGTACATTTTTTTGAAGTGTACTTGCAACCAGGTACATTTTGGTTGCACATATTGTACCCACATATGTGCAACCAAAATGTACCTGGTTGCAAGTTAAAAAAAAATATGTTTCTAGGTGCAATTTCCCCAACTTATAAGCAATCATTTTATTCATAAGTAAATCCCATAATTTTGTATTGAAAATATGAGCCCGTTGCATTGAGAAGCAATTTCGTGGAAGAGGGGTAATTGTTTTCAAAATTTCAGCTTTGGCATTTGCTTTTACTTTTCAAAGTCTAGTTAGAAAGCATTAATTTGGAAATTATTATACTTTTTTTTCGTAGTTTATGTAGATGGGTTCACCTACATAGTCCTTGACTGCTTGTTTTTAATTTTTTTAAAAGAATATTTAAATCATTTTTTTAAATTGTCAACTCTTAGTTTTACTTTAATTTTTCAAAACATAATTAGAAAGCATTTATTTGCCGGAAATTGTTGAAACCACTAACCAGTGCTATTAGGCTATTAGCCCAGTCCAGGCTTCCAAACGGCAGCGTTTAATATAACACATTACCCAATTACTATTTGCATGAGATTTGATGTAAACGTTGATTATTAGTATTTAAAAAAATAAAGTGATGTTTTGTTTTGTTTGGGTATTATTGGTCTTTTTAATTTACCAATAAAATAGATGGTGTTTGGGAATAAATGTAATAAATAGCATGAGATATAATTTTGAGACATGGAGAAGGATAATTGAAAAATGTGTGGTTAATATTTTCTTAATTAGTAAATAGTGTCACAATTAAAATTTATTAAATACTCTATCCATTTCATATTGTTTGTCGTTTTTGAATTTCAACTTTGTTTCAAAATATTTGTCGTTTTCACTATATATTTTTTTACAATTCTCTAATTTATTCTTTCACAATTCTCTCTAATTTATTCTTAAAAATTCTAACTTTTTTAGATTTTTCCTCCCACGCACTTTCTCCTCTCTTTCGTTTTTACAGAAGAATAAATTTATCAAAATTTTATATTTTTTAATTTTATACAAAACATCAAAAGTGATAAATATTATGAAATTGAGGGAGTAATCAAAACAGAAAATGAGTCAAAGTGAACAATAAATAAGAGTGAAAACACATAATTTATGTTCATCTGACTCGCTCACACGCGCACAAAAAAAAAACTTGTCATTTAGTAAAATCACATCCGTTTTCTTAATAAAATTATATATAGAATCATTCCAAGTTTTCTAATATAATAATACAAGCTACACTTTTTCGGACATGATTTGAGATCAATGCTAAAGTTCAAATCGTTATGCAAAAGGGCAACCAGCATATGAAATTTTACAATTAAACCAATCAATAGATAAAATATCAAACCAACAACTACTTAGCCAAACAATTTAGCTTTGAATACAATTTATGGAAACATTTTCTGAAATTAAAACAAACTTCCACTCATACTCTTGATTTTTTTTTCCCCAGCAGATCTATAGATTCACAACTCATAAGTTTCAATTCTTCTTCACTTTGACCATTAACCAGTTGTAACAACAATCTCTCTTCTGCTGATACGTCTACAGTCCATGATTTTTTGCATTTACTCCAGACGCTCCGTCTGTTTAAAATAAATATATAAATAAATATTCGTTGTATAAGGGTCTTTACATAATCCAAGAAATATGTTCCTTTTGTTGCAGATGGATAAGTAAGGGTTGAAAGAGTGTACCTTCCAAAGGCCATCATTAAGATAATGCATGTTATCCACACCAATTCCTTTGTTGATCGTCCGTCTGCATTTTAACATCATTAGCAAATAAGCAATGAATCCTTTCTTGGCTTGTTGACTGAATTATCTGCATAGATATATACACACACATATACATCTTCATTCTCCATTACCGAGCTCTGTTTGCATTAAAAGTATAGGACCAGGAGTTTTAACAATTTGCAATTGCGGAAAGATCTGCGTGATGTATTCACGGATGATACGCATGCAATTTCCTAGAAGTATGCAGTGAAACAAATTAGAATGAAGAATAAACTTACATATCTTTTGCTGACATTTTTGTAAATCCAATAGCTAGAGCATGTGTCTTGCCTTCAGCCATTATAGCCTGAGAATCCAAACACGCATTTACACAGAAGCAATTGAAAATTGATCAAACAATCGATTAGGTCAAATGACAACTCCTAATTATATAAGCAATTTATGACGTACACCAGTTAAGACATATTATTTCTTTTTCTTTTTTTTTCCAAATACAATACAGGATTACATGCTCAAACGTCAAAGTCTTACTACAGGAGTTTCAGTTCCGACTTCCTCATCCAATGCACCACCAGGAGAAGTAAGCCCTGGGCACATTATATTGGCACCAGCAAGCACAAATCTAATCGCCCCCCTATCAACTTGCAGTTTTTTCATTATGTTTGGATCTGCAAAAGGAAAAGTACACGGCTTAAATAAAACTAGTACTGTTCAATGAAAAAACTAATATTGCTCAATGAAAACAACTAATACTGACCAACCAATACCATTTAGTAAAACAACTAATACCATTAAAAAATGCTTTTGAGTTGCACGGTACAACTGGTGCATAGAAGTATTTGCCTACAACTTAAGGTTAATCTACAATCAGTACATGAAACTTACTCAAATTCCATGGGTAACTGTAACATATTTCCTTGAAAACTATTTAGTGCAAAGAACAAAAGTTTAAATGCAGTTTCATTATGCAACTTTTTTTTATATTTGAATGAAATGATGTTATTTAAACGGTCAAAGAAATGGAAGTAAGAACGGTGAAACAGATTTTGCAAAACATATAGTCAGCACATCACTGAGCTTGACAGAGGTTTGTTCATGCTAATGAATCCATGAGCAAGTTGCGTCAAACTGGAAACTTCGCAATTATTTGCGAGAATTTGAGAAACTAATGAGCGGATTTCCCCATTGGCAACCGAGCGCGTTACTTGGAGTGTTTAAATCTGAGATAGTCATGGAGTTGAAGAACTTATGATCTCCAACTATGTTGCTCGGACTTGGGTGCAGGTGTCCGACATTGTTCCGTATCTAGAAATCCGACACTTAAGTTTTTAAATTTAGGATACGTGGACATGGCCAAAAAGGATCCGAAATTAGTTAATTAGGCCATGGGTGCCAGGATACATCTAATTAGATACTAAGGTGAATAATATATAACTAATAAACATATATTAACAATTATATCTTACTTTTTTATTAAAAAAATAAAGAAATTTGACAAATTATAACCATATTTTAGTAGTGGGAAACCAAAAAAAATCAAATTAAACTGATTCCTTATTTTTAGGCAGTCATGGGAACCAACAAATTGCCAATTCAAAAAATTATATTGACTCCAATTTTCGAGAAGTGGAAAACCAAAAAGTTAAATTGACTCTACTTTTTTTGGGAAGTGGGATAGGTCCAATCTCAGATACACACCGTGTCATCTCCTCCATTTCAAAAACTCTCCAACTTCCTCTTTCATTATCTCCAACCAACTCAAACGGGCATCTACAGAATCTTCGACGCCATGCCATCGAGATAAACTGCCCGAAAACTGCCGAGTCCACGGGAAAAATGGCAAATCCGGATTCAGGTGTGTGTTCCGCACCCAACCCCATGCCGCACCCGCGCGAATCACCGGTACTCCATTTTAAGAGAGTCCGACCAACATAGATCTCCATGAAGCCATCGAATTGGCATCAAGGGAAGACAAGCAATTATGCATGACAAGGGCTATGTCCACACCGCCTAGGAGTGTTCCGACCACCCTAAATTAAAATTTTCAGCCAAAACCTCCCATCACAAGCTCCACTACCTCGATATCAAGTAAGCTATTTATCGCCCATTTTGAGAAAGGACTTCCTCTTCATCGAAATTACGCAAGGCTAGAACAGGAGTTGAACTCATTGCTTTTTTTAGTTCTTTGAACACCTTTTGTGTCTCATCCGACCACTTAAACTTGTTTTTTCGAACGCCTTTTTTGCCTCATTGGACCACTTAAACTTCTTTTTCTTAGTTAGCTGGTGTAGTGCTCTCGTCTCCTCTCCGATCCTTGGGAAATTTTTTTGATAGTACAGTGCGGACCCAAAAAATCGGATGGTACACCGCCGACCTAAAAATTCCTCTCAATTCCATCATGTTACCCTTAATCGGGCATGTTATAACGGCCTCAATCTTGCACGAATCAACTCTCACTCCTTCATTTAAGATAAAGTAACCCAAACACTCAACATCCAGCACCAAAAAGAAAGTTATACTCCAAAACCTTATTAAAATGATCCAGGTGTTCATCCCAATTCCGACTAAAAACCAAGATACCATCGATACACCAAAACAAACTTACCCAGATAAGGCCAAAAAATGTATTCATAATAGACTAAAACTTAGACGGCGCATTATACAACCGAGGAGGCATTACCAAATACTCGTATTGGTCATTGTGAATTCGGAAAGCTGTCTTGCGCACGTCATCAGGGTGAACGCATATCTGATGGTATCTAGCCCCCAAATTGGGATTAAAGAAGAAGCTCCACGTAATTCATCCAGCATATCGGACCCTTAATGCAGCAATCATCAAAGACATTCATGATTCCGAATGTGGATAATATGCTGGATGAATCACGTGGAGCTTCTTTATTTTCAAAGCTCAATTAGCGAGCTGGATACCATCAGATCCGCGTCCAGCTTAATGACGTACACAAGATAGTGTCTCAAACTCAAAACGGCCACTACGAGTATCTAGTAGTGTCTTGGTTTGTGTAATGCACCTTCAACTTTTCAATATATTATGAATCACATTTTTCGACTCCTTCTACGTAAGTTTGTTTTGGTGTTTTTCAATGATATCTTGGTTTGTAGTCGGAATTCATGGCACTTGGATCATTTACGTGAGGTTTTGGAGACATTAAGAGTATGTTTGTTTATGGATTGGAGTGGATGTCCGATCCAGTTGGGTGTATTTGATGAATAGTGAAAGGTGTATTTGGATTTTGTATATGCTCCGAGATTGTGGATATTGTAGGATTTCTTATATGTTTGGGAGTAGAATATTGTAAAGTATGTGATGGATGATTAATTGTGTATTGAAAATTGTGTAAAGTATGAGAGCGTGTAAATATAAAAAGGAGAAAAGAGAGTGTTGAGTTGGGTAGATGATAACTATTAAAAAGTGGGTGATAGATGATTGATAGTGTATTTGAAATTGTGCTTGGAAAAAGTAAAATAGGTGTATTATAGGGTAGAATTTTAGAGGATTTCAAATCCTATACCAAAATAAAGATAAAACAAACGAGGACTTTGATTTGAAATAAAGAAAGTGGGGCGGGAAATTTGTAAACAAACATAGCTTAAGGGAGAATAAATTTGTTATAAAACCTTCTAAGTGTTTCTTTGGGGTATGGGAAGTTGAGCATTTGAGTACTTTATCTCAAACGAAGCAGTGAGGGTTGATCTACGTAAGATTGAGGCTGTGATAAAATGGTCAATTCTAGCTAATGTGATGGAATTAAGAGGATTTCTTGGGTTGGCGGGGTATTATCAAATATTTTGCCTAAGTTTCAGAGAGAAAACGAGAGCACTGCATCATCTAACAAAGAGAAACCAAGTTTAAGTGGTGGGACGAGGCACATAAAAGTTCGAAGAAGTAAAAGAAACAATGACCTCATCTCTCATTCTAGTCTTGCTTATCGATGAAAAGTTCGTAATCAAAATTGACACGTCAGGATATGGTATTGGAGCAGTCCTTTCTCAAATGGGAGACCAGTCCTTAATTGAGTAGGGGAATTGCGGAAACTAAGAAATCTTGGTCTATTTAAGAGAAGATGTTCGCAATTTCGAAGGCTATATTTAGGGGGAAGGAGGCTCAAGATTATTAACGATCAGCTTAGTTTACGCTATTTACTGGAATAGATGGGCAAACGAAGGTGGTGAATAGATGTACGGAGCAGTATCTTCATTGTTTCTTCTATCATAAGTCGAAGGAATGGGAAAATACTTAGCATGGGCTGAATATTGGTATAAAATTACTCATCAACATTCTTTTAATATGATGCCGTTCGAAGTCGTGTATGGACGCCAACTGTTCTGATTCTAGCGCATGAGCTCAGATCAACAATGGGATTTCATCATCCTATAAGTCCTTTAATTTTCATAAATCATCCTCATCAAATATGGTTCACCAACACCCAAGACATCCACTAATTTGTTTGCTATATATTTCTTGTCAAATTTCGATAACAGTTGTAACCTTTTTCAAATCCATTACCAATATTAAGTGTGTAATTACACAATCATCACTTAAGACCTCTGGTTATAACTTAGGGGCAATATCATCTTAAGACTGTTTGCTAAGTGATTGCAATGGTCAAGGTCTCAAGAAGACGGTCTTTTTATTGTATCAGAATACATAATGAACAGAATTAACAACCGTGAGTATAATACTTACACTGATGAAGAATCCGTAGTGTGGGCATATATGGTCCATCGCGTATATTGAAGAACAGGGGCACATTATTCACCAGAACCAAATTCAGATGATTTGGGCTTCAAAAAGGAAAAGGAGATACATTATCAGATCAGAAAACAAAATTAAAGGCTAGACAGTTTAATTATGATTTGGCAGCAATGAAATATTTTTTCTTTTAAGAAAATAAAAAATACCATTTTGCAACACTAAGTGGCGACTTTTTGGGCATCAAATCTTCCAACACGGGTTCAAGTCCTGGATACTACAAGAGACATAGAAAAAGACAAGATTAGCCCAGGAAATCAAAATTTAAGATACAGAAACAAATGTGAAGATAATAAGGAGCAGAAAACCTCCTCCACGATACTTTGCCGTATTTTGCGTTGCACGGATGCCTTTAGTTGATTTTGGGCAGAAACTTCTTCAGATGAAAACCTAATTACAGATAAAAAGGGTTCAAATAATTTCTTATGAAATTGTGACACTATCTTTCAAGGTACCACAAGCTCTCAAATGAATAGTTCCAGTTTCCCCAAAAAAAAACAAAACAAGATCTTTCGTATAACAATGAGCATGTGAATATTTACATCAATATTCATCTCCTATGTTATGATCAGCTTTCACCATACACATACACTAGAAGAAAACATTTTTAGATAGGAATATATATACCTAATAGTTAACATCAAGTACATCATCCAGTAAATACAGAATTTCTAGATTTTCTAGAGGTAATAGTAACTATAATCAACAAACAGATCTACAATAGTATTGCTATAAAATGTAGTTCCAAGACCTCTGCAGCACGCCTGCCCTCTGTAATTTATACACCAAAATGAAGGGAGCGGTAACATTTTATTAACATGCCTCATCTCTAGAAAATGGACCACCACTATAGTCATCCTATATTAAATTTCTTACATGTACATTCCAGTTGGTCCATACACATCCAAGTGTTGAAATGAAAGATTTAAACAATGTTTTCCTTTACTTTTAATTTAAAAATAAAAAATGTAGATCCCAATAAACCCAATGCCATATAGCCCAAATCGCACTAGCTGCAAAACAGAATATGTGCCCCAACTAAACCTTCATTCTCTAATTTGCTACATCCCCCTCCTGTAACTACAACCTCCCCATCCCCCTCCTGCAACTACAAGTCTACAACCTCCCCATTAACTGGCTTTCGTGAAAGGAGTCGCGAAGAGTATAACAAACATCCCATTTCTCCACATTGGAAACAAACAACACCAATGGATATTAAAATTTAGGATGGAGGTAGTAATAGGTAATGTATATAAGCAAGCAGCAGGTTTAGGCTAAGTAATTGACCATACACTAATAAAAGACATTTTGCTATCTTGATGACAGAGATTGTCCTTAGAGGGATTTCAATGCTTGGATTTACACCAGAATTTCAACACTACAAACAAACCTTAGTTTTACATGACTAATAAAGAATATGATACTTGATCAACTGTTGATGTGCCTTAGAAAAGTAGGTAACTGCAGGTACACATCCACACATGCTTTGCTCTAATAAATTCATGACTATGACAAAGTTCCCAAATCTCGATATTTTATTAAATCAAGAAGAGAAAGTGCACCATTCATTACAAAATGTAGAACAATAGATATTATGTAGACAGATAAGCAAACTACATCTCAATGCTCATAAAAAGAATGAGAAGAGTGACAACGTCAATCATTTCATATATTTTGACAGAATAGCGAGGCGAGGAAATAGTATTCAGAATTCAACCTTCAAGCAATGGATTGACACCATATTTTAGCATAAAAAATCCATGTTCGATCGCATAAGAAAACAAACCAGTACAAAGAACCAACTCTGAGTTTTGGCTTCTCAACAAAAAATATGTGATCATTGTAGCTTCACAAGCAATATTTTCATTTCATTTATCAGCATTGTTTCAAATATCGCAATGTAAGGCTTTTTACAAATTGTCCCACACCCATACCCCAACAGAAGTATAAAATATTCCAGCCTGATAGTTTTACAATCTTATGTCAGTTCAAAGCATAAAAAGAATATATAAAAGAAACGAATAGGTGATTCGTGTTTAGTAAATTGCTCAAATCGACATTCTTTAGCTATCGCAAATAGAATCTGCTAGTTATGATGAATGGAAATATAAAACTAAAAATTAATACATACAAACATATAACGCCAAGAGTTCAATCAAAAACTCAAGAATAATTGAATGGAATATGTCGAACGATAGTGTGCGTAACTTACTTTTTGAACATTTTTACTATGTGAGAGAGAGAATAGGGCTTTAGGTTTTGCAGTGAGACCTGAACTGGGATGAATGATGAATCACTTCTTTTTAACTTGATGAAGCGTTTCTACAAAGCCAAATATAAAGTGACCTAGATTGGAGAATTTAAGCGTAATTAGGGCTTCTTCTTTTTCTTTTTTTCTCTCGAAAAGATAATTAGGGCTAATCGTATTTCAAAAATAAGATATCCAAGTGCACCGTGCATTAATAGTGTATTTTAAAATATACTTCCTCCGTCCTGATATAATTGTCCTATTTTTGTTATTGTTTAATTTAAGAAATAATAATAAAATAATAAAAATGAATGATAGTTTTTTCGTATTGGGAGAGAAGAAAAATGTATGTGGAGTAATGAATGGAGTAGTGAGTGACAATTTTTGGAATATTGTGTGAAAAGTGAGGATAAAAATTATGGGTAGTGAAATTACTTTTTCCTTTTATGGAATGAGAAAGTTACAGTGGGACGTCTATAAATGAAAGCAAGACAATTATTGTGGGACGGATGGAGTATATTTTTTTATATTAAAATATGTAATTTATTTATACTGAATCGTGCAACTATTAATATGGAATAATAATTACACGATTTAATATAAATAAATTGTATTTTTCAGTGTAAATCAATTAAATGATTTTAAAATGCACTGTGAGTCCACAGTGACCTAAATGCACAGACACTCTTAAAAGCAGAGATTTGATGAAAGGTCATTTTTCTATAAAGATTTGGGTTTTGGATTTTTGGCTTAGGCTAAATCTGTGAATGTCCAGAGAAGGATGGCAACGACTGTAGTATGCCGGAAATGGCATTTACCTTGTAGAGGATTAATCAAAGTTAACATTGATGCGGCCTTTTTCGAAGATATTTATGAGATGAGGTTGGGGTTCACGGCACATGACGATAGAGATCGTCATGTGTATAGTTTGACGAAGGTGTTGCCGGGGTTGAATCATCCGGAGGAGGGAGGAGCTATTGGGTTGTTAGAGGCATTATCTTGGATAAAATATTTGAATTTATCCGGGATGATATTGGAAATGGATGCAAAGATGGTCGTGAATGCGGTGAATAATGATTCTCGAGATTACTCGATCTTCGGAGATACTACTGAAGCTAGTAGACAAGAATTAAGATCTTTTCGTCATTGCTCGGTGAAATGGATCAATCATGATGCTTGTTGGTCCCGAAAAACCCGATTTAAAACTCGTAAAATTTCAATGGGAGGTGACTTAAATTTTTTTTTTTTCGAATGTGATATGCAGATTTGCTAAAGTATGTATGACAGTTAATAGGAAAGCAAATAAGAACACACGATTTTATAGTGGTTCGGACAACTCGTCCTACATCCACTCTTCTCTTCATGGGGCACCAACTTAACCAACAGATGTTTACCGAGTTCTCACTCAAACGGGACTTATCACCCTCACGGGATCGCCTACCCTCCCTTTCGGGATTGCTTGATGTTTATCGAGTTCACACTCAAACGGGACTTATCTCCTCACCGGGATTGCCTACCCTCCCTTTCGGGATTGCTAGATGTTTACCGAGTTCACACTCACCTACAAACTTATCCTATCAAACTGATTTGGGTAAGGTTTGTTTGGTTTCCAACTAGGTTGAGATTTTCCCTTACATTTGTTTAGCCTCAATGCTAAGGATGGGAAAATCTCTCTAAGCTTAGGATATTACATTTGTGCTTAGATCTATTGAAGAACACTCTTGGGTAAATTTGGATATGTAATGCATTTGTGTTCTTGAATGGAGATGCTTGAATATTTGGCTTTAATCTTCACTTTGCAAAGAAACTCCATCATCTTCTTTTGAAGATAGTGCAATGTATTTATAGTGTGGATTTGAATATTACCGTTGGAGAGTAATATTCAAATCCATACTAATAGTCTTCCAACTTTTTTTTTTGTCTATTACCTTTGTTGTTTTTGCGGCTTTTATGTCATATTCATATATGTGTTGTTATCTTCTTATTGTCAAGTTTTTTTTGTGTCTAACTGAGTCGATCGGCTATTCAGATCTGGTATGCATATTTCGTCTCTTTGAAATTTGGTCTCGCAGATTTCGGTCCAGTCCGTCCGTCCGATCGATTCAAAGATATCAAGATCTTGCATCGATTAAGCATTAATCTTGATCGGTTCAACATCAAGATCAGATGTCGATTCAAGATATCAAGATCTTGATCGATTCAAAGATATCAAGATCTTGCATCGATTCAACCAACAGTCGATTAAGATCGCAGATCGGTTAAGCCTAGACGATTCGAAGCTGGTCCCGGTTAGACGCCACAATGACAAGCATTACGACTGCCGGTCGCAGACGGCTAGCGAGATAAGTTACGTTTGCGATCGATTCGGCCATAACAGTCGATTGAAGCGGCAGACCGATTGAAAGACAATCGATTCGATGCGAATCGATTCGGCCTGACAAAGATTATGGGCTACCGCGATCCGGGACCGGCCAAAGATAAAGAGACAAAAAATGCGTCGATTCGGCCTGAAGAGTCGATTCGAATCTGCCGAATCAAGTGCGATTTTGCCCGGTCGGTTCGGCCTGATAAATGAATCGGTTCTGAGCTGCGGGCAGATTCCAAGACGGTAGATGGAAGATTTATGTATGACCGATCGACCTTTCTCTTCACAAATTAGCATGGTTCTTCTTGTTCAAATTTCGGTTTATATGGAACTCATGAGGCCGTTTAGATTACGCTCGACCTTTCATCTTCTCTTGATGAGTTCCCCCTCAACTTGTTACCTGTAAGAATAAAACTAAGTCTAGAAACACAAGCTTTCTATACAAGTTAGCTTGTCCTATTACAAGATGTTTTGGCATAATAATCAAAACTAAATTTATCCCAACAATGCTAATTCTCTAGCTCATTCATTAGCAAGTGCTGCTAGAAATTTCTCTAGTCCTTATTGTTGGGTCGAGCGTCCAAGTTTTGTGGATGACCTTCTTGATATTTGTTCTTCTTGTGAGGTTTGAGATGACTTTTTTCTCAAAAATAAAAAGAGAGATACACTTCACTCTTATCCTAAGGATGTTTGTATTAGGTTTTTAAAATCAGGATTTAAATTTTGAAATTTAATATTAGTTTTAGTTTGGAGATTTTTTAAAATCGAATTCAAACTATCATTATTTCCACGTTATAAATCTACTATTGCATTACTCAAAAATCCAAAAAAGGAACACTCACTTTACTATTTATCAGGATTTTAAATTTTCATGAATTTTAAAATTGATTTTTAAATATCACTTAAAATTCAAAACAAACATCACCTAATTGATTTATGTGGTGCTGTAACCTTATTTTAATTTATTTTTTAAACTAATAGTGATAAACTAATGTTTTTAGTAAAATAATTTATATAATTTAAAAATATATTTGAAACTGTTGTCCAAATTTGTTGTAAAATTAAATGAATTGTTACAGTAATTTAATTTAAATTTATTTATCTAGACAATTCTTGTGTGAGTTTTTTTCCCTGTTTACAAGGAATTTTAATCGCATCTCACGAAACGATTTCGTTAGGGGGTGTCTCGTTTACTTATATATTCAATTGTTCGATTTTCATCTTCGAAATAGTGAATTTTGATTTAATTCACGTAAAATGATCTCAGTGAAAAATGACTAGAGGCCTTACACATTTGTAAAGAATTCACAAGAAAACGGTTCAAGGAACTAAGAGCCCACTTGATTTGAGGCAATAAGAGTGGGTAAAATGAATTAGAAGTAATGAGGAGTCATTTATATTAATGATGTTTTGTAATTCTTTAACTAAACATAAATAATGCAATTATCAAACCTATAGTGATTGATCCATTATCAAGCCTGTTGGAGAAGTTGGTGCTCAATTGCAAAGTAACATTGGTGTGTTGCAACCCTAATTTTTTTTTTGGCAAACTCAAAACATCTGTACATCTCGAGTTTGAATCACAAACGGTCTCATAACTTTGACATCAAATAGATTTTGTCTCATAAGTTTTTTTGCGTCGATTTAATCCCAATAACTTTAACAATGTCCATGTTTAGTCCCAAATCAATTGAAACAACGTCGTTTTTTCATTTCAATTTGAGACTTTCCGGTGGGTTTTGTGATTGAACTGCTACGTGTACTGTCACGTATATTTTTATGTGTGTTTGACTAATTTTTTCCGTCAATTTTGTTTTAGTTTTAAGTTTAAAATTTTAATTGTATGCCTGAAATTCCAACTGTTAAAAAAAATACATGTGGCAGTCCAGTCACAACATCCTCCGGAGAGCCCAAAATAAAAATGGCAAAACAACGTTGTGCCGATTTGAGACTAAAATTGGACATTATCAAAGTTATTATGACTAAATGGACAATAAAAAAATTTATGGGACTATTTTTTCGTTAATTTTTAAAATTAATTGTGAATCACATGAGCTATTAAACTAAGCCGTGTGGATATATGACAAATTACACTTCACAATTAACACAGAGTTGGGACTTTTATTTGTAATTTTCAAAAAATCAGTAAGCTCTTTGCAGCTGCGCCATATGCTATCAAATCAATATCCTCTGAAATAATTGATACAATCTCATTGCTCCAAGTGTTTTTTTTTGTTATAAGATTGGGATTGGGTACATTTACCCTTCTTCACTAAAAATTAAATTGGATCAGTTTATGTGCGTTCAGTGGTACTCACAGCCCAATACAACATAAATTCATTGAAATCAGTTTTTAATTTTAAGAAAGAAACAATAAGATCGGTTATACCAATCACATAAGCTCGGTGTCCACGAACCACCTCAATCTCGTGCACTCTCTTTAGAAGTAAAAACTGAAAAAATAAATACGGTTGTGCCACAAATGCCCTTCTGGAATCCCCAAATATAATTCATCTCCATATCCTACTTCCCTGTATTTTCATAATTCATGTGAAGAAGGCGACTTCAATGCTAATAATACCTCGAAAAGCTTGGATGCTGCATCAGCAACATCGCCCTTTTTTCTCCTAAATTAAGGCCAATAGATAAGGAACAATCTCGAAATCTGTCGCAACAATAAAATAAAATTCAACAAATGTGATCACCAAGATACAAATATTTGTGTTTAGATTGTGGGATATAAAATGCACCTTAATTAGAGTAGACTTCACATCTATTTATATATCCACAAAACCTTCAATCCAGATACAAGTCATATGAGCGGCTTCTCTGTGTGCCTCATGCTTCCATGGATCATCACATATTTTAGATTGCCAATAGATCTCCAACAACAAATCGACCACCGCTTGATTTCTTGCTCTGAGATATAGTCAGATTTGTATTCCGTTTCTTTCTTTTCGGATCATAAATATATGTGACCCTTCAACTCCTAATCAACTTAATATGAAGGTTTTATAAAATTAAAAAACATTCAAGATATTACTCAGATTCTAATTTGCGCCGGATCATAAACATCCAAGACTCTTGAATTTCTAACTTATTGGATTTCTCATTTTTGATAGATTTATAATATTAAAAATTTAATAAGATTGGACACGTGTCAGGAGAAGAGAGCACCACTTGGCGAAAGATGGTGAAATACACCCTCCTTCTATAATAAAAGATTATTACAGTAATACTAAAATAACACCAAAACATAATATTTTGATATTCCCGATATCATAATTAAATTTAGAAAAGTATTTTAAAATTTTAATAATATATAATATAAATATTTATATTATAATAATATTTTCCTAACACCATATTAAAATTATAATAATATTTAATATAAAATATCATATTAGAAAACTTATCTACACTATTATTTTTATATTGAGAATAAAATTTAATTAATAATAATATTCAAATTATACAATCTATTATAATAATATTTATTCTTACTCTTTTACCTAATAATAATGTTTAATTTTAAGAATATACAAATAATATTATTATTTTTTATTATATTGAGAAAAAATTATAACATATTCAGCATTTTAACATTTTCGTAATTCTAATTTATTATTATTTTAGCTAAAATTATTGTACTACTATAATGATATTTTTTTTAAAAATTATAATAGTTTTGCGAAAAGAATTATGCTAATATTTAATATTAATGTGAATAGATTTAACATCAACTTTATATTATATTAATAATATTTTGTCATAATTATATTTTCAATATTTAATTTACATGTTGGAAAAAATATCATAATTACTTTTAAAACGTTAAATATTATTTATATAATTTTAAATAATATGAGAATTGAGGTGAATAGTATTGAGAAGATGAATAGTGCGAGATTTAATATTGAATAGTAATGAGAATTATGAGTGAATAGTAACAAAAATTAGGAGCCAATAGTACTAAGAAATAATGAATCTTTTAAAAAATTGAAAATTGAGAAAAAATGGGCTATTTTTTCACAATCAAGCACAGTTTAATTAATCTCTTTGCAATTTTTTTTTTAAAATCACTAATCAATAATTAAGTTGTGGAGTCGATGCAGACAACAAAAAAAGTGAGAATAATATCAACGGTAAATAATAATAGAAACAAGGGCTCAATATATCATCAATGGAGGCAGACCCATAAATAGGAAAGAGAGCTGGAAAGATAGGTGCTCAACCACCACTGAACTACCAGATCCACACTCCATGTTTTGGGTCACAATTTTAAGAAACATATCATATGTAGAAACTAGAAACATAATTCCATTCAGACTTTTTAAGACTGATTATGTTTGGCGGGCTCGTTCAAGAAATGTTAGTATAGAGTTAAAATTTGTGACTTTTATATTAATGCTTACCCACTCTACAAAGTAGTACGATTTGGAGGACTACAATTTTACCATTTTTGGGACATGTTTGCCGGATGTACTGGTAGAGCAATTAAAAAAATAAAAATTCAAACTGTTGTTGTTTTCTCTTCTCTAATAGTTAACTATCGTGTTAATATAAGTGATTTCATGTCATTTAGAAAAAGAATAAGGGTGTATTTTGAAACTCTTAAAACATGTTACAGAAGCACTTATTTTCAAAAGCTGTGAGAGAGAGTTTTAAAAATAATTGTTTCTAAAAATTGTTTCAAGTGTTTCAAAACACACCCTAAATGCTGAAACCTGTACTTCCCACATTAGTCCGCATATGATAAAAGACATTAATTGTATATCACAAATGAGTGCATTCACATAACTCTCCCTTGCGTAAGCAAAAAAAACAAAATGAAGAATTAAATATATAAGCAATAGTTAGATAATCAGACCATATCCACCTCTACTAGAGTCCGTTTGTTTAGTGATATGGAATTTGAAGGATATGAAGTAACGTGATATAATTTACTTATCCATGTGATGTAGGAGTATTTAATATTTTCAAGTGTTTTTTATAATGTGTTTAAATCATGATTTATTTTATTTCAGCATATTTGTTACAATGGATAAAGACATGAGAATTCATTTGATAAACATTAGTTTTACAATTATACCCCCTTGTTATATATTTTTTTTCCCACAATTATACCCCTTTAAGTAAATTGACACTAAAAAATCACTAAATATATCATGCAACTCAAGTTATTTTTGAAATGTGCAAAGTGTTTTTTTTGAAAAGTTTCAAGAAATTAAATATAACATATTTTAGAACTACATTTTAATTAATTACATGTTACACCTAATGCATATAATATCTACTCAAAATTTAATATTTATATAAAATTCTTCTAGGCGAACCAAATTTATATTTGACAAAGTCTAGTATGAAAATTTTCATACATGATTTTTTTTTTAATTTACAATCAAATTTTATAATTGGTGAAAATAAAGACAAAATTAAGTGATTCATGGTTCACTTGACCTAAATGATTCATGATTCACCTGACTATTTGGTGTAGCTGATTAATTTAACACAATTTTATAAATTTTTATACATGAAAAATTGCACACTAGACATACTCTTTATATTTTGATTCGGTTGGACTGAATTACGCTGCCCCCAAGTTCAAGACTGCCTACCTTTTAATACATAAAAGAAAAACCGTTGTCTTTTACAGAGAACTAATACCCAAATCGTCCCGAACCCTACCAATTTGTCACCCGGTGCACAAATCCATCGGAATCTCTGCAGGGATCTTCCGCCGTGAAGGTAGACGCCACCATCGGAGTCGCGTCGGAGACGGACAAAACCTTACTCTCAAATCTCTCTCCGTCGAAACTGTGATTTCTTCGAACCCTTGTCCATCTTTCCGTTTCTCGCGTACCATTTGCTCTACAGGTATAGGTGAGTTTTCATACCTCTTATTTGAAGTACCTCATTGTGTATAATCTGTCAGGTGGAGTTGAACCTACACGCTTAGGGAAGTATTAGCCAATGCTGAGGTTTTTGGAGCCTATTTTCAACTTCCCCTTTTAACCGTAATTGAGCCTATTTTTCAATTTCTCTGATATGGGAAACATTTTTGTATGTCTTGTTAACAGTATGTTTAATTTCTATAGTTCATTGTTATGTTTTTTATTCTTGTATTCAATTTTCCACTATCAGTATCCTTATGTGAAGCTCATTGTATGATATATTGGTAGAGATGGACATGCTTTATCTTTTGTAATGAGTTCGTATCTTCGATTAATCGAGTAAAAGGAATCGGTAGGCCTCTTTTGAGTTTCTGATGTTATTGCTTTTCAATTGCTTCAGTTTGTGTTTGTTTTGGGATTTAAGTGTGCGGAGCAAGTCAATGTTTTAGAATTCAGGGGTTTGAAATCCTTGATGAATATTAAATATATGTGTTTGTTTTGGGGTTTGAATAGGGTGAGATTTAACTTTATATCAAATCAAAGTGTAGAATATTGTTTTATTTTAGAGTGGCGGATTAAATTAAAGTGGTGTACTGGGAAGAGTAATAATAGGTTTTATAGGTATTTGTAGATGTGGGTTGAATGTAGGATTTGAAAACCAGACTCTAAATCCCAAACTCGTATGAGACGGGGAGCGCAAAGTCCTAAGTCCATCCGTGTGTGTCCCAAAAGAAACACAGCCGTAGTGTTATTTAGTCCCTGTCATAAATATTCTTTATTATTATAGCTTAGTTTTCCATATTTTCTAAAATGTATATAAATTTTCAAAGTTGAAACATGTAAAAAGGAAAATGGAGTGTGTTTCTAACGAGCAATTTATTGCTTGAAAATTATGGCACATGGCTAATTAAGGAGTAAAACAATTTGTAGGTTTTAATTTGAAATACTGAGGATTTCTATAATAAATACAGTTCAATTACGGAAAGAAACCAAGAACCTTACCAGGTCTTTTGTTGAATTTTGAGAAGTGCAAGTATTTGATTACACAATATATTGAATATGAAATGGGATTCTAATTTACAGCTCCATTTCTATGTTTTGTTGACTTTGTGTACTTCTTTTGATGGATAGTGTATTGATTTGATATTCTTGTTTGAATATTTATAGTAGGAGTTATTTTGAGTTAAGATAAGAGTTGATGGTGGATTTTTCTTTATGACTAAAGAATCATCATGGTACTTGTGAAAGCTTCAAGAATGAGTATGCATGTAATCATGGATCAGAAACATATCGATTAGTGATTTTGTTTATTGCACGGGAGTCTGATGAGTGATGATTCCTGCAAGTAGTTATGTTTTCTTAAATCATCACTATGGGCTGCTTAGAATATAGTTTCTTTTTTCTCTCTCTTCCCCCTGCACACACATATTACCAGATAAGAATAAAATGGAGAGGGAAAATGAAGGAGAAGTCTTGTCCTCCCCCTTTTTCCAAAAGGGTTGCTGTCAATGGCTATCATTGATGGAATGGAGGAAAAAGGCCACCGTGCACCTGTGACGGAACTTGGGTTGACAACGCAAAGTCCTAGTTTGGTAATTTTAATTGAATATATATTTATTTAGTATGCATATCGTAAATCATGTATGCCATACTATGTGTTGTAGGGTAATGTTGATTCTTAATTTGTACTCATTTTAAAATGTTACTTTTTTGGTTTGAACTTTGGCTGATCCTTTGGAACTTTTGCGTTTCAATAGGTTTGTGGAATCTATGCCGATCCTTAGAAAGTCAAGAAAATGTGGTGATGATGAAGAGGGCACTGAACAAAAGTCAAAGCAATGTGTGAATGTTGTGAATGGTAAAGAAGGAAACATACCAACCTACTCATGTGACGAGAATGAGAATGATGATAAAGAGAGCACTGACCAAAAGTCAAAGAAACGTGCAAATGTTGTTAAGGGTAAAGAAGGAATCATAACAACCCATTCATGTGATGAGAGTGAGAATGATGATAAAGAGAGCAATGAGCAAAAGTCAAAGCAATGTGCGGATGTTGTGAAGGGTAACCAAGAAGGAAACGTAACAGCCCATTCATGTGATGAGAGTGAGAATGACAGCGTAAACTTGAGATCTAATGATTCAAAAATAGAAAGAACGCGTAGAGGCCCTACGCAAATGGAAAGGCTTCACAAGCAAAGGGTTCAAGGAATTAAAAAAGATGTAATGTTTAATAAACATGGTCAGCCTATAGGAGAAGCTGGTGCTCAATTGCAAAGTTATGTTGGTGTGCTCGCTCGGGAAAAAGTTATGATATCTTACAAGTCATGGAAACAAGTTCCACGTGATGTGAAGGAGTTGATATGGGAATCTGTTAATGTAAGTAAACTCCCGACTTTGTAATATTACTTTCATATTGTTATTATATACTCCCTCCTTTTTTTTAATAGATGTCATTCTGAAGATGTTAAAACAAATTAAGGATATTTTTTTTTCCAAAATTAACCTTATTATTTAAATATTCTTAATAATAAATATTATTGGTTGAAAAATTAAACACACGACACATTTGTAGGAAATTTAAAATTTAAAATTACAATATTAAGGGTAAACATGAGAAAAAGAGGGATAAAATACCAGAACGACATCTATATCACAAATCATTCAAAAGGCTAAAACGACATGTAAATAAAAAAGGAGGGAGTATTTTATATTGATATTGTGTTAATGTTTATGATGTGTTCCCAATTTTTTCTTTTGTAGTTGACTTTCAATGTTGACCCAAGTTGGAAGGCAGGATGTTTGAGATCAGCAAATGATAAGTGGCGCACCTATAAAACTCATCTAACTACAGACATTATTTTGAAGCACAAAAATGACCCCACGAAGTTAAATAAACCACCTGCTGGTATTCTGCCATCTGATTGGAGTGCTTTTGTTAGTAGTCGCTTGTCTGACGATTTCCAGGTAAGAAAATGCATTCGGTCTTCTCAAATAATTCCACCAAAATTCATTTCAATAATGCAATTAGATATGTGGTTTGCATAGTTATGCTTTCATTTATTATTTTGATCATTTGTAGAAACTAAGTGCTACAAATAAGGAGATAGCAAAGCAAAACTTACACCGCCATCGGCTTTCTCGTAAAGGATATGCTGGTCTGGCGGAAACAATAGTAAGCTTTATTTTGTATTTTTTACTATTTTCTATAATGCTCACTTGGACCACTTTTTAGTATTAAAATGTTAATTAATGATCCTTCTTGCTTGTAGAAACATGAATTATGTGATGACAAGGAAGTAGATAGGGCTATCCTCTGGAAGAAAGCACGACTGAATAAAGAAGGCGAATATGAAAGCAAAGAACTGGTGGAAGCAGTTTACAAGATCGTAAGAGAACACTAAAATTTTAATTTCTCCACACATATTTTGGTTATTTGATTTGACTTTGGTGTGTGACAGGATGATTATATACGACAAAAGACAGAGGTTGGGCTGAAATCTAACGGACCAACTGAGGATTTAACGGCACTTGGCACTGCAAAACATGGTGACATCACTCCAGCAGTGTTATTGAAATGCTCTAGTGGGAGAAGGAATATTGACCAAGATATAAAAAAACAAAAAAAAGAAGAGGTGAGAGAGTTAAAGAAAAAAATTTCAGAACAAGAGGCCCGTATAGAAAAACTTGAATCAGTAGTCAACAAAGTAGTTGGAAAAGGCATTCAGATTGATGAGAAGGGTAGCTGTTTAGACAAATCACAATGTCCCGCTAATGAAGATGAAAATGGTTTCTCAAACGATGAAAATTTTGATGATGACTTGCAACTTATTGACAAAGCTGATAGTTTAGAGGTATATCATGTATTTATGTTTAAAAATGGTGATTTACTTAGGCTTAATTTCAGATAAAATCACAACCTTTTCACAAATAGCAATATAATCTGAACTTTCAAATCTTGGTAAACAAAACCTCTTTTTTTTTCTTTTTTTTTTGGTAATTCGAACCAACAAGATTTCCTTCTTCCCGGAAATGACGTGTCACCTACCTTGCAACGAATAATTAATCGTATCAACATGTATAGATTTGTTCGGATGGCAACAAATAATTAATCGCCATTGCCTGCGAATCTTCCCATTGGTTCAAATTGCATTTTTTTTTATATTGAGGTTTTGTTTACCAAGATTCAAAACTTTAGATTAAACTGCAATTTGCAGGAAGGTTGTAATTTTATCTGCAATTAAGCTTTTTTCTTACCATACATAATTTTAATTGTACAGTTACAATCAGTTACATGAATATATGTATTGTAGGGGAAACTAGTTGCATTGACCTTGGATGCTAGTACTGCTGTTGTTGGATATGGTACCGTTGTTGCTATGTATAAACCTGGCAGTAAACTGCATGGTGCTCCATTTCCTGAGAATTGTGTGCGCATCTCCATTGATGAAGCTGTGGATGAATATGCTCCTTTGCCAATTCCAATTCCGGGTGAGTGTGAAAATATTGGTGATGCTGTAGGAAGCCATGTCGCTTGGCCTGAACACCTGATAATGGTGCAAAATAAGGTAATCTGGCTTTTTATGCAGATAAGGTAATGTGGCGTTTTTGCAGATAAAATCACAACCTTTTCGCAATTGCAATCTAATCTAAACGTTTGAATCTTGTTAAACAAAACCTCAATTTAAAAAATTTGCAATTCGAACCAACATGCAGATTTGCTCCTGCCCGGATATGACGATAAAATATTTGATGTCGTCCGAACAAATCTGCACATTAATATGATTAATTATTCGTTGCCATGTAGGTGACACGTCATTTCCTGGCAGGTGCAAATTGCAAAAAAAATTAAATTGAGGTTTTGTTTACCAAGATTCAAAAGTTTAGATTAGACTGCAACTGCAGAAAAGTTGTGATTTTGTCTGCAATTAAGCCCTTTTATTTTGATTTCATTTGTAAAGAGCTTCATTTTGCACCTATCTAACATGCACGCATGTGTATTTTTTAGAAGACTAGGAAGAAAAGGGATGGTCAAGAAAAGAAGCTCATGGTGTCAACATCAACAAGTATGCCATCATCATTAAAGATGTTGTATTGTTACAGTAAACTTGCTTTAGAAGACGGAGGCAGTATATCAATGCGTTTAGATGATGATTTGTTTGATGAGGAATGCGAACTTTATGTTCACCTTGAAGACATTATTCCCTTCTGTGAATTGGAGCCTGTTTCGTGCAATTGTATAGTTGTCTACATATGGTAAGCCTTCAGTCTTACTTTGTGAAGTTATATTTACTTCACTAGATTACTCACACTTCTTGATTTCTTTGAAATGTTAGGCACCTTTTTAAAAAATTGAAGGAAGAGAACAAACTTGACAAATTTAGATTTGTGAATCCACATAGCATCCCACATGAGCCAACAACAAGAATGGAAAAGGATTGGATCGTTGAACGGTTGAACAAAAAGGCTCAAGTTTTGGCAGATAGGCTTATTGGTACAAAACCTAGGCAACTGGTTTTGGTGCCTTGCAATATAGGGTAAGCAAGCCATTGCAATACCATATTCCACTACATATTTAAAGTTAATAAATTGCATGCACTAATTATGCGTGTATACGTAGTTTCCATTGGATTCTCTCTGTCATCGACCCTTACAAGGGGGAGGTTTTTTTACTGGATCCTCTTGGTCTTCACATTCGTGATCTTGACTGGAAATACATTGTGGATACGTAAGTTCATGTACCATTTGTATACATTTAATTTACTTGATCAATACTAATTTATCATCTCGTATTATGTATGAAGGGCATTAAAATTGTTTAATGTGAAGAGAAGGAAAGGAAAAAAACAAGCAACGTGGAAAACAGTACAGGTATGTCTTCTTGAGACTAGCAAGTCTTTAAGGGCATGTTTGTTTTGCGACTATCCGGATGGACTATAGACTTTACAATCCTAAGTTCCCGTCTGTTTCGGGACTCAAAATAAGAATTTGAAATTCTATAAATCCAACTCTACTTTATCACCTATCACCACTCTCATCGATTAACTTTTCCACCATCCTACCTTATAAAAACCCCAAAATAAAATACATTTTAATTATTCATTAGGATTTTCAAATACTAGGATTTTCAAAGTTCGGAATTTTCCCAGCCTACAATAGTCCTAAAACAAAACACCCTAATTGTATGTTATTCATTAACAATTCGTTTCTTACGCAGGGTCCTCGCCAACCGGATGCGACACAATGTGGTTTTTATGTGTTGTGGTACATGAGACAAATAATTGAAGAACTTGCAACAATTACAGAGGATTCACTGCAATCAATTGTAATATTAGAGGAATTCATTTTTTTATTATCTTTATATATTATTTATCATCTTGCAATGTGATTAATAGTTGGGTTTTGCTAATATAATCTATACTTTTGTTCAAAGTTTACACAAGGCGAGTACTCTAAAAAGGAGATTGATGAAATGAGATCCGAGTGGGCAGAATGCATACAAGAGTATATATATGAATAAGCATGGTATGTATTTTCCCGTTAGATTGTTGTTGATAAAGTAAATCATTACATTGAGATTGCTTACTGTTCTTATTTACTGTCATCATGAATTAATAGAGCTGGCACCATTTAGGAGTGTGTTTTTTACCTATTACCTTTCAAATAAATTGCTATTGTGGGTCTGTCTGATCTATTGAATTGGTGAAGTCATTTCAATGATCAGTTTGAAAGTTTTCCTTTTATGCAGATGAGTTCATTTACTTCTGTTCCATGCAATAAGGTTTTAGTACTTGAGGGATAGCAATTTGGTGTAGCATTTTCTTTATGGTTTTTCTTGTCTTGATTGGTTCTCACTGTCGATTATTAGTGGATTGTAGTGTTCTAATGTGTTGCTTTGTTCGATATTTAGGTTGTTATGAGATCCAGTTATAGTGTTGTCGTATTATTAAACTGCTGTGAGATATAATAGAAGCTGCTATTTTAAAGCATAATGTGGTTGACTGTTAGATATTAATATGGAATCTTATGTAATAATCTAAAGTAATATACGCTCACCATCTTTTAATGTTCACAGAGGATTTAAAACAATTAACAAAGTTTCAGCGAACTTATGTTGAAAAAAAGATGAATGAAGGGTTCACATAGAAAAAGAAAAGAATGATAATCTCTAATCTTTTTATAAACATCTTAATATTATAATTGATGTATTGTTTCTAATGCTATAATGTTGTATTAATCTTCTTATGCCAAGTTTCTCCATTCTTAAACTAATGTTTTGACATGCATTCTCTCAACTTTTGTCACCGTTTTAATTTGCCTGCTTTGTGTCATCAATCTTTCATAATCTTTTTTGGTCTGATAGGATGTTGATGATTATTTTCCCTGTGATCACCTTTACTCTAGATATTTTTACCGTACCAGAGAATTATTTGGGAAAATATTACTAATAACATTCAATTATCAGGGATAGATTGGTTAGGACTGAAATCCTAAACTGTAGAAATCTGGATATTTTAAATGGCACTATGCAACATTCTAGGTTATTTAAATGGAACTCTGGTATTATTAGGAATTGATAGGACTGATATCCAAAGGCTGTCGAAATCTGGATATTTTAAATGGAACTCCGCAACATTATACACACCTCTTATGATAATAAACTTGAACCTTGCCCTATATTTTACAGTCTTACCTGTATTCTAGGTTACAGGCAATGTTGTAAAGATTAGAAAATGATAAGTCGAGTTAGCTTCTGGCTTGTTTATTCTGTGTTCAGCTAGACAGTCATATTTTGTCTTAATGTTATAAGAATGAGAATGTTTATATACCGAAGAAACTATTGCTTAGTCTATGTAGACTTCTTTCTTATGCGTGTCTCGTGTTGGTGGTGTTGTAAAATGAGCTGAAAATAGGATCTTGTGTGGTTTTACTCTTTTAGGCACCACCCACTTTCCCACAATAGGAACATAAACAGGAAAAATACCATTTTCTAATGTTTATCAGAAAATAATTTCATTCATGTTTGTGCTTGTTCAAAAAGAATCCACAGCAAGTGCACATCATCATATAATTTTGCTTATAACTGTTATAAGGAAGAACCATTTCATACATGTTTATATTTGCTATATGGTTAATGAAATGTAGCATTTTTTTTAATGTTGCAATCGAGCTCGAATATAAGAATGAAATCATCGGTTCGTTTTCTTGCATACGCTGGTGCAGATGTTGCAAAAGGCGACGGATAGAAGATGGAGTACTTTTGATGATCGGTTCACCTTTATTCTGTCCAATCAAGTGTTGATATTTCAGTGATTAGGTTTGTTGATGTACTATTTTATAATGTGATATTTTGCTGAGTAGCTTTGTTATTAAGACATCCTATTGTTTTAAAAATTTCTTTTGTTTCATACTATTTTATCTAGAAATTTCTAATATCTTCGATCAAATTTGAGGTTATGTTGCCTTTATGATCAACTTTAAGCTTTACCTTGCAATGTCAAAAGTGTAAATTCTTAGAGTAGGTCTCATGTGAACCTCGGGTTCACATGAACTCTCTTTTTTGAGTATCACTGTGATAATACTTATGCATAATAGTGATAGTGTGTATGCATCACTTGAAGAAAAAAAATTCACGTGAACTTGGGTTCACAAAAGTTTTTGCCGAATTCTTAATATCTTTTGAGACAAAAGCTTATGTGTAATTGGTGCATGGTTCTATAAAATTCACTCGTGTTGCCTACTTTCTTCTTTCCTTTGTTCAGCGCCCATTGCTTCTCGGAATAAAATTGAGCTGCATTGTGTAATTGATGCACATGGGATCAATTCAACTTTTTGACGTTAGGTTCATTATTACTGTCTATTTTAGTTCAAAATATAAAGTTTTTGAATGATTTAAACCGGAAAAGCTGTCGTCGTATGAGATGAATACAAGAAGATAAAATCTTCATAACAAGCTTTACGAACTCAAAATATGATTTATAATCACACTCACATTTTTATAAGGAACCCATGAGTTTTTGCTTTATACATTCAAAATAATTTTATGTTTATATTGTTCGAAATAATTTTATATTTAAAATATCTTAATTAATATAAATAGACTAAAATACCCTCAATACATATTTATTATATTAAAATTTTAAAACATGTTTTACTCAATACAACCCCAAATTTAAACTCATGTACGTCATCTTTCCCAACTCATTTACCACCATTCTTGGAATTTGAAGAAAAAAACATAAATCCTAACCCTTCCGAAATTCCTACATCTTGAAGACTCATGAAATTATCGATAGATAGAGTTTTTGCATGCATTTCATAAGTTTAAATGATAAATATATAGAATTTTTGCGTGTTTAGTGTTAAAAAAAGCGACTGAAAATCGCAAAAATATCAGTCGACCAAAGTTGATGACTTTTTGTTTTGTCAATAGGTGGTTGATACTTTTCAAAATCGGCAAGAATAATTGACATTTTAAAAATTTGGCAAGATTGGTTGACCTTTTTACAATTCGGCAGTGCGGTCGATATTTTATAAGAGGTGTAAAATAGACCACATAATGTGTGAATTGAGTAAAATATAAATTTAAGATGAGTGTGTAAAATAATGGGTGTATAAAATAATGGATGTATAAAGCAAAAATTCCGGCATGTTATTTCACAATTTATTTTTGAGTGGGTCTTCTGTGTACTAGGTGTATCGTGGACTTCATAGTGTATTTTAGAAATTTGCAACTTGTTGCGTTGAAACTTGTAACTTGTTAAATTCAAATATGAGGTTTCACATTTCAGTGTAAAAAGTTATAAGTTGCAAAATTTTAAAATACACTGTGGAGTACACGATGCACCTGGTACATACAAAGTTTTTATATTCTCTTAAAATTAACTTTACAATGCTACTCCCTCCGTCCCGCATCAATTTTTCACACTTTCCTTTTTAATTTGTTTCATATCATTTTTCAAACCTCAAAATAAACACTTTTTACCCATAATAACGCCTCTCTCCAAAAGTAATGCAATTATCATCGGAGCGTTACAAACTGGAATAATAAAGTTAACCCTTCACCTTCACTATTCATTAACTGATAAATAAAATTTATGTAACGTGCTTTTTTAAATTCAATTTTTAGTAATTTTATATTATCCTAAAAGCTTTAAAAAACTGTCCGAGTTATCTATAAAATGGTACTATTCTCAATAGAATGTATTATTAATCATTGCTTCAAAATCATTTTTCATTACTATGGGGAAGGTATCACTACTCATGCTTGTGCTCTGCGCATTTTTATCAGGTATATATATATATATATATATATATATATATATATATATATATATATATATATATATATATTTGTTTTCTTCATATATATAGACTCCATTATCTGTATGTAGCTACATCAATTTATAATTATTAATATAATAATTCATATTAATCAATTTTTTATAATAATTGGAGTGTTAATTCATTCTTCTACTAGATGTGCTGTGGAGTACATTATGTACATATCAATTCTGTTTGTATACTATACAGTATTATTTTAATTATTATATATAATAGTGCATTGCCTACAAAATTTTCTAATATGCACGAAATTTTTCAATATATTTACTGAATTTTAACAAACATAATTTCATCATTAAATAATAAGGCTTGTCTATTTTGCCTACAAAATTTTCTAATTATATATGTCATTTCTAAACTATAAATATAATTGTCTACATAAATGTAAATTGACTAGAAAATTATTTGTATAGGTAAGTTTTGCCTACGGAAACTATAAATGTGTAGACAAATTGTTCGTAGATAAATTGTTTGTCTAGAAAATTATTTATATCAATAATTTTTTAATAGATTATTCTAAAAATTAGTAGGCAAATTTAATTTTTTAATAGATTATTCTAAAAATTAGTAGGCAAATTTTATATTTACTTTCTAAAAACTAAATTATTTTTATAAAAAAATTTTAGTGATTTAAAAATTTTCGTAGGCAATACTTCATTTTGCCTTTCATTTTCATCAACGCACTATATTTATATGTGTTTGTGATCAGTGGCCAAAAAGTATATAAATTACAATCGTTTTTTTAATTATTATAATTTAAATATAATTAATTAAAAAAATGTATATATTGATTTCAGGATTGGTGATTGGCCCTTTGTCAATTGTTGATGCCAAAACTTGTTATGATGAAACGCACGTGGAAGTACCGTGCGATACTGATCCTCGAAGCGAATTGCACCAACAATGCACAGAATTTTGCACAAACAAATATGTAAACGAGACGATTATCGAATGTATTATACACAAGAACAATACTTCGTCTTGTATTTGCCATTTTTGCGTGAATTGAAGAAGTAATAAGGCGCATCGTCTGTCAGCGCGCCACACGAGAAAAATAAGTCGCTGGAGTTGCAAATTAGAAAACGCGTGTTCACCTTTTTGTTGTCTAATGTTAGCGCTCTAGCTGTTGTTTTGTTTTCTATTTATAAATAGGACATGTACATTTCTGTGTATTTCTCATTTGAGATGATTATGATTTATGAGTTAATAAAATTGAGCTCCGAGTTGGAGTTTCTTCCCCAATATTGCAGTTAATCGATTACAACATGAATGAATAGGGTTCAGAATGGAATCTTTGATTTGTTATGGACTTTGGTTACGGGACTAAGCGGACTTTTGTAATCTTGTTCTTTTGGCGTTTGTGTTTTAGAATTTTGAGTACTCTTAAAAGAATTCTATCTCATTTATTATGATGAAATAATAATAATTTCATTGTTACAATTAAATTTATTATATACACTTAAGAGTACCTAATTAAGGAAGATATACAATTAAAATTTTTTAATGAACATATTGCAAAAAAAGAAAAAAAAGAAAAGTGAAATTAATATAAAATAATTAACAAATGTTATCTATATTATAAAAATGAAATGAATAATAGGAGGGGCCACATCGCCACCTAAAGGAAAATTTTGAATACACGTTGTAAAATCATGTCTTACATATATAAGATGAATAAAAATTCATAATTTAAAAGAAAAGGTTTGTTTTTTGTTTTTTTCTTTTTTGAGAAAAAGGCCAAATTTTATTGAAAAAAAGGGGAAGTATCAGGAGCATATGCCCCTAAAGTTTACAAAAGAAGAAAAAGTACTATCGGAAAAATATATCGAGCAACACAGTGCGTCAGCTTAAGCATAGCCTAGGTTCCCTACATCGACAGGCGGATTTACATGTAACAAAAAGGTATGTACTTGCATACTCTCTTTTTTTAAATAATTTATATATATTCATTATAATATTTAATTTATATATTTTTGCTTCAATTGTTTTATCATCTATCAAATTACATTCCTCTGCAATTTTTCATAATTTATATATTCATATTAATTATATATAGATCCATAACAAAAAATGTAAATAAGAAAGTTTTGATACAAGTGATTAAAATAAATTTTTAATAGATTATGCACCACTCAAAATTTTCGCATTACGAAATAAAATTTATCATATCTATATTACATACTGGTGTTGACAGAGACAAGTCTAGCAGGGTGGCGCACCCATTGTGATTTAAATTTTTTGTGCTATATATATGTAGAAAATTTTATATTTATGCTCTAAAATCACAAAATTTTCTCATTTCGACCTCGTTGTAATTTTAAAATTTTCCGTCCTTACTCAATAGAAAATTGTGCTCCCCAATTGGGATGAAATCCTGAATCAGCCCCTAGGTGTGAAACTGAAGTATGTTTTCAAACTAAGCAATGAAAACATTGGCAAAATGAGGTATGATGACATTTTGAATCACTTTTAAATACGAGAACTCGTCTAGAATAATTGTAATTTTTTTTCATATAATTTTTTTTATTTGTAACTCATAATATTACATGTTTTCAAATTATAGATGGTCTACAATTTGTTTATGTTACTCATTTTTTAAGATCTTAATTTGAATTTTGAATTGTATGATTTTTTTTAAAAAAATATTTTTTATAATTGTGCATACCCTGTTTAAAATTTTTGGATCCGCCACTGTCTACATCAGTCAGTGATATGATTCCAACAATTAATACGACCTTTTGGCTTTAACCAAGAAAAAAAAGAAAGAGATACAATTTTTGTAAAAGAATGGTAGTCGACGAGCTTCGATCCTTTGAAGATGATAAAGTTCCTAAATAATATACCATAAGTGGTTGGGCACTTCGGGAGCTGGTCACAATCAGATTCCACAACACTTCTTGGCTCATACCGGAATCCTTCCGGGCAAGAAAGGTAATCTTCTGGCTACGAGTTTATGAATTTGTGTTGTTTGGATCATTTGGAAAGGAAGAAATAAATTGATCTTTGAGGGAAAATGCTTCGATCCGGAGAAGGCCTTGGAAGAAATTAAAGGACGTTCCTGGAGTTGGTGCTCAGTTAAATACCCTTTCTTTTGTAATTTTTCGTTTACGGATTGGTTAGTTAACCCTAGGCATATTCTTGAGAGCTAAAACTCTTGATTCTTTGTACATCACTGTACATATACTTCTTGTTCTTTGTTACTATTGAATAAAGAACTTTTACCCAAAAAAAAAAGACAAATAGCACAATGCCAAATTAGAGCCCAAGCATCTCTCCAACTCATTTTCTCTATTATTGACAGGTTCCTGGTGAAAGCATCTCTAATTTGATTGCTCATAGCAATCTTTTTAAGGGTAGGAAAGGTAGGCATCTGGCTACGACAATTTGATTATGTGTGATATGGCTCGTATGGAAAGGTTAATGCAAAAGTCTTCAAAAACACAGAATTCTCAGTTACAAAAACGGTCGAGGAGTTAAAAGTTAGACTTTGGAGCTGGTTTTGTATTAAACTTGATAGATTTTCGTTATTTTCTTATACAGATTGGCTTGTAAATCCAAGATTGGTCTTAGGGTGCTAGTGTTTGTATATACAGTTTGTACAGCTTGTAACTCTTTCAATTTTGTTTACTATAGTTCTGTTTTTCTGATAAAAAAAATAATAATTCAGCTAGGTTAAAATGGTTCTCAATGTGCAATTAGTTTATTCCCAGAGCTAAGCTGTTAACACCAAACCATCGGTAGATTTCCTTTAAAGACATCCTTGAGTTTGAATAACAAATTATCCTATAACTTTGACCTCAAGTAGATTTAGTCTCATATGTATTTTTGTCATTGATAGTAGGACACGTTGTTTTACCATTTTAATATGGGAATCAATTATTAATAATTATAAGACTATTACTATTAATACAATAATTCTAATCTTCTCACCAAGCAATTAGCAATAAATTGGAGAAAATTACGTCAATCACAACTCATGCCAATAAAATAGACTTAAATAAAATATATTATAGGTATTAAAATACGACAAAAACTCATATGAGATGGTCTCATTTATAAAACGCGGTACAATTTAAAATAAATTACACCCACCTCTTCTAAAATGTTAAAGCGTCAATGTCCAATTTATATACCATGTCTAAGTGTGCATCTTAAAATATATGATGTTGTAAAATTCCTGCATATTATGAAAGATACATACTAGATTACATTATTATTTTGCAGATTATAAATAAAATCAAGATCTAAAAAGCTACACCGTTGTTGGCAATATATATAAATCACATGAATAAAAGCGAATTTATTTGATATTCATTTTTCAGTCATGATTCCTAACATATTTGAAGTCCAAATGTGACTAAAATAAATTTAAAAAAAATCTTAAAATACAGAAATTAATTTTAGCATTGCCAGCTACACCAGCAAGTTTGGAATGGCAAAAGAGGTTGAAGGGAACGACAATAAGCTTTAGCTAAAATTCCATGGCGTTGGCGACACTCATACCAACATGGGTTGCTGGCTGCCTCTCCTTCACTACGTGTCCACCCATGGAAGCCCTTCCTTGCAATCGTATTTTTGAATCAACCCCTGGATTGCAAATTCATGTAATAAATATGAACAGTAAAATAATATCTGAATTTTGAAATAAAATAGCTAGGGTTAAGATGTATGTTAATAAAAATCAGATATTTAAATATTTTGGGATCTGCACCTAATAAGAGAAGACCGGTGCAATAGAGAATTGCAAGAATGAGTGCTCTAGAGAAGTTTGAGTTTGCCATGATTAATTTTAATGAGTTTGATTGTCGTGTATGAGGTTCCAGCAGCTTTATATAAGGCCGATGGTTTAAAAAAGAGAAAACCCCCACTTTTGGCCCTTCTTATTAATTTTTTTTTTCTTTTTTTATCAAAATTTTTAATTTCATTCTTTTTTTGGTGAAGAGAATAATCTTTGTGCAATTATACACCCAATAAAGTCAACAAAAAATAATAAAAATGATGGTATGAGATTAATATATTGTAGTACGGACTTAATTATTAAATTATGGTACACACATAAAAGTGATGGTATGAGTTGAATTAAATCGTGGCACGGACTGAAATAAGTGTTGGGAAATTTATTAAGTTTTGATAAAAGTTCCAAAACAGATGTAGTAGGACCAGTCAGAATCTGTTAGCTGACTGACGTTTTATATTGAGAACTAGGCTGACCAGTTGAGAACTGATGTATAGAGCAACTGATGTATAAATTAGATTAGAACACACATTGAGGGGGAACTAAATGTGTATAGCTCTTAGTCTTGAAGATCAGTTATAAAGATCACTTATGAAGATCAGAAGAGAAGAACTGAAGATATCAAGACTGAAGACAGATAAAGCACATCAGATGAAGTCAGTAAGTTGAGCTAAGACAACTTACAACCGAAGACTTCAAATAGGGCAGATCAGTTCACCTGATATGTTCAGTTCTAAGAAGTGTTCTGAAAGTTCATTATACTTTCAGAAAGGACGATCAGACAACAAGCATAAAACCTATCAAGACCAGATTGAATGGTACTTGCTAGCCTATGAGAGATCGACACGACTGTACGGAACTGATAAGACTCAGGGTTGGAGGCTTAATGTTCAACGGCTAGAAAGGACAAAGTTGCATGCTTTCGGCCATACCGCCTCTGAGAAGAATCATATCAACCCTGCAAGTCTACCTAAAAATAGACCAAAGTTCGAATTGCTCTCCAACGGCTAATTCGAAACCAGGCCTATAAATAAGGGATCAAACCTTCAGAGTAAGGTTACGGAAATTATTCACAAGCAAAAAGCTCTCAAGATTTCCGCAAGAAGAACACAAGCTCAAGATTATTTCTTAAGTGTTCATCCCTTAAGTTCTTAGCAGAATACTTATCCTCTAGCTCTTAGCTACTTAAAAGATAGGATAGTGTTCCATATTTGTGTTCATCCCTTAAGTTCTTAGCTACTTATCCTCTAGCTCTTAGCTACTTAAAAGATAAGATTATTTCTTAAGTGTTCATATTTTTTGGAGATTTTAATATGAAACATGTGATCGAATTTTGTGATATACTTGTGCTTATGCATATTATTATTTATTTCAGTTCATCATGTCGCAACTGTCGCGAGTCGTTTTGGTTGATGAATATTATGTGGCTAATTTGATTACAACTCGCAAACAAAACATATACGTGTAAAATAAACAGTAAATAAGATGAATTTGTTGACCCAGTTCGTCAAGAAATGACTACTCTGGGGGCATACCAAGCCAGGATATAGTATTACGAGCTTTACACGTACAATTCTTGATACATCTTATGAAGATGAATCGATGCAGATTAGCAAATGAGTTCTAGGGTTTCTCTTATATGTGAATAAACACTCTAATTTTTCGGTTCCTCACCTCTCTAGGGATTTTTGTAGGCTACTTTTCTGGGATTCTTTTCTGAACCCTCCTCTTCTTCTTTTTTCTTCCTTTTATAGCTCTTCGGCAAGCATGAGCTGGATTGGTATAGCATGTGCTGGATTGGTATAGCATGTGCTGGAGTCTTTGGATCATGCAAGAACTCCGGTGGTGTTGCCACGTTTCTGACTTCATCTTCTAGATCGATCTTTGTACTAGCTTCGTCTGTAGGACGCTCTTTTGATCGTCCAAATTAATCTTTTGTTCGGTTGGACTTTTTGTTCGCCCCTTTAATCATGTCAGTTTTATTGTTGTCGGTTTATATTGAAAAATTGTCCTCCTCGAGCACAATCGATTCCTCGGGATATTTGGGTCTTCGGGATATTTGAGCGTCGAGCACTCTAACCCTTTAGGATGTCTGAGTTCTTCAGGAGATCTGAGTTCGAACATACTGACTTGGCTCTTTTAACTCCTTCTTTCCGATCTGAGTAGCGGATACGTTTGTTCGGTAGGCTGGCCGAGCAATTCTCGACGGGTTATTAACAAAAAGTAACTCATCCACCGCATGATTATTATATTCAATATTACACGGTCGCTTTTTTGATGATCGATTAATCCCGATTTATTATATCGAACACAACAATACCCCCACCGGTCGCTTTTGTATTCTACATGGGGCCTTACGTTAAAGTCTGATTGGGCCATGTTTGGCATTGCTTGAATTCATGTTGATCTTTGAATTTGTACCCGATGTCCATATAAACCATATTTCTCCGCCTTAAACTTTTTCTCTTTTCTCCTCTGCTCTTTTATTGTCTTCCGCGTCGAAAGTTTCCGTGAAGGCTTCATTGTTCCGCCGAAGAAATTCATTCAGTAAATCACGCATTCTTCTTCTATTTTGTAATTATGGCCTCTTGCTCGAATTCCTCTGCTCAATCCGACCATCATAGTTCCCTTCGCCTTCCCCTATTAGTAGAATCCCCGTAATAATGTAAGTACATCGGAGGCAAATGCCTCGAATTCAGATTCCGTTGGCAATTTCGCAACCATTTACCGTTTTTTTCTTCGACTCGATAAAGCCCAAACGGAGTCGGATAGGGTTTGACCCGTAATGATTCGGCTTGGACGATTCTCGATTAAAATTCTTCGCCCCAAATTCAAACTAGGTCTAGGGCTATTGATAATGTTGATGTAGATGTAAATGATATTTCATGGAGGGGGGGGAAATTTTGGCAATCAGAAATTTAGCCGAATCGAACATAGGTGTAGATGGTGGGCAAAACTCAAACTTGGTATACCCGTTGGTGTCCCTCACAAATTCAACATATAGCGAGTACAATGCTCGTTATAATTTTGGTTTGCCTTAACAACCTCATAGGATTAGTGTAGAGAACGAGTACCCAACGAGCAAAATAATGAGCATAATTGATGTAGATGTGCTCGCCACCGTGACATAGAATTTATGAAACCCCTAAGGATGTCTTTTTTCTCGCACCGGGTCCGATGAATGGGGCCGACCAACCCCCTGAGGGTTGTGTCGCAGTGAATTTGGACACCATGGAGGCTGGCCTTCGATTTCCTCTCCATCCGGCAATCACCCGTTTGCTCGTGGAGTGGAATATCACCATTACGCAGCTTAAACCGAACGGATGGCATATGATTATGAGTTTTTTGACTTTGTTCGGCAAAATGAAGCCAAGGTATTATCCTTCGGCAAAATTTAACTTGCTCGGTTAGTGCACTTGACTCGTCCGAGGGGCGAACACGGATGGTTGTTTATGCAAGCTAACGCCAAGTGCAAAATTATCGAGGATGTGCCGAACAAAATCAGTGACTGGAAAGAGAAGTTCTGGTTCGTAGGGGGCAATTGGAAAAGCCCGGCCTCTGGAAGCGAGCCAAATGCTCGCTTGGACATCCCCACTGACTTCGGAGTGTACCGAAGTAAGTGATTTTGTATCTTTCATTCTTCAATTTGAACTGATTTTAACTCACTTTTTATTTCAGGGATTCTAGCTGCGACGGATAAGGAGACAAACGACGGCTACTTCAGCAGCGTTTGGCAGATTGATCTGGAATCTCGTTCAGAAAGATCTGTGATAACTTTGAACACCGCCGAACAGAGAAAGAAAGGAGGTTTGTTCGTGCCTCCTCATCATCTTGTTGCTGTTGATCCTTCCGGTAAGGATTATCTTTTGTTTTTGTATAAGTCTTGTGTCTTTTTGTTCGCTGTTACCCATTGATTCTGATTTCATTTTATTTATAGCTTTTCCGGCTGTGACCATCGCTGTGAGTACATCTGAACACACTGAGATGGCTCGAAGAAAAAGGCCACAGAACTTGTTTCGGATTCAGCCGAGCGAGAGGCTCAAATAAATGACAGTAGGGAGGCGAGCAGGCCAAACGACCCTCATCCGGTCCCGAGAATCAAGTCGAAAGCACTGAGGGCTCCCTGCTCGGTGAACATGGGGTCATGAAACAAACTCCACCACCGAAAAAGACCAAGGGTGGAGATCGGGCGAACAGGGGCTGCGAGCGGGGGCCGAACAAACAGGGGGGAACGAGCAAACTCGCACAAGCACCGATGCCGTCAGGTCGACTCGGACCCCTACCGTCGAGGCGATCAGAGCGGCCGCCTCTGTTGTTGGTCCCATTTCGCAGATTGTCGAAATGGAAGTTGGCACATCTTCTCCTCCTCCAGCTGGACCCCGATCATGGACTCCGTTAGACCCTGAGCTCCGATCTCCCGAAGATAAATCATTCCTGGGATGGGATCCAGCTCGCGTGGGCAGGTACATTTTGCTCGCTCTGTTGCTGCTTTGGTTTCTGGTCGATATCTCTATACTCACTTGGTCGAATATATATATATTGTAGGTTGAGCAGGTTGTCGCCTTAATGCCCAACCTAAAGAATTACTTTTGCTCGCCGAGTGTTCGCAGTTCCGCGCGTCTTTTGTTATGTTCAAAAAGCTTGCCAGACTCCTGTTCGAGCGTGGACTACTGATCTGGAGGAGTCTACTACGGGTCCCACCCCCTTGGAAAATATGCGTTTGGGGCTGGTGCTTCAGGGCCAATCTATGGTCGCTCTTGAGAAAGCTTATGCTCAATCCGCTAACATCCAAGCCAATTATTTGGCTTTGATTAGGAACTTTGTTGATAAAGTGATCGAAATAACAGGTCCGCGATGAATCAAATCGCTCAGAGCAAACCGCTTTAAGATAAGTTGGCGCCCAACGGGCTCAGGAGGATGCTCGCCGATTTCAAGAGAATGCTCGCCTAGCTCAAGAGGATGCTCGTCAAACAAGAGAGGCACTGAATCTGTCTCAGGAGGAGGTGATCAATATACGAAGGGCTCAAGAAGAAATGAATGTTGAGCTTCGTAAACTCCGGGCTGGTGTTGAAAAAATGGAAAGTGAGAGGGACGCACTTGGCCAACAGCTCATCATTGCTGAAGAGACTAATACTCGTTTAGGCCTCGAAAACTCAAAGCTGCATGATGACGAGTATATTGACTCCATGTCCAACTTCTCGTATATTTGCGCTTTTTGCCGATGTTTGCTCGATCCGCTCGCCACATACTCAACAAATGAGCAAATTGCCCTCTCATATCCAAATTTTCAAAGAAGACGGTTGATAACCCTCCAGATCGCAACCTCCCAATGTCGGATTTGAATGGTTCAGTGACTTTTCCCGTTCTTCCCGGCGGATCAAAATTGACGATCCAATTCTGGATGAAGAGGAGAACTCAGACATTATTGTTACTGAGGTTGCTGATCAAAATCTTCACACTGAATCTGGGACCAATCAGGTACAGGACGAGCAAGAACCTCCTGCAACCGAGCAAAATGCGCCTCCCAGCGAGCATCTGATACCTGGACATTCTGAAGCTGTTGAGGGGACCGAACATAATGTGTTCGACATTTCTCTTCCGTCTACCCCCAATTTTGACTTTGCACCTTGATGTCTTTTTTCTTTGTAAAACTTGTGTAACTTTTTGTCTTCTTCACTTTTTAGTTCGAACAATATATCTTTAACACTGTTTCTTGTTGATACTTTTTCTTTTGTCCGAACATTTTTTCAATTGAACGAATGGATTACATACTGAACTGTTTCCTCTAACCTGTTTGTTGAGGATGAATGTTGATACTTGTGTTGCTTGATATTTGCTTTGTTGCTTTGCGTTCGCTTTATTGCTTTCCAGTTTTTGCCCCTTTTCTTCTGAATGAATTCGAACATTGGGTTTGCCTATGCCCGCTCCTGACTTCTTTCGGTTTTGATTGTCTTATTGACGTTGCAATCGGTTGATCGTCTTATTTAGATGCGACCAGATGGGTTACTTTATGAACCCCCCCTTTCTTGGTGCGCGATCGTCTTATTTAGGTGCGATCACTTCGTACTCGGGCCGTCTTATTTAAAGTCAGCGACCCCCGACTTCGTCACCCGCCGCCTTCTGGGTATCTGTAAGTACTAGTCGCCTTATGAGACCACAGCATACCCATTACTCGCTTTTTTTTTCATGAATCGATCATTTAAACTCGTTAAATCGTGAACATAGACACGGCTCGTTAAGTTTTTGTTCGGTCGTCAGCTTAGGTGCGACCTCAAATAGGCCTGAACTAGAAACTCTTTAGCGAACAAAAGTACATATATCTTTCTTTTTCTTTTTGCAACACTTTGTATTCTATTACATCGTTCATAGCTGAAGAAGACTATCTATTACACAACTATTGTTATCAGACCAGGGTTTTGAATCTAAACCTTGTCTTGAGTAGACACGAACTGGCCTCACCTTGTCCGCGGAATTGATGTTGACAAGGATGTGGCACATCAGTCGTCTTTACCCTATTTTTTTTTGTAACATGCTCAGCAAAGAAGAAGATAAACTTTTGTCCCTCCCCGGACAAGTTGTGGTTATCTGGCGTCATGAGCATGAGCATGTGGCGCGATTCCTCGCCGCTTAAAATAGGTGCGAGCAAAACTTTCACCGCACCATTCTCGTCCCCTCCAAAGAGATGCCCGAGCATCAAGATCGGCATCTTATTTTGGGCGGACACTATGACATCCCTCCCCTCGGAGGAGATTTTGGGGATGCATAGGGGACTCATGGCTTGTCATCGCGTGGCGCAAAGTGAGTAACGGAGTGGCAACCATGACTCTTCCGAGCATCTTGAGTCCGCAACGGCTTCAACTCAAGGCCAGAATGAATATGGGGTAAAAGACTCAGATCCGGACAGATGCTCGATTCAAATAAATGATCTAAATCGAGAGCCGGATTCTTCTACGTTTGGGGGCATACTAAACCATCTTCCTTCCGAGAATCGCAAATTTTTTTTTTTTTTTTCTTCTTCATCTTTTTTTTTTTTTTTTTCCCCGCTTAACCATAAGTATGCCCCTATTTATAGAACCGTCCCAAGCTAGTCTTTGGCATAGATAGTCGGTGCTAGCTCTCTTATTTTTTGCTCTCCTTTTTGACATCCGCTCGCTTTTTTGACAGCTCTTGCTCAAAAAATTAACTCATCCCTGCATGGCTGCCACCACTTGTCAACTCGCTCCGACACGTATCTTCTATTGACAACTCGTTCTGACACGTATCTCCCCGCTCATCAATAGTGCTTTTTCAAAGATTTTTCTTGAAGATATGCATCGAAAATAATATATTCTTCTTTTATGGTCGTCCTACTCGTTTGAACTGAATGGCTGATTGTGTTCGGCCAACAATATGCTCGCTTTTGATGTTTTTAACTTTGTTCGGCCGATACTATACTCGCCTTTATTGATAATATTTTTTCAAATTTGACGCCTTCCACGAGTAAGACAATGGGACTCCATTCATGTCCTCCAAGTCATATGCCCCGTTTTGGTAAACGTTCGTGACTCTAAAAGGACCTTCCCATGCTCGACCGAACACACCACTGGGGTACCCCATCGACGCTTTTTAAAACCAAATTTCGCCCACATTGAACTCAAGCAAGATTCGGACTTTGGAATTATAAAACTTTTCTGATCTCTTTTTGTACATAGCATTCTTGAAATCAGCCTCCGTCCTTCTTTCTTCCAACAGGTCTGAATTCAGAGCGAGCGCCTGGTCATTAATATGCTCTCCGAAAGTCATTGTTCGATGACTTGGAATTTTGATTTCTGCTGGTATAACAGCTTCCGCACCAAATGCTAAAGCAAAAGGGGTCTCCGCAGTTGATGTTCTGAAAGTTGTTCGATAAGCCCATAATATTTCAGGCAATTCTTCAGCCCATCCTCCCCCCTTGGAATTATCAAGTCTAGCCTTGAGGGTATGCTTGATAATTTTATTAACGGCTTAACTTGACCGCTTTGACCGGGGATAATATGGAGTTGAGTAGTGCTTTTTATGCCCCAAATGAGCACAAATTTTGTCTGAATTCACTTCCATCGAATTGTTTGCCGTTATCAGTGACCAATGATTGGGGAAGCCCAAATCGACAGATGATGCTTTTCCAAACAAAGTTCCACATCCTTTGTTCGGTGATCTTGACAATGGCCTCGCCTTTTTTAGTATAATAATCAACGGCCACCACAAAGATATCTAACTCCCGATGTGCCAAGAGGAAATGGGCCAATCAAATCGATCCCCATTTGGCAAAAGGCCATGGGCTATAAACCGACACCAATTCTTCAAAGGGCTATGAATAAGCGGAGCATGTACTGCACCGATGACACGCGCTAGCATATATCGAGCGAATCCTTTTTGAGGGTCACCAATAATAACCTTTGTTCGATTATTTTGTGTGCTAGGACAAGCCCACCAGATGATTTCCGCATACTCCGTCATGGATTTGTTGCGTATACATGTCCTTCTACAGAGTGATACACTTCGAAGTGGAAGTGAGAAGCTTTTTTTTGTACAAATGCTCGCCTATAATAGTATATCGAAAGCAGATCAAACTCGAGGCGAGTAGCTTGTGCCCTATTCTCGGGGAGAAGTCCCTTTTGTAAAGTAACTCATTATTGAGTCATCCAAGTTTCTTGTTCGCTTGTTATTTGGGCGATCGTAATTTTACGATCAGCCGTGATGGCGACCACAATGTCTCATTGTGTTCGCCTCCTTCTTCGCTGTTGCCCGAGCGTGCAAAAGCATCGTGAATGAATTACCCAATCGTGGTAATTGTTCAATGAAAACTTGGTCAAAATGCTCGAGCAACTCTTTTTGCTAGTTGTTGATATTGTGCCATTTGTTCGCCTCGGGCCTCATACTACTTTGTTACTTGATAAACGATTATCCGAGAATCGCTATAGATCTTCACCTCAAATTCCCATTGTCATTGCCATCCGTAGTCCAACGATCAAAGCTTCATATTCAAATTTCATTATTTGTAGCCGGGAAATCAAATCGGATGGTCATTTGTAAACGTTTACTGGTTGAAATTTGATGAGAACTACGCCGCTCCCTTTCTTGAACTTGTTGATGAACCATCAACATACATGTGCCATGGTTGATCGACAATTTTTTCGAATTTGTGGATATGTCAACTCAACCATGAAATCGCCATAGCTTGGCCCTTCATTCTTTGTTCGTGGAGCTTAACGTAATGCCGATCATTCCTAACTCCACCGCCCATTTGAGCAATCGCCCCAAGTATCCGGGTCGGGTGGAGGACTTACTCCGCATAATGGAAATGCAAATAATACCTCAACCGAGTGGTCGAAAAAAATATGGTCGCAATTTTCGCACACACTCATTACGGCGGGCGTATGCTAATTTTTCCAAAGGAGGATACCGAGCTCGGCCTTTTAAAGACTTGGATAACATAATAAATGGGAAAATGTGTGGACCCTTCGCGCCTGCATTTAAGCACAAAGATCGATCGCATAATGTTTGGACGCAAAGAAGATACGATAGAGTTGTTCGCCTCGATAGGCTTAGATGTTGTTCGAGTATCCGCAAGGTGTCGCTTTTATGATTCAAATGCATTTTGGCAATGCTCGGTCCATCGAAATTTCCCTTCTTTAATGCATCAAAGAAAGGTTTACATTTGTCCCCCGCTCAGTGATATAAACCGCTCACGGAGGCTAATCGTCCGGTTAACTTTTGACCTCTTTCAAATTTCTCGGGGCTTGCATATCGAGCATGGCTTGAATCTTTGACGTTCGCATCAATCCCCGCCGACTAACCATATGTCCGAGGAATTTCCTGAATGAATCCCAAAGTCGCATTTCTTGGGATTTAACTTCATATTATACTTCCTCAAGATATCAAACGCTTGTGCGAGGTGGGTGATGTGGTCTTCCTTATGTTCGCTCTTTACCACAATATCATCGATATATACCTCAATTGTTCGGCCGATGTGTTCGTCGAACATTTTGTTCACCAAACGCTGATACGTTGTTCCCATTCTTTAATCCGAATGGCATGCGTTGCCAACAAAGATGTGTTCTTTTCAATCGCAGAATGCCGATTCTTTTGATCGTCCGGATGCATCGGTATTTGGTGATAACCAAATAACGATCCATAATTGTCATGAGTTCATGGCCCGCCAGATATTATCAACCAAATAATCAATGTGGGCATCGAAAAATTATCTTTTGACATGCCTTATTCAAATCGGTGAAAATCAATACACGCCTCCAAGATCCATTTGATTTGGCGAACGAGCACGTGTTCGCAAAGCCATCTTGGGCATTTTACCTCTCGGATCGGTTTGTTGTCGAAAGCGCCTTTTTGATTTCATTATTCATCGCCGATATTTTTTTCCCACTAAACTTTCTGCGTTTTTGGACAACCGAGCTTGTATTGATCAAGGTTGAGGGAGGGTGCATGCTCGATCTATTCCAACCATGTCCTCGTGTGACCATGCGAACACATCTAAATTTGCTTGAAGGTAAGTAATTATTTATCGCGCTCGGATTGGTTCAGTAATTCAACCAACGAACACTTCTAACTCAGGTCTGTTCGGGTCGATACTGATTGGCTCCAGTTGCTCAACAGGGGTCGCCTGCTTTCTTTTTTGCTTCCACCGAGGGTCTTGGATGGACCCCCGGGGCTCATCATCAACCTCCATGGGTTCAAAACCTATGCGAGGCTCTAGGTCCGATTGCTCGTTCGGCTGATCAATATTCATTTGATCTAGGAGATCGGGGAATTAGTTGTCTCCCGAAGTTTATGTTCGCGCTATTTCGTGCTCGCATCGAATGGTTATGCTTTCGTCGAACTTATGTTCGCTTGAAGATCTTTCGGTGAGATATTTACTCATTGCCAGGCTTATCAATCTCCCGTGTTCGCTCCATCATATTGACGATGCTTTGTCTTTTCGGTACACACGATAGCAAACAATCTCGAGCTTTTCTTCCGATCTCCTTTACGCTACTGCTCCATCTTGTGTTGGAAATTTAACACAAAAAGAGTAATACGTGAACAGCCGCTTTGAATTCCTGAATAAAAGGGCGACCTAGAAACCCGTTATAAGTGGACTGAACATCGACGATTACAAAATCTAACATTCTAGTTCGTCTAATGTCCGAATTCAAAGTTGATTCTAGCTCGACTCCTAACCTAATCATACCATAGGGTCGGGTTACAGATTCCCCAAAACCCATTATAGTATGATTACATGGTTCAATATAACTGCTCAAATCCCCAACTTGTTTTTCCATCTGGCGAAGGGTATTGACGAACAAAATGTTCGCATAAGCTCTAGTATCAACTAAGAGGCGATGTACCTTCAACCCAAGGAGATGAGCACTGATGGTTAAGGAGTCGTTGTGGGGAGTTATAATTCCGTCGAGATCGTCCTCCGAGAAAATGATTTGGTGTGTAGGTGGGGAACTGGATGATGTGCTCGCCACCTTCACCTGATGGATGTTCTGCATGGCACGCATCTCCATCTTTTTGCGTCTGTTAGATAACGTTGGCGCCTGGTAACATCCACCCACAGGAGCATATTCAGGACGTATCATGTGGATTTCTTGGCTTTCTCGACCTCTTCCCACAGTAGGAGGCCCTCTTTTGGACGTTTCAGATCTCTTACGTGATTCTTCGGGATCACTGTCAAATGTTTGTTCGGCCTTTCGCTTTCCCCTTCGATCTTACGTTTTTTTTACGCTTGCGAATCCTCGTTCGCAGCTTTTTAAGAACCGGAAAGGCGATTCTCTTCATATAGCTTCCAAAGTTGGCGAGTAAATCGCGACAATTTTTACAGATTGTGCCCGATGTACTCGTGATAATTACAGTATTTGGAAGCGTTAAGTCGACGCTTATCCATTACAATTCTTCTTGGCCTGTCCAACATGTCCCGATCTTTAATTTGATTAAAGATAGTTTCTGCCGAAACGCCCAAGAGACTTCGTAGGGCATTTGCTTCTGCTCTTTCTTCAAAAGGTTTGAAGGAGGCTGGGGGTCTGTACTTCTTCATTCGCTGTTTTTTTTCGAAAACTTTCCTAGCGATAGGCTCTGCCTCAATTGTGATTGTGCGAGCAAATCTTGCATGGCTATGATTTTAGCCGCCGCTTCTAAACTCGAGTATGAGTTCGCCAATCTTGATGCATGGCCTTCCACATGTCTCAGATTTAAAGTCGCCTCCGACCACCGCGAGGATCTTAGCATCCTCTTCAATCGGGGCTCCATCATACAAACATTTATCAAATCTTTCTATGTATGATCGATCGACTCACCTTTTAGTTGGGAAAAGTCGCCAACCTTTGTTTCGCTACAGTAGCAAAGACACATGGATGAAAAGTGGGACAAAAATTGCCGCCCCATTTGTGCGAAAGACGTGATGGACGCAGCGGGTAAAGTTGTAAACCACCTATGTGCCCGATCACCCAAAGTCATGGGGAATAACCAAAGATTAAATCAAGCGTCAGAGTGTCCCCATCGCGATCATAAAGTCCAATATTTGCCGAGATGGACATGAGGATCCGACTCAAAGATCGAAAAATGGGAATTGGGGGTCGGGTCTTTGCGACTTTCTCTTGTACTTCAAACGCCATGATCGCCGGTGATAATGGCGAGCAAGGTACGGTGCTTCGCTCGAGGGTGGCCTTAGTCGCGGCGGATCGGGCTGTAATCCTCGATGGCTTTTTGCATTTCCGCAAATTTTGTGGGATCGATAGACTTAGATTGGGGCTGTTTCCCATCATGAGGATCTCGTGGATCATGCTCGTGATGGGGGGCCCCTCTCCAAGTTTGTCCTTGACTACCCAATCGGTGATGGATAGACAACTTTGTTCCCGCCGATTTTTGTTTGGTATCGCGATGCTTTTGAAGATCCGAATGTCGGGCATCTCTATTGATGTCTCTTTCCCCGACCCACGTCTCCTATTATTGCCGATTCGGTCTTTGGCGGAGAGCCTCAAACGCCCAAACGCCGATGGTCTAGACCCTTGAGGTCGTTTCGTCATCCGACGATATCATCGACTTTTTTATGGTCCGCTTTGCGCTTTTTTTTTAGCTTGCTTTCGGCTGTCGGTGTATCGCGAGTGTTGCTCTTCCCGCTTTTGAGCCTCTAACCGCCAATTCTTTTTCTACCCTCTCTTTACGTGCTTTCGCAACAAGAAAGTGATGGCTTTTTGTAGTGGGCCACGGATCATTGGCTATATCCTCAAGGTTAATAGTCTCCATTTCTTCTTTATGAGGGTCGACGCTGGCCTCTCTCTACGGTCATATATGGTCGGCTTTGTTCCGACCTCTCCGTTTGTGTGTTCCTAGATTGAGGCATTTTATTTCTTTTTTTTTTTAACTAACTAGGGGTTCGTGTATGGGTTGGTTTTTGGATTTGGATTCAAAAATTCAACGATGTTTTCGGCAATTTTATATCGAACCCTCCTTCTAAATACCAATTGTCATGAAAGTCGTTTTGGTTGATGAATATTATGTGGCTAATTTGATTACAACTCGCAAAACAAAACATATACGTAAAATAAACAAGAAAATAAGATGAATTTGTTGACCCAATTAAATCAAGAAATGACTACTCCGGGGGCATACCAAGCCGAGATATAGTATTACGAGCTTTACATCGCATTCTTCTTGATACATCTTATGAAGATGAATCGATGCGATTAGCAAATGAGTTCTAGGGTTTCTCTTATATGTGAATAAACACTCTAATTTTTCGCCCTCACCTCTCTAGGGATTTTTGTAGGCTACTTTTTCCGGATTCTTTTCTAAACCCCCTCTTCTTCTTTTTTTTTTTCCTATAGCTCTTCTAAAAGCATGAAATTTGGATTGGTATAAAGATGTCTTTGGATTGGTATAGCATGTCTTTGGAGGAGTTTGGATCATGCAAGAACTCCGGTGGTGTTGCCACGCTTTAAACTTCATCTTCTAGATCGATCTTTGTACTAGCTTTTCGTGCATAGGGACGCTTTTTGATCGTCCAAATTAATCTTTTGTTCGGTTGGACTTTTTTCGCCCTTTAATCATGTCGGGTTTTATTGTCGGTTTTATATTGAAAAATTGTCCTCCTCGAGCACACCGATTCCTCGGATATTTGGGTCTTCGATATTTGAGCGCCGAGCACTCGACCCTTTTTTAGATGTCTCGAGTTCTTCAGAGATCCGAGTTCAACATACCGACCGCTCTTTAACTCCTTCTTTCCGATCCGAGTAAGCGGATACGTTTGTTCGGTAGGGTCGGCCGAGCAATTTCGACGGTTGGCGAACAAAAAGTAACTCATCCACCGCATGATTATTATATTCGAATATTACACGTGTCGCTCTTTTTGATGATCGATTAATCCCGATTTATTATATCGAACACAACAACAACATTTTAATCAACTGCTCAATATACTTAAAGACAATTTGCTTACCGGGTGAAAACTTTGTTGATTGAGTCGTAAACTTACTATTGTCCTCATTTGCACAAAGCCATAACTCGGTTCTCACTACACCTAAACCTCGAAAAAGCCAAATGACGAGTCAAGTAAATCGGTTAAGAAAAAGATCTTGACCGGAGCGTTCCAAACGAAATGGCAAAGTGTACCATCTTGGCTTCAATGTCGATGTGTTGCAACACCAACACCGAACGTTGAGACCGCTGCATCACATCATGACTAGTCTTAAAGCGATGTTTCAACATCGAACCGAAAAGTGGCTCGTCGGATCACCATGAGGACTTGCTCTCTATGAAAATGGTGGAGGAACGCCAGAAGGGAGCACGTTCTCCGATGATGGCTCACCTTAACAAACTTGAGGTACTTGGCACGTAATCGACATCGAGACCCAAATCGATTTAGTGCTCCATTCTCTGCCGAAAAGTTTTGAAACGATTCGAGTTGAACTATCGATGAATAATCGAAGTTCTCGATGCCCGATCTATTGCAAGCTTTGGTCTCGGCAGAGGCGATATTGGGGCAAAAGAGCCAAGTCTTGGTGGCAAATGGACCTTCTTCTTCTTCTAGGCCATGGGGTGGTAAGAACAAGAAAAATGACAAGAGCTACATGCAAGTGAACTCAAGTGTTGCCAAAGGCAAATAAAAGGTGAAGGGAGGTGGAGGAGTGAGCAAGCCAGCTAAGGGGAGGTGCTTCAAGTGCGGTGAGAGAGGACATTGGAGGTCAGGCTGTTCCAATCCCAAAAGGAATGGAAAAAAAGGTAATTCTCACGCACTAGTTGTTGAAACTTGCTTAGCGGCGTATGCCTCCCATTTATGGGTGGTGGATACGGGATCCACTGATCATGTATGTTTCACTTTACAGGGGTTCAAGCGGACCCGACAACTTAGTGGGAGTGAGATCCTCATCACACTGGGCGATGCCACGAGAGTGGCAGCTGAAGCAGTGGGAGAAGTGCACCTGTCTTTTGAAGACAGAGTTTTAATTTTAAGAGATGTACTTTACGTTCCGAATTTTAGAAAGAACTTGATTTCAGTTTCTAAACTTTACCTTGATGGATATTCGGTTACTTTTGATAAAGTTATTACCATTTCTCTTTATGATAAATTTATCTGTCATGGAATGTTGTCAAGTAATCTCTATACAATTAACTATGCACACCACTCACGAAATGCATCCTATAACACATCAACTGTTTCCGGTAAAAGAAAACATTCATCAGATGTGAACGAAACACTTCTATGGCATCTAAGATTGGGACATATTAATCCAAAGAGGATCCAAAGGTTGGTGAAAGATGGTTCACTAGAGTCTCTCCAAGTTGAACCGATTCCAACCTGCGAATCATGTTTGAAGGGTAAAATGACCAAGAGGGCATTCGGAGCCAAGGGGAATAGAGCCAAAGAAGTGCTAGAAATCGTTCACACAGACGTGTGTGGTCCAATGTCAACCATGGCAAGAGGAGGTTACGAGTATTTTGTCACTTTTATTGATGACTACTCGAGGTACAGTTATATTTTCCTTATGAAGCATAAATCTGAGACCTTTGAGAAATTCAAAAAATTTAAGGCTCAAACAGAGAATCATAGGGAAAAACGTATCAAGTCTCTACGATCCGATCGTGGAGGCGAGTACCTCAGCGATGAGTTTTTGAACTACTTGTCAGATGAAGGGATTGCATCCCAGCTGACTGCACCCGGAACCCCTCAACAAAACGGGGTTGCAGAGCGAAGAAACAAAACTCTTTTGGAAATGGTTAGATCAATGATGTGTTATGCGGATCTTCCCAAGTCGTTCTGGGGTTATGCCTTGGAAACAACGGCTTACATTCTGAACTTGGTGCCATCCAAGTCGGTTCCCAAAACTCCCAAAGAATTGTGGACCGGGCGCAAGCCTAGTATGAGACACATGAGAATTTGGGGGTGTCCGGCCTACGTGTTGGAAAAGGAAGCCGGGAAATTGGATCCTCGATCAGAATTAAGGTTGTTTATAGGATACCCCGAGGGAATAAAAGGGTGTATGTTTTATGGTCCCAAAGATCAAAAGGTGGTCATAAGCACCCACTTTAGATTTTTGGAGGAAGACTATATGAACGAAAGAAGACCCAGAAGTCAGATTACCTTAAGTGAGCTAAGGGGGCTAACCTCATTGCCATCTGTACAAGATGATATACCAAACGACACAGTTTCACAACCAGAGCCTCGTCGTAGTGGGAGGGTTGTAAGATAGCCCGAGTGATTCATGGGGATAGGAGAGTCCTCAGACTTGATTCCCGGACAAGATGAATCAGACCCTTGGACATACGATGAGCCAATCCAAGATAAGGATGCAGTTTCTTGGCAAAAGGCAATGAAAGCGAAAATGGGGTCTATGGATCATAACATAGTGTGGGAGCTAGTCGAACCACTTAATGAGGTCAAACCTATTGGTTGCAAGTGGGTATACAAGAGAAAGAGGGGACCGGACGGGAAGGTGGAAACCTTCAAGGCAAGGCTTGTGGCAAAAGGTTATACTCAGAAAGAAGGGATCGACTATGAGAAAACTTTTTCACCTGAAGCAATGCTCAAGTCCATCCGAATTCTCTTATCGATAGCTGCGCATCTCAATTTTGAAATCTGGCAAATGGATGTCAAGACAGCTTTCCTTAACGGAAGTCTTGATGAGGAAATCTATATGCAACAACCCCAAGGCTTCATTAAAAAGGGCCAAGAACACCTAGTTTGTAAGCTCATGAAGTCCATTTACGGACTCAAACAGGCATCCAGAGCTTGGAACCAATGTTTTGATCATGTTATAAAGTCTTACGGGTTTGATCAAAACGAGTTCGAGAGTTGTGTGTATAAAAAACATGTCGGAACTGCATTGGTATTCTTAGTACTATACGTAGATGACATTCTGCTCATCGGGAACGATGTAAAGGTGTTATCAGACGTAAGGGCATGGCTTTCAAAATAGTTTGATATAAAGGACTTAGGGGAAGCCGGGCACATCCTTGAGATCAAGATCACTCGAGATCGCAAGAAAAAGATGATAGGCTTATCGCAAGCTTCATACATAGACACTGTCTTGAAGCGATTCAACATGCAGGATTCCAAGAAAGGCTTCGTACCTTTCAGGCATGGAATCCATCTATCCAAGAAAATGTGCCCTAAGACACAGAAGGAGATAGATGACATGAGAGGCATTCCTTATTCTTCGGCTGTCGGAAGCCTTATGTATGCAATGTTGTGTACGAGACCGAATATCTACTTTGCTGTTGGCATGGTGGCAAGATATCAGAGTAACCCGGGAGGAACATTGAATGGCGCTAAAAACATTCTCAAGTATCTCGAAAAGAACTCGAGATAGAATGTTGGTTTATCGACCGATATTCTAATCCCCATCTGGCTACACGGACTCGGATTTCCAATCGACTTAGACTCAGAAAATCTACCTCCCAGAGTGTGTTTTGCATGGGAGGAGGAGCCATGACGTGGAGAAGCGTTAAGCGAAATGCGTGCGCATTCTCTACCATGGAAGCCGAATATGTAGTCGCTATGAGGCAAATGGAAAAAGTTGTTGGCTCAAGAACTTCCTAGTGGACTTAGATGTGGTTCCAAATTTGCCCAGCAGAATCACTGTTTATTGTGATAATGCCGGAGCAGTTGCAAATTCAAGGGAACCAAGAGCCCACAAGGTCAGCAAACACATTGAAAGGAAATGCCATCTTATACGAGATATCGTTAAGAGAGGAGATATAGAGGTGGCAAAGATCGCGTCAGAAGACAACCTAGCTGATCCATTCACAAAGGGTCTGCCTCTGAATACATTCGAGAGACATGTGAAAGGAATGGGTGTCAAGACCGTTGCCAATCTGCTTTGAGTATAAGTGGGAGACATTATTAGGTTCGTGTAGATGGCATTAGTTGTCATGTACTACACGAGACATGCTGATGTATACTTAAAAACAGACTTTGAGTATAAGTGGGAGATTGTTGGGATTATACTGGAAAATATGCTTTTACTTTGTATAATCAGACTAACTGAATTTCGGACTTATTTACTGAAATAAATTGTTTATCACTGATGCTTTAAATATCATTGAATGTTACATATATTTACTGCATAACTGTTCATTAAATAGTACGTGTTACATTGTAGTTAATTTAGTGATACCAAGATCACAGAAGATTAAATTAACAGTTCCTTGTAACTAAAAGTACACCATTCACGACCTAGATGAAAATGAACAATCCATCGTGAAAGGTTGTAGTGTAAGGCTCAGATTGGTTTGTCTTGACCAAGAGACTACACTAGTGCATGATTGATGCATTTAAGAGGACCTACAGGAGGATAAATTCTTCAGAACTGAACTAGGAAGAATTAGACCTCAGTGGTTAGTTATTTCTTAATCTTCGTCCCTTAAATAGGATTGCGTGTGGTTAGTAACTATTGCTTTGACTTATTATGGGAAGAAAATCAGTGAGATTCAATACCCTATATCTTGGGCAATATTATTGGTCACATGCGATTGCTAAGATTTAATACGGAGAATCGTGTGCTAGTACGCTTGTTCGTTTGCCCCCTTGGGAGGTTCATAAGTTTTATCATACCAAATCTTGCAAGTGGAACTAGTTTCCGGTATGGATAATAATGTTGAACCGTTCCTTTACCAAGGATAAAAGATATTAATTAATGGAAAGCTATTTCAGTGGCTTGAATTAGTTAATGGGCTAGATAATCTTAAACACGAGAAATAATAACCGGGAGCCATATTAACTGTAATATGGGTTAAGATGGATAGTGCAATATTAATTATGTAGTGAGATTAATTAATATTTATGGGCTTGAATAATATTGTGGCTCAATATTGATAATTCAAGATCCATTGGAAGGTCCAATCTTAATTCTCCTAAAGGCCCCCCAAGTAGCCCAAAATAAAGTCCAATAACTGAAAAAGGTGTTTAAAAATAGAGTAAATTTGTTTTATATTTTTCCTTATTTTTTTCGAAATTTATGGATAAAATGGAAGAAAGATTTTCTTTGAATTTTGTTATGGAATGAAGATATGCATTCTTGGAATACAAGATTATCTCATTAAATTTAAAAAATCTCCCACTTGGTTATTCATAGTGCATGTTTCGAAAATTTTGAAATATAAAGGACAAGAAAGATTTTCTTGATTTTCTTGAAAAGATATTATGGAAGATATGTATTTCTTGAAGTACAAGTATATCTCATAAATTCAAGAAGATCCAAATCTTGGAATCTTGGACCCTAATATTTCGAAAATCACCATAACAAGATAAGGTGGGATTTTTGTGGAATATTTTAATTATGGAGAAAAGAATATATGAGATATATTCAAGATTTCTTGGAGATCAAGAAAAGATTTTCCCACATTGATTTTTCCCCAATATTTCGACCACCACCCTATCTATAAATAGGGGATGATTCTTTCATTCCCATGTGCAATTCCATGTGCTGGAAAAATTAGTAAATCCACAAAAGTGGTGCAACAAAGTTTATTTTTCCTTTTGTTAATTGTGCGTGAGTATCCTTCCACCGGATTGTCGAGCAAGGACTAGGGAATACTTGGGAAGGACTTTTGGTGTGTTTTCATATACAAGACCATTGCCATTCCAAGAGGTAAGTTCGCGTAAACTCGTAGTAAATTCGCATGCGTAGGATTTACGTGAACTGTTTATATGCATGATTTGTTGTTAAATTATTATTTGAATTAATATGGGTTAATTCATGCTATTAATAATTGTCAATAATTAAATTTGTATTTAAATATTCATCCTGAATAGATCCGGATAATTAATTCCCCAACAACAGGAGGATAAATTCTTCAGAACTGAACTAGGAAGAATTAGACCTCAGTGGTTAGTTATTTCTTAATCTTCGTCCCTTAAATAGGATTGTGTGTGGTTAGTAACTATTGCTTTGACTTATTATGGGAAGAGAATCAGTGAGATTCAGTACCCTATATCTTGGGCAATATTATTGGTCACATGCGATTGCTAAGATTTAATACGGAGAATCGTGTGCAATCATACTAAATCTTGCAAGTGGAACTAGTTTCCGGTATGGATAATAATGTTGAACCGTTCCTTTACCAAGGATAAAAGATATTAATTAATGGAAAGCTATTTAAGTGGCTTGAATTAATTAATGGGCTAGATAATCTTAAACACGGGAAATAATAACCGGGAGTCATATTAACTGTAATATGGGTTAAGATGGATAGTGTAATATTAATTATGTAGTGGGATTAATTAATATTTATGGGCTTGAATAATATTGTGGCTCAATATTGATAATTCAAGATCCATTGGAAGGTCCAATCTTAATTCTCCTAAAGGCCCCCCAAATAGCCCAAGATAAAGTCCAATAACTGAAAAAAGTGTTTAAAAATAAAATAAATTTGTTGCCTATTTTTCCTTGTTTTTTTCGAAATTTATGGATAAAAGGGGAGAAAGATTTTCTTTGAATTTTGTTATGGAATGAAGATATGTATTCTTGGAATAAAAGATTATCTCATTAAATTCAAGAAATCTCCCACTTGGTTATTCATAGTGCATGTTTCGAAAATTTTGAAATATAAAGGGCAAGAAATATTTTCTTGATTTTCTTGAAAAGATATTATGGAAGATATGTATTTCTTGAAGTACAAGTATATCTCATAAATTCAAGAAGATCCAAATCTTGGAATCTTGGACCCTAATATTTTGAAAATCACCATAACAAGATAAAGTGGGATTTTTGTGGAATATTTTAATTATGGAGAAAAGAATATAGGAGATATATTCAAGATTTCTTGGAGATCAAGAAAAGATTTTCCCACATTGATTTTTCCCCAATATTTCGACCACCACCCTATCTATAAATAGGGGATGATTCTTTTATTCCCATGTGCAATTCCATGTGCTGGAAAAATTAGTAAATCCACAAAAGTGGTGCAACAAAGTTTATTTTTCCTTTTGTTAATTGTTCGCGAGTATCCTTCCACCGGATTGTCGAGCAAGGACTAGGGAATACTTGGGAAGAACTTTTGGTGTGTTTTCATATACAATACCATTGCCATTCCAAGAGGTAAGTTCGCGTAAACTCGTAGTAATTCCGCATGCGTAGGATTTACGTGAACTGTTTATATGCATGATTTGTTGTTAAATTATTATTTGAATTAATATGGGTTAATTCATGCTATTAATAATTGTCAAGAATTAAATATGTATTTAAATATTCATCCCGAATAGATCCGGGCACTTAATTCCCCAACACTTCAACCCTCACTGAAACCCATTCGGGACCTACAAGTGGTATCAGAGCAGTGGTTCTTCCGACCACTGGCTTTGAATATCATTGGTTCTTGAGGAAGAACCTTTGTGGTCACTTGAACTGATCATTGAAAACCTTTTTAAAACTCATTTTCTTAAAAACAAAACCACCACAAGCATGAATAACACTTCAGGTATGCATCATAATCTACCCATATTTTCTGTTGATGAGTATGCAGATTGGTCCATAGACATGAGAGACCATATGGGAGTGATTAGCAACAGAATGATGAGATTCTTGAGATAGGACCGATTATCATCTATCACTACAACCCAGCTGAAGATGGACGAGATCCTTCACAACCAGTTGGAGCAAGAATCAGAAAAAGTTCCTCACTGATGGACGCAAATGAGAGGAAATTGTCTAATCTGGATATTGTTGCTAGACATCTCATCATGAAAACTATGGATGCTACTACAAGAGAGAAAATGAAGTACCTGAAGACAGCTAAGGAAGTCTGGGATACGTTTGCTGAAATCTGCAGAGGAAATGAACAGATCAAGGACAACAGACTGCAAGCTGAGCTAGTTGTATTTGAGAAACTCAAGATGTTGCCAAATGAAACAGTTGATCAATTTGATGGAAGGATCACACGGGGAGTCAACCAACTTCGTGATCTCGGACGAGTTATGTCAAACAAGGATATCAATTACAAGATTTCAGATCGCTAACTAAGAAATGGGATACGAAGGTGACTGTGATTAAGGACTGTCAAGATATTGCTACAATGAAACCAAATGATCTAATCTTCAGTTTGAAAGCTCATGAGTTCGACCTGATCGAGAGAGAACAAGGATCTGATGATGCCCCAGCTGAAACTACTCCCAATCCCAAATCTGTTACATTTCAGGCAGCAAGTAGTAGTTCACGAATTGTGGAACCAGTTGGAAACATCATCAGTCAAGCTGAACAAATTGCCTTACTGACAAGAAAGATGGAAAGAACAAATGTTCAAATGGGCAAATACAGGAAGTTTTATGATGACTATCGAAGGAATAGAGGAAGAGATCGTCGTTCATCTGACAGATCGCAAGAGAGGTATCGTTCATCTGACAATCGAGATAACAGAAGAGAAGAGAGACAGGACTATCATTCTGACGAAAGGAAGGATGATCGAAGAGATGACCGGAAAGAAAGTAGACGTGATGCTCGATCAGATAGGAAAGGTTCTGACTATCGACAAAATGGGAAGTCTCCTGACAGGCATTACAGAAGACACGATTCTCCAGGCAGAGGAAGCTCAGGGGATTCAAGAGTGTGCTATAACTGTCAGAAACCAGGCCATTACAGTGCTGACTGTCCTGACCTGACCCCCAAAGAAAGAGAGGAGAAAAGAAACATAAGAGAACAGAGATACAGGGACAGGAAAGCTGTGGTTGCAGATACGTCTGGCATTGATGATTCCTACCTGCCCTCAGATGATTCTGGTTACTCATCTGTCGAAGATTTCTGTTTGATAACAACAACTGATGATGTCGATGATCTGAGCTTCTTATCTGATGACGACATTTGTCTCATGGCCAGAGAATCAGATCAAACAGAGGTACTTTTTAACTCTTCTGTGCCTCTTTCTTCCACACCACATGTGCCGAGCACATCTGTAGGAGAGGTCAACTTACAGGTTTACAATGACCAATTGCTTGATGATCTTTCCAATGCAATAGATACTTATACACGAGTGGAAGTTGAGAACGATAACCTGAGAGCTAATAACATCAGGTTTGTTAAAGAAATTGAGGCAAGTAGAGCAGCTGAACTAAAATCATCTGAAAATGTTCAGAAGATGACCACAGAACTGGAGTTTATGAAGGTCAGTTCTTCTGATCAGGGAAAGCTGGTTAAGGAACAGTTGGCTCTCAACCTATAACTAGCCAATGAACTCAAATCTCTTCAGGCTAAGTTTGATGAACTCTTCCGGATGCATGAGAATCTGAAAGTTCTTGAGGACGGTCTACGTAAGAAAATAGAGGTTTTCATGAAATCTTCTAAAACTGTTCAAGACATGAACAACTATTTTACTACGCCGACTGACAAGAAGGGAATTGGGTATGAAATCCCTTCTGGATCCTCAAAAGTCCAGTCTGGTTCACATCAGAAAAGTGTAACCAAATGAGTTTCTGACCAAGATACACGAAATACCAAATCTGTATCTGGTAAGGGAAAAAGACCAGCTGATCAGGCAAGGCAAGTGTCAGACCAGGAAGGGAACAAAAAGGAACCCCAACTAATCAGACATCAACCTAGGTATCATCAGATGAGCTTAGTTCTTCTGAGGAGACCACAACCCAATCAGCAGAGTAGGTATCAGGCTGGACCATCTCGGAAGGGACAGTCCCAGCTGATGCAGACTCAGTCCAAGCTGCCTAACAAGCAAGCTAAGGGTAAACTGCTAAGACCAATTATGCCAGAAAGATATGAATCTTTTAATGGTAGCAATCATACCTACCCTTACAATCAGAAACCTAGGGCTGCTGCACCTGAGCCCCACTGGATTAAAAGAAGACAAGTTTCAATGAAAAATCCCAAGTCTTCTGATTCGTCCAAGGCTCACACTAATAATCATACTGATCAGATTGCATATGAAGGAACGTATGATTATGTAGATGTTTATGGGAGACAGATCAAGCCTTCTGTTTTCAACAGAGGTGCCAGATATGTTTGGATCCCGAAAGGTACTTCTAACCCCCCAGGACCTGATTCTACTGGGGTACCTAAAGTTTGAATTGTTTGCAGAATCGCTTGGGACTGGTAAATAAGGGTGGAGAACAGGCAACTATCTGGTACATAGATAGTGGATGCTCAAGACACATGACTGGAAGCCAGTTTCTTCTTAGCAACTATGTTGAAAGACCAGGCCCAAGAGTTCTCTTTGGTGATGATAACTTTGGTCATACCAGAGGAGTCGGAACCTTAGTGAAGATGACGTACAGATCACAGGAGTTTCTTATGTTGATGGATTAAAGCACAACCTGTTATCTATTTCACAATTCTGCGACAATGGTTTTAGTGTTGAGTTCTCGACAGAAAAATGCACAGTCAGAAATTGAGCTACTCAACAGATCCTTCTGACTGGTTCAAGAAAAGGAACGATATACACAATAGATTGGAACAGTTGTCCAAGAAATGCATGCCTGATTGTTAAGAGTTCTAAGAGCTCCAATGGCACAAGAGGATGAATCATCTGAACTTTAAGACTCTTAACAAGATAGCAAGGATGTCTTTGGTAGAAGGGCTCCCGAATGAAGTTTTCTCTAAGGATCATACATGTTCAGCATGTCAAAAGGGAAAGCAAGTCAAGGCTTCATTCAAAGGGATACCTTCTCCTCCATCCAGCAGAGTACTGCAACTGCTCCATATTGATTTGTTTGGACCAGTCACACCTCTAAGTCTCAGTGGACGCAAATACACTCTGGTGGTCGTGGATGATTATTCGAAGTTCACCTGGGTTATATTCTTGTAGAAGAAAAGTGAAACTACAACCAAACTACCCGAGCTGCTTAAGAAAATTCAGAATGAAAAGGGTCTCAGCATAGTGAAAATCAGATCAGATAAAGGTACTAAATTCCTTAACCAGTTTATATCTGATTTTTGCTATGAGTTTGTTATACATCATGAGACATCACCTGCAAGAACACCACAACAGAATGGCATAGCAGAAAGAAGGAACAACACACTCAAAGAAGCTGCACGCACTATGTTAGCTGAACATGCTTCTCAAAGCCGCTTCTGGGCAGAAGCAATCAACACTGCATGCCACACGCAGAACAAATGTCTTCTGACTAAGATCCACTTTAAAACACCTTATGAACTTTGGAAGGGCAGAAAACCTCGTGTTTCTTACTTCCATGTTTTTGGGTGCAAGTGTTTCATACACAACAATGGGAAGAGTCAGTTGAAAACTTTTGGTGCCAAAGCAGATGAGGGTATATTCTTAGGATATTCCTCAACCAGCAAGGCATTTAGGGTCTTCAACAGACGAACCCTAGTTGTGGAAGAAACACCTCATGTGGTCTTTGATGAGACATCTTCTGATCAGGAGAAGTCTGCCTCAGAACAGACGACACCGGATGCAACTGCTGTTCCAGATACACAGAAAATGGATCAGCTAAGGCTCAAAGGAAAGGAACCAAAATACGTCACAGTATATATTCCTAACTTTGACCTTGATGATTCACCAGGTCAGAAAGACCCTAAGGTACGCACAACTGTCAGTGAAGAAGTTGGTACAGCTGAGACAGTCGCAACTGAACCTTCTAGTTCAGGGGGAACATCTGGTACTCAGACAGAAAATCAGCAAACTGAGATGATTCAAACATCTGCTGATATCTGTTATGATCAGATGAGTCCCATTCAAGTACCTTTCCTAACTTCTAGTGCAGAAAATGTAGCAGGTGATGAGGATGATGATCTTCCTGAAGATTCATCAACTCCAGAAGACACTTCTACTACAACAGGTACATCTGCTTCAGAAGGTACATCTGCTCCAGAGATCGCAACAGCCTCAACAAAATTATCTCTAAGGGATCATCCAACAAATCTGATAATTGGTGATCCAGCTGGCAGAGTTAAGACTAGAAATCAGATTGGTGAGAGTGCAATGTATTACTGCTATCTGTCTATGAAGGAACTTCTTACTGTTGAAGAAGCCTTATCTGATGCAAGTTGGATTTTGGCAATGCAAGAAGAATTAGAACAGTTTGAGAGGAATCAAGTTTGGGAACTTGTAGACAGACCAACTCACCAAGATGTGATTGGTACCAAGTGGGTATTCAAGAACAAGAAAGATGAGCACAATGTGATAACCAGAAATAAGTCAAGACTTGTTGCAAAGGGCTATTCACAATCAGAAGGGATTGATTATGATGAAACCTATGCACCAGCAGCTCACCTAGAAGCCATTCGGCTGTTTCTGGCTTATGTTGCTCAACTGGGTTTTATAGTTTATCAGATGGATGTAAAGAGTGCATTCTTATATGGGGCACTAGCGAAGGAAGTTTATGTTGAACAACCTCTTGGCTTTGAAATAAGCAACCAAGTGTACCGTTTAAGAAAAGCTCTTTATGGACTGAAACAAGCTCCTAGAGCTTGGTATGATACACTTTCTCAGTTCTCGGTAGAGAATGGATTTACTAAGGGCTTGATTGATAGGACCTTGTTTAGGATAGAAGATGGAGAAGACATTCTCATGGTTCAGATCTATGTGGACGACATTATATTTGGTTCTCCCAATCAGAAGCTCTGTGAGAAATTCAGCAAACTGATGCAAGGGAAATTTGAGATGTCCATGATGTGTCAGATGAGTTATTTTCTGGGTCTACAGGTCAAGCAAGCTCACACTGGGATCTTCATCTGTCAGGCAAAGTACACAAGGAATTTATTGACTAAGTATGGAGTTCAGAATTGTAAGGAAGTCAAAATTCCATTGTTAACCGCATTTAAGATGGACCCAGATGAAGGTGGTAAGAAGACTAATCAGAAAGAGTATAGGGCTTTGATTGGATCTTTACTATACCTGACTGCAAGCAGACCAGATATAACATTTGCAGTAGGTGTATGTGCCAGATTTCAGGCAAATCCCAAACAAAGCCACCTTGAAGCAGCTAAGCGGATTCTTAAGTATCTGAAGGGTACTATAAACTTAGGTTTATGGTATCCAGCAAATGATAATCTAGAGTTTAATAGGTACTCTAATTCTGATTATGGTGGATATAGGATATATAGGAAATCCACATCAGGTACATGTCAGTTTCTGGGAAACAAACTGATCTCGTGGTTCTCTAAGAAGCAAACGTCTATTGCCACATCTACTACTGAAGCAAAATATATGGCTGCAGGTAGTTGTTGCTCCCAACTGCTCTGGCTTTGTCAGCAGCTGAGGGATTACTGTTGGGATTATACTGGAAAATATGCTTTTACTTTGTATAATCAAAACTGAATTTCAGACTTATTTACTGAAATAAATTGTTTATCACTGATGCTTTAAATATCATCGAATGTTACATATATTTATTGCATAACTATTCATTAAATAGTACGTGTTACATTGTAGTTAATTTAGTGATACCAGATCACAGAAGATTAAATTAACATTCCCTTGTAACTAAAAGTACACCATTCACGACCTAGATGGAAATGAACAATCCATCGTGAAAGGTTGAAGTGTAAGGCTCAGAATGGCTTGTCTTGATCAAGAGATTACACTAGTGCATGACTGATGCACTGAATAGGACCTATAGGAGGACAAATTCTTCAGAACTGAACAAGGAAGAATTAGACCTCAGTGGTTCGTTATTTCTTAATCTTCGTCCCTTAAATAGGATCACGTGTGGTTGGTAACTATTGCTTTGACTTATCACGGGTAGAGAATCAACGAGATTCAATACTTTTTATCTTGGGCAATATTATTGGTCACATGTGATTGCTAAGATTTAATACGGAGAATCGTGTGCAAGTACGCTTGTTCGATTTTCCCCCTTGGGAGGTTCATAAGCTTTATCTTACCAAATCTTGCAAGTGGAACTAGTTTCCGGTATGGATAATAATGTTGAACCGTTCATTAACCAAGTACAAAAGATATTAATTAATGGAAAGCTATTTCAATGGCTTGAATTAATTAAAGGGCTAGATAATCTTAAACACGGGAAATAATAACCGGGAGCCATATTGACTGTAATATGGGTTAAGATGGATAGTGCAATATTAATTATGTAGTGAGATTAATTAATATTTATGGGTTTGAATAATATTGTGGCTCAATATTGATAATTCAAGATCCATTGGAAGGTCCAATCTTAATTCTCCTAAAGGTCCCCTAAGTAGCCCAACATAAAGTCCAATAACTGAAAAAGGTGTTTAAAATAAAATAAATATTGTTGCCTTATTTTTCCTCATAAATTCGAAAATTATGGATTAAAAGGGGAGAAAGATTTTCTTTGAATTTTGTTATGGAATGAAGATATGTATTCTTGGAATACAAGACTATCTCATTAAATTCAAGAAATCTCCCACTTGGTTATCCATATAGTATATTTCAAAAATCTTGAAATATAAAGGGCAAGAAAGATTTTCTTGATTTTCTTGAAAAGATAATATGAAAGATATGTATTTCTTGAAATACAAGAATATCTCATAAATTCAAGAAGATCCAAATCTTGGATTCTTGTTTCCTAATATTTTCGAAATTTCCATAACAAAGAGGAGTTGAGATTTTTGTGGAATATTTTAATTATGGAGAAAAGAATATATGAGATATATTCAAGATTTCTTGGAGATCAAGAAAAAGATTTTCCCATATTATTATATCCCAAATTTTCGACCAACACCCTCTATAAATAGAGGATGAGTGTTTCATTCCCAAGTACAATTCCATGTGCTGGAAAAATTAGTAAATCCACAAAGGTGGTGCAACAAAGTTTATTTTCCTTTTGTTAATTGTTCGCGAGCATCCTACCACCGGATTGTCGAGCAAGGATTAAGGGAATACTTGGGAAGGTTTTTCGGTGTGTTTAATCAACGAGGCCGTTACCATTCCAAGAGGTATATTTACGTAAACTCGTAGTAATTCCGCATGCGTAGGATTTACGTGAACTAATTATATGCATGATTTGTTGTTGAATTATTATTTGAATTAATATAGGATTAATTCATGTTGGGAGATGAATTTAATAAAGAAGATTTTGATTAGATCCCAAAACCCCTGAGTATGACATGTTCAGGATAATCTTGATAGTTGAGTCAGGATTCAGTTTTAGAGTGTTCAGAATGTTATATGCACCATGTGTAGTCAGCAGATATAGATCAGGTTAGATTCTGAAGACTCAGAAAGTTTCTGAAGTTTCTGAAGTTTCAGTATGAAACTGAAGAAACTGAAGTTTTAGTATGAGACTGAGAAACTGAAGTTTCAGTATGAGACTGAGAAACTGAAGACTCAGTATGAGACTGAGAAACTGAAGACTCAGTATATCAGTCAGTATATCTCTGAAGACTCAGAAGACACTGAAGACTCAGAAGACTCTGAAGACAGAAGACTGAAGATACTGAAGACTGAAGACAAAGGATACTGAAGGCATAGTAGTTACTGAAGACTCAGTAATCTACTGAATGCTCAGTATAACCTGAATGTTCCGAGGCACTGAAAATATCTATCTGAAGGATACAATACTGAGAAAAGCGCAATTACTTAGGAAAATAGATATTGCCCAAGACATTCACATGCAGACAAAAGGAACTAAAACTAAGTGTTGTTAAGGTTATATCACTCAGAGATATTGACCAAAAAGAGCCGTTATGTATGTCTACATTAACTGAAGACAAGAGCCAATCAGAAGAAGACAATATTGTACTTTACTGACACTGAAAGCGACAAGTCACTGAAGCATGTTAGTAGTACTATGTTCCAGACTACAAAAAGTGGTGAGTGGCTGCATGAAAAGCATATTGCCTAAAACATGCTAGGGAGTTTCAAACCCTAAATATAGTCGTTCATCACACACCATAAGAGGAAACTCATGAAGCTATCTCTTCCAACAGATAGTTTTTCAAGAGTGACCTTGGTGTTTGCCTATAAATACTTGTGACCCTCTACATTGAAGGTTACGGGAAATTTGTAAGCAACTCAAGAGCTTAAACTTATTATTGCAAGTTGAAGCACTCGAAAACCCAAGAATTTCCCAAGTGCTTTATATTGAAGAGAGCTCATTCACTAAGCCTAGTTTTGATAAGATATATTCAAAGCTTAGTAGAGATATCCTAGCCTTTGCATTGTTCTTAATTGTAAAGGATATCTCATCCTAGTTGGAAACCAACCAAGAAACCCCAAACCCTTTGTAAGGTAGTTTGAGTGTGATTGTTGGTGAGTTGGAGTTGTAAAGAGTTAGTAAACTACATTGTGTTAGTCAGAAAACTCTAGAGAAGAAGTGAGTAAACTATCTTGGATAGTCAGAAAGCTTGTGTGTGTTTGAGTAAGTAAACTACAAGGAGGTAGTCAGAAAGCTCAAAGTAGAAAGGTTAGTAAACTACATTGAGGTAGTCAGAAAACCTTAGGAAGTGGTTAAGGAATTTCTCTGAAGGATCAGAGAGAGTGGACGTAGGAGCTTGAGTCTCTGAACCACTATAACTTGCTGTGTTATTTGCTTTCTGTACTGCATTGATTATCTGTTGCATATCTTTAACTGAAAGCATATTTTCACTGATATTTAGTTGGAATCAATCCTCTGAACTTGCATCTAACTGAATCACAGCCTTAATCACTGTTCCATTAAAAGGAAGGTTTTCAGCAAAGCATAAAACGTGTATAAACTTAGGGCCAACCATTCCGCACATCTGAGTAGCTTTTCAAGCAGCTCAAGATCTCTGAAAATACTCAGGCTCAGTTGGGATTATCTGAGGCTTCTGAAAGCAGCTCAGGATCACTGTCTCAGGTAGACTTTGACTCAGGGCGATCTGTGCTTCTCAGGGCCAAATTATCAGGACAACCTGACCCATCTGACCTCAGTGAAGAAAAAGTTTTAAAATTCACTAAACACGTGTATTCCCCCCCATACACGTGTAAGACTCGTTTACACCAGGACCAACAAGTGGTATCAGAGCAGTGGTTCAACTTGACCACCTGCTTTGTTGACCATAGTATTATTTGCTTAAAAATTCTTGTAGTCTACTGAACAAATCTATTTGCTGAAATCTTATAAGGCTCTGACATCATGCCTTCTAAGAAACTTCCAATGTTCTTAGTTGAGAGCTATGATTTGTGGAGATTAAGAATGCAGACTCATCTGTATTCTAAGCATGAAAGAATGTGGAGAGTGGTTTCTGAAGGACCATTCCAATTCACTGTTGTGAATCCCAGAGTTACTGAAACTGAGAGAAATGATCCCAGGACTGAATTTCCTAAGTCTGATGATCAACTTACTCCTGATGAGAGGAAGTTAGTAAATCTAGACTATATTGCCAAAGATACACTATATAACACTATTGATGATGGTGTGATGGGGATGATTTCTCATTGTAATACTGCCAAGGAAATATGGGATACACTAGCTGTGATGTGCCAAGGCACATATCATATTAAAGAGAACAAACTTTCTGTTGCTATTGGAAAGTTTGATAGTTTTGAAATGGAAGATGGTGAATCTATTGACAAACTAGAAGTCAGATTCACTAGTATAATGAATGATCTGAATGCACTTGGAAAGAGATACCCACAAAGAGAGGTAGCATTGAAAATTTTTAGAGGACTATCTAAGAAATGGGATATTCATGCAGTGGTGATTGAAAACACCAAAAACATTGATTCAATGCCATACCAACAAGTCTTCTCTGAGCTGAAAGCTTATGAGTTTGTAATTGATAAGAAATCAAAGAAAGCTGACAGCGATGATTCTTCATCTAGTAAAAATGTGGCTTTTAAAGCCAAGGAAAAATCCTGTAAAACTAGAGAGTCTGAGAACTCACTTGCCAAAAATCAGGATGAGCTAGAGGATAAGCTAGTACTGATGGCAAGGAAGTTTGAAAGGCTTAATAGTAGATATGGAAAATATAAAAAATATTATAGGAATCACAGGTACCAAAGAGACTCTAAAGCTGAGGACAGATCCACTGAGAAGAGAAAGGACCTGAAAGCTGAAGGATCTTCATCCAAAAAGAAGGACTCTAAGACTAAGGAGGAAAGTGATCAGGATGATGATGCCAACAGATGCTACAACTGCCAAAAGAAAGGTCATTTTCAGTATGACTGTCCAGAGCTAAGTGCTAAGGAGAGAAAAGAACGGCAAGCAAAGAGAGACAAGAAGTTCTCCAGCAAGAAAGCCATGGTTGCAGAAGAAGAACATTCTGAAGAGGGTTCCAGCTCTTCAGATGAGATGTTCTCAGATAGTGACAGTGATGACATCTGTCTAATGGCTGTGGAGGAGGTAAATTCTTCTATCTCTGTTGTTGCTCCTACACAAGCACATGAGTTGTCAAGTTCTACTGTAAACAGTCAATTTGACCTGATGGATTCTTTTGAGAGTCTTATGAAGGACTATGCTATTTTACAAGAACTGCTAAATGAAACTCAAGAGCAGAACAAAGAACTGATTGCTGAAAATCTAAAGTGGAAAGACTCTAAGAATGCTGAGATCACTTCTCAATTGATGGGAACTACTGATGAACTAGATGTTCTGAAAGTACAACTCTCAGAGAAAGAGAAGTTGATAGAGACCCTAAATGGAAAATTAGAGAAATCCACTGAGGAGATTCAGCTTGTCAGAACTGAGTTCAATGACCTCTTTGAGAAGCATGAAACTCTAAAGAAGTATGAGGATAGTGCACAGAGAAAGCTAGCTCTATTGAATTCTGCATCTAAAGTGATAGATGAAATTCAGAGTTATCAAAGACCTGCCACTATAAAAGCTGGATTGGGATACATTCCAGGGGGAACCTCACAAGGTCATCTGAATGCTGATTCTAGTAGCACTAAGACTGTCTTTGTTAAACAAGTGGCACCTAATCTTCTGACTGGAGAATGGCCCAATGTTTTAGACAAGGGAAAATGACCTATGGTTCTAGAAAAACTGAATGTTCAGGGAAGAAAGCCCAGACCTCAGGAAAAGGCTAGAAAACCTGACCATTCAGTAGGAAATTTTCAGGCTAGTACTTCAAAGCCTCAGGCTAAGAATACAAACCTGAAGAGATCTGCACTGAACCAACAGAGGAATTTTCAGAAGAGAAACACTCAGCAGAGACATTCTCAACTGAAAAGACCAAGTCCTCAGATTACTAAAAGACCCCAATTTCAGTACAAGCAACCCAAACCCCACTTGCCTAAGGGTAAAGGTTTCCTAAACCCAAGTCAACAGAGACACGGACCAGCTGCACAAAAGCCAAAGTATTTGAACAAAAGGCCTGTACCCAAGAAAAACTCTAAGGCACATGTTCATGCTAAGGGTGACACTCATACACAGGATGCTGCTAAGGCACCTAGAGTGGTAAATGTGTATGTAGATGTTTATGGAAGACAGATCAGCCACTATAAAGTAATTAGAGTTGTCAGGCAGATTTGGATTCCAAAAGGTACAGCTAACCTGGTAGGACCCTACACCAAATGGGTACCTAAGAATTGATCTGTTTTTCAGGTGAAAAACAAGGGCACTGAGCTGAATGAAGATCACATAGCACTGATGAGTGGAGATGAAATGGCTCCTGCTGTATGGTATCTTGACAGTGGATGTTCAAGACATATGATAGGATACAAGCAAATACTCAGTAACTATGTAGAGCAAAGAGACCCTCAGATCACATTTGGAGACAACTCCAAAGGACAGACTGAAGGATATGGAACTCTTGAAATTGATTATGTTCATATCCATGGTGTTTCATATGTATCTGGTTTGAAGCATAACTTGCTTTCAATAAGCCAATTCACAAGGGATTTAATGTTGAGTTCTCAAAGAACTTATGTTATGTGAAAGATGATACCTCACAGAAGATACTACTGACTGGTACTAGAAAAGGAAATGTGTATCTTGCTGATTGGAGTTCAACTCCTAAATATACATGTTTGGTTGCAAAAAAATTCCACAGATACCAGTTGGTTGTGGTACAAAAGGATGAATCACCTGAATTTCAAAACCCTGAACAAACTTGCAAGATTAGCACTTGTGAGGGGGTTACCAAATGAAGTGTTCAGTAAAGAACATATTTGTGATGCGTGTCAAAAAGGAAAACAAATAAGAGCATCATTCAAAAGCAAAGTAGATGTTTCTACTGAAAGAATACTTCAACTGTTGCATATGGATCTTTTTGGTCCAGTAACACCAGTGAGCACAAATGGTAGAAAATATACACTCGTGGTAGTTGATGACTACTCAAGATATACATGGGTCATATTCTTACTCAGTAAGAAAGAGACTCAGATAAAACTGCCTGAACTACTGAAAAGGCTCAGTACTGAAAATAATATGAGTGTGGTCAAAATCAGATCAGATAAAAGAACTGAGTTTATCAACCATATTATATCTGATTATTGTGCAGCTAATGGAATAACTCATGAAACATCAGCTGCAAGGACCCCACAACAAAATGGTGTTGCTGAAAGAAGAAATAGGACTCTGAAAGAAGCTGCAAGGACAATGATAGCTGAAGCTGATATTCCTAAAAGATTTTGGGCTGAAGCTGTCAACACTGCATGCTATTCTCATAATAGATCCATGCTGACCAAGAGTCAAGGCAAAACTCCATATGAGCTTTGGAATGAAAGGAAGCCTCTTGTTTCTTTCTTTCGTGTGTTTGGTTGCAAGTGTTTCATACACAATAATGACAAAGATCAGTTGAAAACTATTGATAGCAAAGCTGATGAAGGGATATTCTTAGGATATTATGAAGTCAGTAAAGCCTCCAGAGTTTACAATTGTAGGACTCTTATTGTGGAAGAAACACCTCATGTTGTTTTTGATGAATCTACTTGTGTTCAGAAGAAACGGGAACATGATTCAGGAGAACTGACCAAGAGAATCACCAGACTTAGCCTGAAAAAGAATGATGAAACATCCTCTGAACCTGAAAAGAAGAAGTCAGTCACTTTCTATGAATGGAGTGAATCAGACTCAGACAAAGAAGTTCAGGATGGAAATACTCAGGATGGAAATTCTCCACTGAAGGAAAGCCAACACACCAAAGCTGACCAATCTGAACAGACACCAGTTCAGACTCAGGTATGTGATGCCAATGAAGATGTGGTCACAGCTGAGGCAATCTCTGAATCTATCAACCAAAGGGGAACAAATGTCTCTGACAATGTTCTGAATGGAATTTCCCCTGAGGAAGATGATTCTCTTTCTCCTTTTCTGTTGTTCCCTGAATTTAATGAACTGCCTGAATCTAACATTTCTAATGTTGAGGATACTATTGAAGGGGGAACATCCAGAAGAAGTTGGTTGGATAGTCATCCTACAAGTCAGATTGTGGGTAATCCAACAGATGGTGTCAAAACAAGAAGGTTCCATGGTGAAAGTGCACTATTCTGCTGCTTCCTATCTGAGAAAGAACCTACTGAGATTGAAGAAGCTCTACAAGATTCATATTGGATTACTGCTATGCAAGAAGAGCTGAATCAATTCTCCAGGAATGAAGTATGGGAGCTAGTGGATAGGCCTGAGAGGCACAATGTTATTGGAACCAAGTGGGTATTCAAGAATAAAAGAGATGAGAACAACAACATTGTAAGAAACAAGGCAAGGCTAGTTGCACAAGGTTATTCCCAAGAAGAAGGCTTGGATTATGATGAAACCGTTGCACCTGTTGCAAGACTAGAAGCCATCAGATTGTTTCTTGCATATGCTGCCCACATGAAATTCACTGTCTATCAGATGGATGTGAAAAGTGCATTTCTGAATGGTGTGATTAAGGAAGAGGTTTATGTAGAACAACCTCCTGATTTCAGACAGAATGACCAAGTTTACAGGCTCAAAAAAGCCTTGTATGGTCTTAAGCAAGCACCCAGAGCATGGTATGATACCCTTTCTCAGTTTCTTACTGACCATGGTTTTATCAAAGGAACTGTTGATATGACTTTGTTCAGGATAGAAGATGGGGAAGATATCTTACTAGTTCAGATTTATGTAGATGACATCATATTTGGATCTCCAAATCATCAGTTATGTGAAAAGTTTTCTACACTGATGAAAGGAAAGTTTGAGATGTCAATGATGGGGGAGATGAATTTCTTTCTTGGACTTCAAGTGAAACAATCAAAGGAAGGAATTTTCATCAACCAAGCAAAGTACATCAGAGATCTGATTGCAAAGTATGGCGTACAGAATTGCAATGCAGTTAGAATTCCCATGAATACTAACTACAAGATGGATCCTGATCCTAAAGGCAAATCAGTAAGTCACACTGATTATAGAGGGATCATTGGATCATTGCTATATCTCACAGCAAGTAGGCCTGATATAACATTTGCTATTGGGATACGTGCAAGATACCAAGTTAATCCTAAGGCTAGTCACATGGAGGCTGACAAAAAGATACTGAAATATCTTAAGGGCACTGTGAATAGAGGATTGTGGTATCCAGCTGATGATAACCTTGAATTAACTGGTTATTCAGATGCTGATTATGGAGGGTGTAGAATTGACAAGAAGTCCATCACAAGAACTTGTCAATTTCTTGGAAGTAAGCTGATATCTTGGTTTTCAAAGAAACAGACCTCAGTAGCAACCAGTACTACTGAAGCTGAATACATGGCTGCAGAAAGCTGTTGTGCACAGATTCTTTGGCTCAAACAACAATTAAGGGATTATAAGATTATAACCAATGAAGTACCAATATTTTGTGATAATAATAGTGCTATTGTTATTACACAAAATTCGGTATTGCACACCAGATGTAAGCATGTGGATATCAGACATCACTTCATCAGAGATCATGTAGAGAAGAAAGACATCAGGATAGAGAAGATTCATAACTGATAAACAGAGAGCTGATATCTTGACTAAACCTTTGGCTGAATCAAGATTTTAGGAACTATCAGTTGAATTAGGGATGTTGGATCCAAGTGTATAGAGCAAATCTGAAAAATTGAAGGTTTTCAGATGCATGAAGTTTTCTCAGGTTTCTACTGAGAAACTCAGGATAAAATTGGAAGTACTGAAATCTGAGTCTTTGGAAACTCAGATACACTGAAGGTCAGTACTCAGTATCATACTGAACTCGTTTAGTACTCAGTATTATACTGACATTTTATCAAGGTCAATACTCAGTAAGACTGATAGAGGGAAATTAGTCTGAAGAAGTAATGACTCATGCAACTCATTTATTGCTCATTGGCAATAAATACTAAAACACCTGAAGGGAATGTTTTGGGCGGGACCTTTGAAATACCGAAGAAGGTCAATGGTCATTAATTGCACTGTTCAATTAATCACCAATATGGTTAAAATGACGGTGTATTATTCATGAAATTGTCCTTTCATATACCCGATTAGTCGGTGCTTTAATCTCAACCGTTGATCTATTCAATCGATACGATTTCCCACGAATCCATTCTATATATTCTTTGAGAATCCATTCGAAGCCCCCATTTCATAAACATTCATCTCCAACATTCTCTGCAAACTCAAAAACCTATCTTTGCCCAAAAAACTTCATCGTTCTCAAATCTTACACTCAAAAATCCTCAAAATGACTTTCTCCATTTATGATAAACTTGCTATTTCGAACAAACCATGGTACGAATATGTTGTATCGCTCGAGAGTTCATCAAATGCAACCCACGAAGAAGAGGCGCTGCATATGATTCGGGTCGCAAAGCTTACAAACCTAGTTGCAAGTCAACGGGAGGCGGAATATTCGAAGGAGGTAATAGAATTTATCTCGAACTTGAAAATAGATGAGGAGGATTGTATTGAGTCCCAGATTACTGTTTCCCATTTGGAACATAACTCTAAATACATTGATTTTGTAAGGGAGTTGTATATAATCCCTAAGAATTTAAATGATGTATATGAGTTGTGTAATAGAGGAGAAGACCCTACAACGTATATGTTGGGTAGGGAACATGAATACCTTGATAGGATAACAGAGCATCCTATTAAGTTTGAGGCTACTTTAAATAAACGGCATTTGAAGCCGAAATACAGAGTTTTGCTGGATATAGTTAGTAAATGTATTATGAGTCGATCCGGCAGTTTTGAACAAATAAGTACGCCGAAGCTTAGATTGATGGCTGCTATAGAGGACTCACCCACCACTGATTTCAATTGGTTGAGATATCTGATCAGAGTGGTGAGTGACCAGGCGAAGCAGATCAAGAAGGAGGATGGTTCTATGGTAATCAAAGGCAAAATTCTTCATGCAACCAAAATAGCCTTCATTTTGGAGATGTGCAGGGAGGAAGAAGACATTTTTGCCAACTCCTCACCTTTTCCAAAGTCTAAGATCATGTTCAAGCCAACTACTACAAAGAAGACTTTAAAGGGAAAGAAAGAGAAGAAAGTGGAAACTGCTGCTGCAGAAGGAGCTGCTGAAGAAGCCCATCAAGCCAGGGGGAAGGCTTTGATAGAGGTGAAGAGGGAGAAGGAGAAGCCATGAAGAAGAAATCCCTTGCTCCCAAGCGCAGAAGAGTTTTAATTTCCACTGAGGAGGAGGTGAGTGAACCTGAGGAAGTACAACCTGAGGGCCAGCAAGCTCAAGTACTGGCTCAAGTTGTGTCTACCGCAGAAGAGCAAACTGAGGAACAAGCTTTCTCTGAGGTTCTTGAGACATCCCTGAGCTCAGATAATTTTTCTCAAGAAATTTTCAAGGGACCTCAGACCTCAGAACAAGCTCAAGTTTCTACTGAGGAAATGCCTTCTCAATCCTCAGATCAAGTTAAGCCTCAGGAGCTGCTGAATCTTGATGAGCTCCTGAGTGATCCATTCTTTGATCCCTCAGCACCTGAAGCCATTCCTGTTGAACCTGAGAGCCCGAAGCTGAAGAAGGGCGAAGCAAGGGGGAACGTACGGTTCATATTGGACAGGTACCCTGAGCTGAGCTCATATCCTGATCTTCAGGATCTCTTCTTCAGACTGAGGACAACAGTCTACATTCTCAACCAGACTCTGCCAGAGATGCTCAACATTGCTTCATTCAGAGGAGAAGACTGGTGGAATGAGGAGACAACAGTGTTAACTGAGTTCTCCGGGTTCAGAAAGACCAAGCTCAGGATGAAAGTGTCAGATTTTGATGAGCTGGTCAGGAAGAAGTTGGCTGAGAGGAAAGAAGCTGATGTTGGTGCCCCGAGCTCCAAAGATAAAAATCAAGATGGGGATCAACAAGGGAATGCTGAGAGGCAATCTCAATTGGAGGAGAGTACTGATGCTGGACAGCCTGACATCTCACATCCTCAGACTGAAGTTAGTACTCTTCAGGTAACTTTTGGCACTACTAAACATTATGCCAAGGCTACTGAAGTTTCTATCTTTAATTCTGTTGTCTGATGTTCAGACTGAGGCTCAGGTGGAGACTGAAGCCCAGGTGGAAACTGAGGCTCAGGCGGAGCAACCAGCTCAGGAAAAGCAACAAATCTCATATGCTCCAGAGATTGATTTCAGTCCCATTGTGGACAAGCTGGACAAAGTTGTGCCAATTGTAGAAAAAATTGCTCAGATTGAAGAAGCATTGGCCAACCAGTCCCAGAAGATAGAGAACTTGAGTTCTACTTCAGACCTGATGCAGCTTCAGACATCTCTGAATGACAAGTTGACTGCCATGGAAGGGAAGATAGATGGAGTCAAGACTGAGCTGAGCGCAGAGATGAAGCAATTGTATCAGGAGAGGACTTCATTTCTTGAAGCCAAGCTGGTGGAGAAAAATGATCAACTGATCAAAAATGCTATTGAGGAAATGGGCTCCATGCTCATGACCAAGATGACAGAGATGCTTAAAGATGTACTCTCCAACCAGTTTGCACCTATGTCTGAAGAGTTCTCTGTGGCTAAAAACCACTTGATGAGGCTGGAGGAAGAGCAAGACCAGTTGGCTGGAGAAGTGTGAAGTGTCAGCAAAGAGCAATATCACATGGACACTACACTATCCCAACTTCTTCCAAGGTATGGTGCCAAGAAGTGGGAAAGGCCTGGAGCCGAGCTAAAGATATTATTGGCACACACCTTGGAAAGAAAGGCAAATAAGGAGGCTGAAAAGAAAAATGTTGCTGAAGCCTAAAAGGAAGTTGAAGCCACTGAAAAGTTCAAGTCCAAGCAAGTGGAAGAGCCAGTCTACACTCATGTTTCTGAGGAAACAATGCAAGAAGTCTATGCTGAAAAACTGAGTGGTAGAAGAAGGGTTGAAACAAGCCAAGCCGATGCTGAACAACCAATCAAGAGGACGGTTGTGGCGTTTGTTGAACCTGAGAGAAAGAGAGCTAAAGCATCTAAGCCTACACAAAGAAAGCTGACCATGGAGTTAGAAAAGTCTGAAGAGGAAGCAGAGAAGGAAGTCTTCAATACTAGGAGAGCTCTGAGATCACTTCAGGTGGAACAAGCGAAGAAAACTGCTGCTTCAGTATCAGGAGTCCCTTTGATAAGGAAGAAGAAAGAAGAAGAGCAGAAGCGCAGAAGTGGTTTCAAAAAGTTCCTGAGCAAAAGGAGAGGGACAGCTAAAACTCAGAATTGGCCGCACATTGATAAGTGGATGCCTATCCAATTCAATGATGCTTGGGAAGAAATAAAGAGAACCTTCTGGTTTTAGTATGAAGTTCTGAGAGAATGGAGAGGGGAAAGCTCAGATCCAAATGAAGCCTTCATTGATTATCTGTTGACCTTCTATCTAAATTACTTGCAGAGTTGGATAAATCTTGCAGATGGAGGTAATGTTCAGATTACTGCCCCTGGTCCATACACATACCCTGCTCCTAGACTAGAGAATGGCTTGGTGAATGAGACAGCCATCTCTCAGGAAATTGCTCAGTATGCCATCCAGTGAGGACTGACAGGTAACAACCCAGATATCATCAAGGAGAGAGATGCATTGAAGAAGAGGTATTATGGGATGTTCAACCTGGAAGTTCCTGTGGATGAGGTTGAAGAGGACTGAAGAGCTCAAGCTGAAGAATGAAGAAGACTGAAGGTCAAAGACTGAAGACTCTTGTAATTCTTTTGTTTTTGTCTTTTATTTCTGATAAGTTCATTGTAATCTGTAACTGTTATCACACAATCAATGAAACTTTATCTTTATGCTCAAAGATAATATCTCATTATATTTTTACATGTCTTTATATTTGATATGCCTTATGTTGTGAAATTGTTGGGAGAATTGTTGTGAAAATTGTTGGGAGATTTACCATTCTTGGATTGTAATAAGAAAAACTGAAACCTGAGTATAGGTTAAGTATTTCTGTAACAAGATGGTTTTGACATCATCAAAAAGGGGGAAATTGTTGGGAGATGAATTTAATAAATAAGATTTTGATTAGATCCCAAAACCCCTGAGTATGACATGTTTAGGATAATCTTGATAGTTGAGTCAGGATTCAGTTTTAGAGTGTTCAGAATGTTATATGCACCATGTATAGTCAGCAGATATAGATCAGGTTAGATTCTGAAGACTCAGTAAGTTTCTGAAGTTTTTGAAGTTTCAGTTTGAAACTGAGAAACTGAAGTTTCAGTATGAGACTGAGAAACTGAAGACTCAGTATGAAGACTCAGTATATCAGTCAGTATAACTCTGAAGACTCAAAAGACTCTGAAGACTCTGAAGACAGAAGACTGAAGACAAAGGATACTGAAGGCATACTAGTTATTGAAGACTCAGTAATCTACTGAATGCTCAGTATAACCTGAATGTTCCGAGGCACTGAAAATATCTATCTGAAGGATACAATACTGAGAAAAATGCGATTACTTAGGAAAATAGATATTGCCCAAGACATTCACATGCAGACAAAAGGAACTAAAACTAAGTGTTGTTAAGGTTATATCACTCAGAGATATTGACCAAAAAGAGCCGTTATGTATGTCTACATTAACTGAAGACAAGAGCCAATCAGAAGAAGACAACACTGTACTTTACTAACACTGAAAGCGACATGTCACTGAAGCATGTCAGTAGTACTATGTTCCAGACTGCAAAAAGTGGTGAGTGGCTACATGAAAAGCATATTGCCTAAAATATGCTAGGGAGTTTCAAACCCTAAATATAGCCGTTCATCACACACCATAAGAGGAAACTCATGAACCTATCTCATCCAACGGATAGTTTTTCAAGAGTGACCTTGGTGTTTGCCTATAAATACTTGTGACCCTCTACATTGAAGGTTACGAGAAATTTGTAAGCAACTCAAGAGCTCAAACTTATTATTGTAAGTTGAAGCACTCAAAAACCCAAGAATTTCCCAAGTGCTTTATATTGAACAGAGCTCATTCACTAAGCCTAGTTTTGATAAGATATATCCAAAGCTTAGTAGAGATATCCTAGCCTTTGCATTGTTCTTAATTGTAAAGGATATCTCATCCTAGTTGGAAACCAACCAAGAAACCCCAAACCCTTTGTAAGGTAGTTTGAGTGTGATTGTTGGTGAGTTGGAGTTGTAAAGAGTTAGTAAACTACATTGTGGTAGTCAGAAAACTCTAGAGAAGAAGTGAGTAAACTATCTTGGATAGTCAGAAAGCTTGTGTGTGTTTGAGTAAGTAAACTACAAGGAGGTAGTCAGAAAGCTCAAAGTAGAAAGGTTAGTAAACTACATTGAGGTAGTCAAAAAACCTTAGGAAGTGGTTAAGGAATTTCTCTGAAGGATCAGAGAGAGTGGACGTAGGAGCTTGAGTCTCTGAACCACTATAACTTGCTGTGTTATTTGTTTTCTGTACTGCATTGATTATCTGTTGCATATCTTTAACTGAAAGCATATTTTCACTGATATTCAGTTGGAATCAATCCTCTGAACTTGCATCTAACTGAATCACAGCCTTAATCACTGTTCCATTAAAAGGAAGGTTTTCAGCAAAGCATAAAACGAGTATAAACTTAGGGCCAACCATTTCGCACATCTGAGTAGCTTTTCAAGCAGCTCAGGATCTCTGAAAATACTCAGGCTCAGTTGGGATTATCTGAGGCTTCTGAAAGCAGCTCTGGATCACTGTCTCAGGTAGACTTTGACTCAGGGCGATCTGTGCTTCTCAGGGCCAAATTATCAGGACAACCTGACCCATCTGACCTCAGTGAAGAAAAAGTTTTAAAACACGTGTATTCCCCCCCATACACGTGTAAGACTCGTTTGCACCGGGACCAACAATTCATGCTAGTAATAATTATCAGAATTAAATTTGTATTTAAATATTTATCCCGAATAGATCCATGCAACTTATTCCCCAACAACTACAACATAACTGCTACCAATGTACCTATCTTCTGTGACAGTAATAGTGCAATTGTTATCACCCAGAACCCCGTTCTGCATACAAGATGCAAGCACGTGGACATCATACATCACTTCATAAGAGACCATGCAGAAAAAAGGAACATCAGAATGGAAAAGATCCATACTGATAAGCAAAGAGCTGACATCTTAACCAAGCCTCTAGCTGAAGTCAGATTTAGAGAATTATGCAATGAGCTAGGTCTACTGGGTTTAGGAGATGCAGCCCCAGAGTATTTTGGTGGTCTGATCTCAAACACCAGTTGGTTAAGAGACTGACCAGATAGAGTCAGTTGAGTAAGGAACCTCAACTGATCAGAAAAATCAGTTAGGCACTGATCATATAAAGGATATTAGATTAAGGGGGAACTAAGCAAAAATCGCATAATGAAATCAAATCAACACAACAATGGAATTAAGAGAGAATTTCTTTGATAAAGACCCGGAGGTCGAAACTTTTCATTAAAATAGACCCGGAGGTCGAAACTTTTCATTACAATAGACCCGGAGGTCAAAAGAAAAGTCCTAAACCCTAAACCCTAAAACCGATGAGCCTTCTCACTTTAATTGAACACAAGTGTCATACATGTGGTGCAAAACATATAAGGGATTGAAAAAGGGCGACTTGGCTTGATCAAGTTCGCATATACAATACTAAATCCATATTACATGTCAGAAATTGCTCATCGTTGTTAACCACGTCGTCTCGATCAGAACACAAGGCATAGATGGACACCTCCATGATAAAGGCGACAAATCCGCAATCAGGGTGGCAGTGAAGCTTAGCAATGGCCATTTGGTCATCTTCCGATGAAGACGAGATCAAAAACAAGGGAAGCATAGGGATGGACTGAGAACTGGAGGTCATTTGAGTAGAATAGAAGAAGCCTATTGGCGGAGGACTTTCCGGAATCAAGGACTCACCAGAATTTCTCATGTGCAAACTTGAGAATGAAAATTGATGAATGTTTGTCTAAAATCAGTTCTATTTATATAGGAGAAGCGGGGGTGGAAATGCAATTTTTAAAAATTTGAGACCCCTCCCAAAAAAATTAACGTCACAAAGTGACAGACCATCATTGCGGGTATATCACTTCACGCCGATTTAGGAAATCGAGGCAACCGTTTGACTCCCCGAGAATTAGGTTTTGGCGGGAGCACACTCGAAGACCCGGATAGGATCAGATTGGCTCAACAGAAATCTGATCAACAGATTAGATCAGATTGGTTCAACAGAAATCTGATCAGCTAAGTTGGACATTGTTGGGAATACTTGCTAAGGTATAGGCTACACGGTAAGATCAACAAGTCAGAAGAGTTGGATTAGATACAACATGTAAGATGGTCAGATGAAAAGAGAACTTCATCTGATTAGAAGAGATCAATTGGGAAATGATCAGAAAAACAGAAGATCAGTTGAAGGGGGAATTTCAACTGATGGGTTATGTGTTAAAGAAAGGGTTAAACTAATAGAGGAACATTGTTGGGAAATGTTGGTAAGCGATAGGCAGAACTTAAGATCAACAGATCAGATGAACTGAGAACCGGCATCATGTGGTATTGGCTGATTACAATATCAGTCAATCAGATACTCTTTTCTATCTCTTTTATTTGTTCTTATCTAGTTTACTGTACTCAAGTACATATGACGCACGTCCTGCAAAGCATTAAATGCGGATGTGGGGAACATGTATTAAATGGTTTTTGTTGCGTTGTTTAAAATCCAAAAGCTGCCGGATTAAAATCCTTAACCACACGATCTACTTTTAAAAATCACCGTTTAATCTTGACCATTCATCTCGATTAATCGATTGGTTTACCGCATCATTTCTCAAAAAAACCTTTTTTCCTCCAAAATTCCTATATATAGTAGGAACCTTTCTACAAAATCTTTCTTCGCCCTAAATTTTTCTCTCAAAACACTTTTGCAAAAATCCTATTCACTCCGACAAAGCACGCTCTACAGACCCTTTAAAATTTTGCCTGAAAACCTCTTCAAATATTCATCACTGATGGCTACACACGGATTAGGCAAAATTATGTGTAATTATGCATCCCTCCCCCAGAAGGTGGTTGAAGATAGGTATGTTGTTTTTGGAGTTACACAAGACCTTGAATCTCAGGAAGTGGAGCAAATACTGAGAGACAATCATCTTGAATTTTTATGCTCACGGTCTGGGAAAGCTCTAGAATTTCTCCGAAACTTGGAAATCACATCTCCAGGAGACGAATTCACATCAATGGTGGACAGAGAAGTAATTAGGGTTACAAATGTTGATCTGATACGCATTTTTGGGCTTCCACGGGGGAAAATTTCTCCAGCTCATTATCGGGAGGATGATGATGACAAAATCTGACGGGAATTATTCCGGGATGCTGACAAGGGACAAACATCTGGTTTCACCAAACCAATGTTAAAAAGAAAGTATAGATTGCTCTTTGACGTTCTGTCAAAGACAATTCTAGGAATCTCCTTCAGTCCGGACGGATTGACGTCTGTGAAGCTGCATTGCCTAGCTGCCATGGTTGACAGAGCGTCAAATATAAACTGGCATGGGGCACTCAAGGCTGTTCTGGTGCAAGAACACCAGAAATTTGGGGTGAATGAGCGCAGGGAAGTCTACCTGAAGAAGAGGATAGGGAACCTCAACAAAGTGACAGTTATTATGAGGGACAAGCTACCTCAGAAAGAATGGAACAGAGAAGGCATCAAGAGATACAAGGCTCTCTTGAACGATTCTGCCAAGATTTTGGGTCCGCCTGATTCTGATCCTCAGATCACCATCAAGAGGAAAAGAAAAGGTGCTGAGGAAGAAGGGACTGATTGTTGGGATTATACTGGAAAGTATGTTTTTACTTTGTATAATCAGACTAACTGAATTTTGGACTTATTTACTGAAATAAATTGTTATCACTGATGCTTTAAATATCATCAAATGTTACATATATTTACTGCATAACTGTTCATTAAATAGTACGTGTTACATTGTAGTTAATTTAGTGATACCAAGATCACAGAAGATTAAATTAACAGTTCCTTGTAACTAAAAGTACACCATTCACGACCTAGATGGAAATGAACAATCCATCGTGAAAGGTTGTAGTGTAAGACTCAGATTGGTTTGTCTTGACCAAGAGATTACACTGGTGCATGACTGATGCATTGAAGAGGACCTACAGGAGGATAAATTCTTCAGAACTGAACTAGGAAGAATTAGACCTCAGTGGTTAGTTATTTCTTAATCTTCGTCCCTTAAATAGGATCGCGTGTGGTTAATAACTATTGCTTTGACTTATTATGGGAAGAGAATCAGTGAGATTCAATACCATATATCTTGGGCAATATTATTGGTCACATGCGATTGCTAAGATTTAATACGGAGAATCGTGTGCAAGTATGCTTGTTCGATTTGCCCCCTTGGGAGGTTCATAAGCTTTATCATACCAAATCTTGCAAGTGGAACTAGTTTCCGGTATGGATAATAATGTTGAACCGTTCCTTTACCAAGGATAAAAGATATTAATTAATGGAAAGCTATTTTAGTGGCTTGAATTAATTAATGGGCTAGATAATCTTAAACACGGGAAATAATAATCGGGAGCCATATTAACTATAATATGGGTTAAGATGGATAGTGCAATATTAATTATGTAGTGGGATTAATTAATATTTATGGGCTTGAATAATATTGTGGCTCAATATTGATAATTCAAGGTCCATTGGAAGGTCCAATCTTAATTCTCCTAAAGGCCCCCCAAGTAGCTCAAGATAAAGTCCAATAACTGAAAAATGTGTTTAAAAATAAAATAAATTTGTTGCCTATTTCTCCTTGTCTTTTTCGAAAATTATGTATAAAAGGGGAGAAAGATTTTCTTTGAATTTTGTTATGGAATGAAGATATGTATTCTTGGAATACAAGATTATCTCATTGAATTCAAGAAATCTCCCACTTGGTTATTCATATAGATGAATTCAAAAAATTTTGAAATATAAGGGAAAGAAAAATTTTCTTGATTTTCTTGAAAAGATATTATGGAAGATATGTATTTCTTGAAATACAAGAATATCTCATAAATTCAAGAAGATCCAAATCTTGGAATCTTTTCTCCTAATATTTCGAAAATCACCATAGCAAGATGAGGTGGGATTTTTGGGAATATTTTAATTATGGGGAAAAGAATATAGGAGATATATTCGAGATTTCTTGGAGATCAAGAAAAGATTTTTCCACATTGTTTTTCTTCCCTAGAAATCGCCCACCACCCCATCTATAAATAGGGGATGATTCTTTCATTCCCAAGTACAATTAAATGTGCTGGAAAAATTAGTAAATCCACAAAAGTGGTGCAACAAAGTTTATTTTTCCTTTTGTTAATTGTTCGCGAGTATACTTCCACCGGATTGTCGAGCAAGGACTAGGGAATACTTGGGAAGGACTTTTGGTATGTTTTCATATACAAGACCATTGCCATTCCAAGAGGTAACTTCACGTAAATTAGTAGTAATTCCGCATGCGTAGGATTTACGTGAACTGCTTATATGCATGATTTGTTGTTGAATTATTATTTGAATTAATATGGGTTAATTCATGCTATTAATAATTGTCAAGAATTAAATTTGTATTTAAATATTCATCCCGATTAGATCCGGGCAATTAATTCCCCAACAACTGGTATCAGAGCCTCGGTTTCGGGCTCTGAATTTTAAATTGTAATTTAATTCATTGTCATTAAATTTTGAAATTGGATAGTAGAATTGCTAGATTTTTTTTGCAGGTATCCAATTGTCATGGAATTTAATGTGTTTAATTTATGCATGCATATAAATTGTGGTTTTTTAATTTGATTCGTTTGGATTCGTTTTGCCTCGTGAGAAAATCCACGAGTAGATTAGTATTTATTTGATTTGATCAATGTAATAGACTAGTCTAGATCTAGGTTTATTTATTTTTGTAAATAAATTATAACTGGATCGGAAACGGAGGCGAAGACGAAGAATTAAAAGACGGGATCCAAAATCGGGCGTAGCGGCGCGTGCGTCGCGCGCGAACGTGCCAAGGAGGCACGCTACGACGCGACGCTTATGGGCACGCACGACGGGCGGGGGCGAGGCCGAGGGGCCGAAAGCGCACGCGGATCCGACGCTGGCGCTGGCGCAATACCGCTTAGGTGCGCTTGGCTACGACGGGCGATGCGGGTGGCGATGCGATGTGGAAGGCGGCGGGCGACGGCGGCGCATTTAGGACGACGGGCGCGCGGCGACGCCGCGGATTGACGGGCGCGGGCGACGCGAGCGACGTGCGTCTGGCATTTCTGCGTGCGTGCACAAGCGCCATTCGACACGGTTGGGGGAGTGCTAGGTGGGCACTCCGACCCGCGAGCTGGTCGATGTCGTGGCTTGACAAGACGTTTTTTTTAAACGGTCAAGTGGGAGCTTTTCGAGACGAACGATGAAGGCTATGAAGACGATTTCTCAAGATCAAGACATGGCAAAATTAACCATGACAATTGGATAAATGTGCCCAATATGTTTAATTTTTGTCTTGATGTTTATGCATTATTTATGCTTATTTAAATTGTGTTTAAATTTGCGATGCATGAGAAAATGTTTTGAAAAATCTCACTTTCGAAAATTACTAAGTATGTTTAAACAATTAATTGACAATTTTATTCCGGATAATAAAATTGAATTAATTATTGATCTCTATGATTTATTTATTTGTGAATTATTTTGGAGAAATTCCCCCCACGGGACGGTCAGAAGATAGCTTTCACATGAATAAATTCCTAACGGATGATTGTGGATTATTACTAGTGGCGACGATGACCCTCCCCACGAGGCTCGTTCAAAGCAAAATAATAATTCTGTATTTAATCATGGTTATTAGTTAGGTATAAAATTGATATGCATATACTTCCCCGAAGTCCCTGTCAATTTTATATTGGTCAAGTGGAGCCAACTATTAATCTGGATATTAAAGGTTTGTAACTGTTCTTTTTTGTAACCTGCTTGAATGTGTTTAAATAATGACCCACCCCACGTAGCTTATTTAAACTGTTTCGAGATGTTGGCTGATGCATGTTCATATTTTTTTGGAGATTTTAATATGAAACATGTGATCGAATTTTGTGATATACTTGTGCTTATCCATATTATTATTTATTTCAGTTCATCATGTCGCAACCTTTTAATCCACTGTTATATACACTCAAAGAACACCAATTAACTGGAGATAACTATGTTGTTTGGAAACGGAATATGAGTTTTGTCCTACCGGCACAAGAACATTATTGGGTTCTTGATGTACCCAAGCCCCATATGCCTACTGATGGATCTGATGCGGAAAGACACTTGTATAATATTTGGGAGCAGGCCAATGAACCCATGAAACGTGTAATCTTGACTTCACTGTCTGATGATTTGAGACACATTCATGAAGGTGTTGAGTCTGCTGCAGAAATTATACAAAGTCTTGAGGAAATGTTTTTAACAAAAGACCGCATGATCAATCAGTTTAAAACTGGCGACTTGGCTAGGCTAAAAATGGCTGAGGGAACACCCTTAAGGGAGCATGTTCTCAGTTTAAAATGCCATTTTGATAAACTTGCTTATCTCGGTACTAAGTATTGTGAAGAGGCTCAAATCGAATTTCTTTTCCTAACTCTACCAAGGTGTTTCGATGAGTTTTACTGTAGTTTTGTGATGAGCGATCACATGTTTACTATGGATACTCTACAAGAAGCCTTGGAGATAATAGAGAAGCATTTAGGAAAGAAAGACGAAGCATTGGTGACCAAAAGTTTTTTCTCAAGATCTAGGCCAACGGAGGCAAGTCTCAAGAAAAGGAAAGTGGTCAGATCCAAAGCAATCTCATCACTAAGAAAAGTAAGAGAAAGATAGCTAGTTGGATGGGTGTCAAGAAAGTACCAAAAGGAAAATGCTTCAAGTGCGGTGAAAAGGGACATTGGAGGTCAGCCTGTTCCAATCCCAAAAGGATTGGAAAGAAAGGTAATTCTCACGCACTAGTTGTTGAAACTTGCTTAGCGGCGTATGCCTCCCATTTATGGGTGGTGGATACGGGATCCACTGATCATGTATGTTTCACTTTACAGGGGTTCAAGCGGACCCGACAACTTAGTGGGAGTGAGATCCTCATCACACTGGGCGATGCCACGAGAGTGACAGCTGAAGTAGTGGGAGAAGTGCACCTGTCTTTTGAAGACAGAGTTTTAATTTTAAGAGATGTACTTTACGTTCTGAATTTTAGAAAGAACTTGATTTCAGTTTCTAAACTTACCTTGATGGATATTCAGTTACTTTTGATAAAGTTGTTACCATTTCTCTTTATGATAAATTTATCTGTCATGGAACGTTGTCAAGTAATCTCTATACAATTAACTGTGCACACCACTCACGAAATGCATCCTATAACACATCAACTATTTTCGGTAAAAGAAAACATTCATCAGACGTGAACAAAACACTTCTATGGAATCTAAGATTGGGACATATTAATCCAAAGAGGATCCAATGGTTGGTGAAAGACGGTTCACTGGAGTCTCTCCAAGTTGAACCGATTCCAACCTGGGAATCATGTTTGGAGGGTAAAATGACCAAGAGGGCATTCGGAGCCAAGGGGAATAGAGCCAAAGAAGTGTTAGAAATCGTTCACACAGACGTATGTGGTCCAATGTCAACCATGGAAAGAGGAGGTTACGAGTATTTTGTCACTTTTATTGATGACTACTCGAGGTACGGTTATATTTTCCTTATGAAGCATAAATCTGAGACCTTTGAAAAATTCAAAGAATTTAAGGCTCAAGCAGAGAATCATAGGGAAAAACGTATCAAGTCTCTACGATCCAATCGTGGAAGCGAGTACCTCAGCGATGAGTTTTTGAACTACTTGTCGAATGAAGGGATTGCATCCCAGCTGACTGCACCCGGAACCCCTCAACAAAACGGGGTTGCAGAGCGAAGAAACGAACTCTTTTGGAAATGGTTAGATCAATGATGTGTTATCGCGGATCTTCCCAAGTCGCTTCCGGGGTCATGCCTTGAAACAATGGCTTACATTCCGAACTTGGTGCCATCCAAGTCGGTTCCCAAAACTCCCAAAGAATTGTGGACCCAAAGCAAGCCTAGTTTGAGACACATGAGAATTTGGGGGTGTCCAAATTTCACGTGTTGGACAAGGAAGCCGAAATCGGATCATCGGTCGGTCATTAAGGTTGTTTATAGGATACCCCGAGGAACAAAAAGGGTGTATGTTCTATGGTCCCAAAGATCAAAAGGTGGTCATAAGCACCCACTTTAGATTTTTGGAGGAAGACTATATGAACGAAAGAAGACCCGTATGAGATTACCTTAAGTGGGCTAAGGGGGCTAACCTCATTGCCAACCTGCATAAGATGATATACCAAACGACACACTTTCACAACCCACCCTCGTCAGAAGTGGGAGGGTTGTGAGACAACCCGAGAGATTCATGGGGATAGGAGAGTCCTCGGACTTGATTCCCGCATACAAGATGAATCGACCCATGGACATACTATGAGGCAATCCAAGATAAGGATGCGGTTTCTTGGCAAAAGGCAATGAAAGCGAAATGGGGTTTATGGATCATAACAGAGTGTGTGGAGCTAGTCGAACCACTTAATGGGTCAAACCTATTGGTTGCAAGTGGGTATACAAGAGAAAGAGGGGACCGGACGGAAGGTGGAAACCATCAAGGCAAGGCTTGTGGCGAAAGGTTATACTCGGAAAAGAAGGGATCGACTATGAGGAAACCTTTTCACCAGAAGAATGCTCAAGTCCATTCGATTCTTTTTGTCGATAGTCTGCAAGATCTCGATTTTGAAATCGGCAAATGGATGTCAAGACGGCTTTTCCTTAACGGAAGTCTTGATGAGGAAATCTATATGCAACAACCCCAAGGCTTCATTGAAAAGGGCCAAGAACACCTAGTTTGTAAGCTCATGAAGTCCATTTACGGACTCAAACAGGCATCCAGAGCTTGAGACCAATGTTTTGATCATGTTATAAAGTCTTATGGGTTTGATAAAAAACGAGTTCGAGAGTTGTGTGTATAAAAAGCGTGTCGGAACTGCATTGGTATTCTTAGTACTATACGTAGATGACATTCTGCTCATCTGGAACGATGTAAAGGTGTTATCAGACGTAAGGGCATGACTTTCAAAACAGTTTGATATGAAGGACTTAGGGGAAGTACGGGCACATCCTTGGGATCAAGATCACCGAGATCGCAAGAAAAGGATGATAGGCTTATCGCAAGCTTCATACATAGAACCGCCTTGAAACGATTCAAAGATGCAGATTCCAAGAAAGGCTTCGTACCTTTCAGGCATGGAATCCATCTATCCAAGGAAAGGTGCCATAAGACACAAAAATAGATAGATGACATGAAAGGCATTCCTTATGCTTCGGCTGTCGGAAGCCTTATGTATGCAATATTGTGTACGAGACCGGATATCTGTTTTGTCGTTGGCATGGTGGCAAGATATCAGAGTAACCCGGGGAAGGAACATTGGACGGCAGTTAAAAATATTCTGAAGTATCTGAAACTATCTACCTCAGTTAGTGTGCTTTCATTTGGGAAGTGTAGGCATGAAATGGACGAGTGTGAAGCAGAAATTCATCACTGACTCAACCATGGAAGCCGGGTAAGTAGTCGCCAGAAGCAAATGAAGGAACCAGTTGACTTCTAGACCTTCTTAGTGGACTTGGATGAAGTTCCAAATTTGTCTAGCAATATTTGCTAGGGGCAGTTGCAAATTCAAGGGAACCAAGAGTCCACGAGTCAAACAAGCACACTGAAGGAAAGGAATCTTAGACGAGAAATCGTTAAGCGAGGAGATGTAGAGGTGGCAAAGATCGCGTCAGATAACAACCTAGCTGATCCATTCACAAAGGGTCTGCCTCAGAATACATTCGAGAGACATGTGAAAGGAATGGGTGTCAAGACCGTTGTCAATCTGCTTTGAGTATAAGTGGGAGACATTATTAGGTTCGTGTAGGTGGCATTAGTTGTCACGTACTACACGAGACATGCTGATGTATACTTAAAAGCAGACTTTGAGTATAAGTGGGAGATTGTTGGGATTATACTGGAAAGTATGCTTTTACTTTGTATAATCAGACTAACTGAATTTCGGACTTATTTACTGAAATAAATTATTTATCACTGATGCTTTAAATATCATCGAATGTTACATATATTTACTGCATAACTGTTCATTAAATAGTACATGTTACATTGTAGTTAATTTAGTGATACCAAGATCACAGAAGATTAAATTAACAGTTCCTTGTAACTAAAAGTACACCATTCACGACCTAGATGGAAATGAACAATCCATCGTGAAAGGTTGTAGTGTAAGGCTCAGATTGGTTTGTCTTGACCAAGAGATTACACTGGTGCATGACTGATGCATTGAAGAGGACCTACAGGAGGATAAATTCTTCAGAACTGAACTAGGAAGAATTAGACCTCAGTGGTTAGTTATTTCTTAATCTTCGTCCCTTAAATAGGATTGCGTGTGGTTAGTAACTATTGCTTTGACTTATTATGGGAAGAGAATCAATGAGATTCAATACCCTATATCTTGGGCAATATTATTGGTCACATGCGATTGCTAAGATTTAATACGGAGAATCGTGTGCAAGTACGCTTGTTCGATTTTCCCCCTTGGGAGGTTCATAAGTTTTATCATACCAAATCTTGCAAGTGGAACTAGTTTCCGGTATGGATAATAATGTTGAACCGTTCCTTTACCAAGGATAAAAGATATTAATTAATGGAAAACTATTTCAGTGGCTTGAATTAATTAATGGGCTAGATAATCTTAAACACGGGAAATAATAATCGGGATCCATATTAACTGTAATATGGGTTAAGATGGATAGTGCAATATTAATTATGTAGTGAGATTAATTAATATTTATGGGCTTGAATAATATTGTGGCTCAATATTGATAATTCAAGGTTCATTGGAAGGTCCAATCTTAATTCTCCTAAAGGCCCCCCAAGTAGCCCAAGATAAAGTACAATAACTGAAAAAGGTGTTTAAAAATAAAATAAATTTGTTGCCTATTTTTCCTTGTCTTTTTCGAAAATTATGGATAAAATGGGAGAAAGATTTTCTTTGAATTTTATTATGGAATGAAGATATGTATTCTTGGAATACAAGATTATCTCATTGAATTCAAGAAATCTCCCACTTGGTTATTCATATAGATGAATTCGAAAATTTTGAAATATAAGGGAAATAAAGATTTTCTTGATTTTCTTGAAAAGATATTATGGAAGATATGTATTTCTTGAAATACAAGAATATCTCATAAATTCAAGAAGATCCAAATCTTGGAATCTTTTCTCCTAATATTTCGAAAATCACCATAGCAAGATGAGGTGGGATTTTTGTGGAATATTTTAATTATGGGGAAAAGAATATAGGAGATATATTCAAGATTTCTTGGAGATCAAGAAAAGATTTTTCCACATTGTTTTTCTTCCCTAGAAATCGCCCACCACCCCATCTATAAATAGGGGATGATTCTTTCATTCCCAAGTACAATTAAATGTGCTGAAAAAATTAGTAAATCCACAAAAGTGGTGCAACAAAGTTTATTTTTCCTTTTGTTAATTGTTCGAGTATCCTTCCACCGGATTGTCGAGCAATGACTAGGGAATACTTGGGAAGGACTTTTGGTGTGTTTTCATATACAAGACCATTGTCATTCCAAGAGGTAAGTTCACGTAAACTCGTAGTAATTCCGCATGCGTAGGATTTACGTGAACTGTTTATATGCATGATTTGTTGTTGAATTATTATTTGAATTAATATGGGTTAATTCATGCTATTAATAATTGTCAAGAATTAAATTTGTATTTAAATATTCATCCCGAATAGATCCGGGCAATTAATTCCCCAACACTGAACTACCAGCTGTCCCGAGCAAGAAAAAGAAGACCAAGGCAGGCACATCTGGTGTCAGCAGATCGAAGAAACACAGGCGATCTCCAATGAATCTGTTCATAGAATCAGGAACAGAGGAGGAGGAAACTGATAGCGAGAAAAAGTCCTCCAAGAGCCGGACAGGCAGCAAGTCCACAGGCTCCCTAAAACAGGTCTCCATACCTGAGAAGCAGAAATCCCATGCTGAAAGCTCTCCTGATCAGCCACAGGAAGAAGATTTCGGGCCTAACCTGACACAATCTCCTTCTCCCCAATCTCGGGTTCCATCTCCTACTCTCATGCATACAAGAGATCCTGAACAGCTTGTCCTTATGGAGGAAGAACAGATAGCAGAACCTGCTGTGGAACTAAAACAACAGGAGGCTGAACAGGCGGTGACGGAGGTCATGCAACAGATGCCGGAAGCTGAACCTGAAAGACTCCCACCGCCAGCCGGGTTTATCTCCAGAGTGGACAGGACTGTTTCTGGCCACATGATCAGACTGAGGATAACACGCGAAATGGAACAAACATATCCAGAACTGTCTGATCATCAATTCGTATTGGATGAAGTTGTGGAAATCCTAGCCTGGAGAGACTTAAGGCTGAAAAACTTCACAGATATGTTCATGATTGTAGAACAGTTGGGTGGGGCTGATGAATTTGTTGATTTCGATTTCGACATGCGCAAGGCTGCTGCAGTAAGCTCACCGACTGTTTTGTTATCTGAAGTTGAGGTAAAGAAATTGATCTACCGCAAGCTGGGTAGAACAGTTGAGCAGGCTGAGGAAGACATTGAACTGCAGAAGGAGGAGGCAGTTGCCGATGAAGGTGATGTTGGTGTTTCGGCACGTGACCAACCACCGGAGGTGAAGGTGTCTGAGACAACTGTTGGAACATCTCAAGGTCCAACAGGTCAGGCCATGCTGACAATTCCTGCGACGCACATCACATCTGATCAAATTAAAGAGATCAAATCATGCTTCAAAGATTTGTTGCAGCAAGAAGTTGAAGTTTTTCTGGCAAATTCCATCAGTTCAACAATTGCAGATCATCGCCAGGCATCTGAGAAAGTAATGGAGGAACAGAGACTGTATATGTCTTCCCAGGTCGCTAAGCTAAAAGAAAATTTTGCCAAGGAAATGAAGTTGATTACTGAAAATTTCTCTAAGACTGTGGAAGAGAATCAGGCAAAGATTTCAAACTTGGAGGTCTCTCTATTAGTGGCGTTGGATAAACTGAAGCTGAATGAAGAAAAGCTTGATAAGCTGATTCTTATTTTTTCAACAGCCATAGAGTATGCTAAAACTCAGCTGGTGAACAAAATCAGTGAACTATCTGTTCAAGCTCAAGGCCTATCTACTGCAGATCTCAACTAAGCTCTAGCCGTCAGTTTTGGATCCTTGACTTCCCATATCAATGCTCTTTTTTATCAAACCAAAAAGGGGGAAGGACAGGTTAAGAAACCAACTGGCCTGATCAGAACAACCGAAGATCTTATTCAGACTATTGAGTCACATGATCAGAGGCTTCAAAGTCTAAATGAGATGGCAGTTGAATTCCGTGCCAGGCTAGAAAGGGCAAAGGAATTGGACCGTCCCATTCTGCACTTCTACCTCCTCAAGCACTTTCTACTCAAAGAATCATGAGGAGTGCATCTACTGCACAGGTAGAAGCAGATAGACGACTGACTGCTAGACTGACTAAAGAAGAACTAGCTGAGGAGGCCCGAATGAATAAGGAAGAAAGAAGGAAAGAAAGGCTGGCTGAAGCTGAAGGGTTAAAAAGAAGGTATTCTGCAAGGCTGAGAAAGGGTCATATCGACAAAGATTTTGTTGAGCCGTTGATCCCTGGCAGGGTAGAAGACATTATCAGAAATGATAGCAGAAAAGAAGCCAGATTGAAGACCTGGCGTGGAATCAGGGCAGAATGGTTGATGGATGCCTTTGTGCTAGACATTGTGCCTTCAGAAGAGTCTCCAGATGAGGAATTCCTGAACTGGATGGAAAACAAACATCCTGACTTTCTGAAGGAGGTCCAGATAGATGCCGAGAGCATCAATGCTAAGATCACACATCCTCCATATGATGTGTTGGACTATCAGAGAAATGCAGATGGATCCTTCGACAGATTGGCCTTTGAAAGATTCTATTACAACCTGATTAGCAAAGCTGCCATCACTGATCCAGGCTAAGTTAACAGTGTCAAATGGAAGTTGTACCGAATTTTCAATGTGCCTCAGAACCTGAGGGAGATGCCAGAAGGGTACATTCCGAAGGATTGAAGATCAGAAGACATAGGGATCAGTTTATGACTTTGTTTTTCAAATGTACAATGTAATGCTTTATCTTAATGAAAAACAAGCTCCATTTCTGATCCTAAGACAATCTCTCACTGTCTTATGATTATATGTTCCTTACTGCTTTATACATATCAACTGATGGTTGGTTTCTCATATGTTTTGGTTTTATCAAAAAGGGGAAAATTGTTGGGAAATTTATTAAGTTTGGATAAAAGTTCCAAAATAGATGTAATAGGACCAGTCAGAATCTGTTAGCTGACTGACGTTTTATATTGAGAACTAGGCTGACCAGTTGAGAACTGATGTATAGATCAACTGGTGTATAAATTAGATTAGAACACACATTGAGGGGGAACTCAATGTGTATAGCTCTTAGTCTTGAAGACCAGTTATAAAGATCACTTATGAAGATTAGAAGAAAATAACTGAAGATCTGAAGATATCAAGACTGAAGACAGATAAAGCACATCAGATGAAGTCAGTAAGTTGAGCTAAGACAACTTACAACCGAAGACTTCAAATAGGGCAGATCAGTTCACCTGATCTGTTCAGTTCTAAGAAGTGTTCTGAAAGTTCATTATACTTTCAAAAATGACGATCAGACAACAAGCATAAAACCTTTCAAGACCATATTGAATGGTACTTGCTAGCCTATGAGAGATCGACACGACTGTACGGAACTGATAAGACTCAGGGTTGGAGGCTCAATGTTCAACGGCTACAAAGGACAAAGTTGCATGCTTTCGGCCATACCGCCTCTGAGAAGAATCATATCAACCCTACAAGTCTACCTAAAAATAGACCGAAGTTCGAATTGCTCTCCAATGGCTAATTCAAAATCAGGCCTATAAATAAGGGATCAAACCTTCAAAGTAAGGTTACGGAAATTATTCACAAGCAAAAAGCTCTCAAGATTTCCGCAAGAAGAACACATTCTCAAGATTATTTCTTAAGTGTTCATCCCTTAAGTTCTTAGCAGAATACTTATCCTCTAGCTCTTGGCTACTTAGAAGATAGGATAGTATTCCAGTTGGAACAAAACAATTCTTACCCAAACACTGTTAGGTTAAGTTTGTTATTGCAAGATTTCTATCTAGGGTTTCTAGATTAGATTTCTGGGATTGGTTGAGTGTGAACTCGTTAAATATCTATTGGTTGTACTGTGTTGGACTAACACAATAAACTAAGTCCAAGTTGGTTAAGTTGGTGCCCCTACTGATAGGGAAGAGTGGACGTAGGACAAGTTGTCTGAACCACTATAAATCTGTGTGTATCTATCTTGCTTTACACATCTGCACACAATTTGTTATCTGCATGCATATTATGTACCTAGATCAGATTAGCATCAAGCTACTGATCTGATCAGTTTGACATTTTAGTCACCTGATCCGAACTGTTGGTCAGAATCTCATTTGAGTTAAACTGGTTTTCTACACGAGTTAACTTATCTTCCGCACCATCAGTTAAGTTGATAGACGCCGAACTGATCTGTCTACCAGATCAGTAAGTCGGATATCAGTCCAAACTGATTCACATCTCACTCTGATCAGACATACGTGCAAACACATCTGATCCACGAAAAGTTTTTGAAGTCTATTCACCCCTCCCCTCTAGACTTCAACCCTCACTGGAACCCGTTCGGGACCTACAATAAGGGTGGTACGATGTTAAAATAAAGGTGATAAGGGGTCAATTTGGTAGTGGTACGGGCTGAAGTGATAAGGGTACGGGGTTGAAATAAGTGTGGGACATGATTAATTTAATAGTGGTACGGGCTGAAGTGATAATGGTATTAAATGGTGGTACGGACTGAAGTGATAATGGTACGAGATTAATTAAATGGTGGTACGGACTGAAGTGATAATGGTACGAGATTAATTAAATGGTGGTACGGGCTGAAATGATGTTGGTACGAGATGTATATATTGTGGTACAGACTAAAATAATGAAATGGTAAAAAAATTGTAGAGTTGAAAAAAAATATATTCTCTTAGTTAAAAAAGAATAATTATAAATTATGTGACACAAAAATAAATTTATTTTTATGTTAGACTATTTATAAGCTCTCTTTAAAAAATTATTTATGTTTATTTGCTAGGATGCATTATGATGGAATAAGATCTCACGTAGTTTATTAATTATTCATCGTAATCTTTATCATATATAACTATGATCCTTTTATTGAGTCTAGATCTTTATCATTAAGTATTTTCTTTTTTTATCGAGTTTTTAAATTATTTTATTTTCCTTTTATGATTGAGTCTAGAATATTCCATAAAATATGCTTTGATATATTTTTTATGTTTATGAAAAATAGTTGCACGATTTAGTGTAAAAAAATTGCATCTTTCAGCATAACAAGTTGCACCTTACCGTATAACAAATTGCATGCACCTGGATGCATATAAGACTTAGCCAATCTAAAAAGCCATCAAAACAATATCATGCATATCATTCCATAAAAACCATATCTCTATTAAGCATTCTATCAATTACCTTACTTAATTGCACTTCTAATCAAAACTCCTAATACTCTACACCTTGAGTACTAATTTCACAAATTTGCTAAATTTATTACCGATTAACCTAATCAAGCCTAAATTACTGGAAATCTTTAGATTCTTTTAGTAACTAGCCCCGCTTAAAATGGCTTAGACATCATATTCCACATCCTTGCTTGAATTTGAGTATCCTAATATATAAATTTGACTTCTTTTGTGCTCCTTAATATATAAATTTGAGTATCCTTAATTAGTCGCTGTATGTATGCACTACATGTTAATTGATCATTGATGACCCTTGATTATGGCCAAAAGGCTTGCAACACAAGGTAGGGAAAAATATTTTATTAATGGAGTTGAAAGATTTGAGAACATGATTTAAGGATTGGTTTATTTATAATAAATTGAGGAAAAGGAAAGTTTGTACTGTTCGTTGACCATGGACCTTGATTCCCAGTTTTAGGAGAAGAATTTAAGTGGTATATTTCGAGTAACACTCATCTGAACCAGGTTTATACATGAACTATATCAATGTTATGTGTAAAAATTATTATTATTATGCACACTTTTATTAATTAAAAATATAAAATATTTTTTAAACAATGATTATTTTTATACATAATAGTGATATTTTTTATGCATATTAATAATATTTTTCATACATAATAGTAATATAAAAATATTCGTGTGTGAACTCGAATTTACCCAAATTTTTAATAAAAATTTGGTGGACGTTTCAAAGTCCAGAATTTTGATACACAAGTCTTTGTGTTTATTTATTTATTTATAGCATGGTGCATGTGACAAATGCACCGGCATGCAAATGAATATAATTCAAAATAGTCTCATAACTTTCACATTTTTTAAAATGGTCCCAAAAAAGTTTGATGTACGAAATCAATTTCAATTTTACGTGAATTATACAATTCTCGTCTCAAATTCGTCGGAATTGACGAAACAACGTCATTTTTTGTCATGGCCTTACATGTGAGCTTTCAATTTGGAGATTTTCGGCATAAATTCATAATAAAAAATGGCGTCGTTTTATAAATTTTGGCGAATTTAGGATGAAGGTGGTACACTTCGCTTAGAATTTGGACCAATTTCATACATCAAACTTTTTTTAGACTATTTTAAAAAAAAAGTGAAAAGTTATGAGACAACTTTGGATTCTATCCCCGCATCCACAATAGCAAGGGCCAAACGGATGAAATTTTATTAAAGTAGAAAATATTTATTCATTAAATTAAAACCATTGATTAATTATTTAACATCAATTAACATTTAGCATACACTATGATTATAAATTAAGTGGGCAGTATACATATTGTTAAGTTATGGATAGCAATTACGG